>JBBBDQ010000555.1:8592500-8617500 GCA_037127315.1 Ascarosepion bandense
TAACAAAGTGAACATTGAGCATAGAATAAGATGTGTTAGATGTAGTTTAACACAACACCGCACATTATAGCAAAACCAAAACATTAACCTCAAAACACGAATCATTTTCTTAAATTGCATCATCAGATCAAGACTTTCTTATAGATGCCATTCATATACATATTTGTTTTCTGAGGTGGCTAAAGGCGCTGTCGTGCGAAGGAAGCCGGTAGATTTTCCTTCCGAGATCATCCTTCTTTGAACATTGGTGACTGGGGCTCAAGAAACACAAAAAACCGTGCCAGGTAACAGAAACCAGATCTCGAGGAGAAAATAATGGTTTAATTAAGTTTTTGACAATAAAAGCTAAATAATTGTTTAATTAGGAATGTTCACAATAAAAGCTAAAGAAGAAAAAATCTATCAGAACTGAAACGAGTAATCACAACTATTGGACTTGAGAAAACTATTTTTTAAATTAAACATTTATAAATTTCCACCGATGTCAGGAGTGGCTACAAACCCAATAACTACTAAATGTTTCCTTATAAGGAAACGGCTATATTACCATGCACATATACATACATACATACATACATACAGATATGCAAATAAAAAGACAGAAGAAAATCTTATCTTAGCCAACGCGGTTGTCCTCTGATAAAGTCTCTTCATGAAAGAAATACTTTGGTTAATATGAGTTTGCCTTTTGTCATTATTCATATTGAACTTTCTACAATTATTTACGTATGCATACATACATACATACATACATACATACATACATACATACATACATATATTTATGTTATTTTTAACTTTGCTATATTGATTGGATAATTGAGCAAATCATAGGGGATGGATCGTTTGTAGATATAGACGTAAGGATCAACTCTGAATTGAAAATGCCAAATTCATGCTTTCGTTGGATTTTCTTGGTCTGAAGATTGTAATGAAGGACGAAACCGACAGTCACCTTGCAGTACTGATGCCTATGTCCAAACTGTCATAATCTATAAAACAGAGGACTTATTTCATATCTTGACACGTAGTTATTAAGTTTATACATACTTATGAAGACTAAGTTTGAATGAAAAAGTGTAAGATGTGTGTTAGACGAATAAAACTTTATTCATAGTCAGATTGCTAGTAGTTTCATGGATCATTTTGTCTGAATAGTACATCATGATAGCATGGTATACATCTTTTTTGGCATCATGCGGTTAAACAGCAGAGTATACATTCCTTCTGTTATCTAGTGATTAAATAGTAGGGTATGCATCTGTTTAGTCATTTCCCGGTTAAATAACAGGGCATGGATCTATCAAGCGATGTAGTGGTTAAATAGTAGGTTATGCATCTGTTCTGTCATCTAGCTGTTAAGTAGCAGGGTATACATCTGCTCGGTTATCTAGCGGTTAATTAGCATCTCTTCTGTCATCTTGCGGTTAAGTAGCAGTGTATACATCTGCTCGGTTATCTAGCGGTTAATTAGCATCTCTTCTGTCACCTTGCGGTTAAATAGCAGTGTATACATCTGCTCGGTTATCTAGCGGTTAATTAGCATCTCTTCTGTCATTTTGCGGTTAAGTAGCATCTGCTCGGTTATCTAGCGGTTAATTAGCATCTCTTCTGTCATTTTGCGGTTAAATAGCAGTGTATACATCTGCTCGGTTATCTAGCGGTTAATTAGCATCTCTTCTGTCACCTTGCGGTTAAATAGCAGTGTATACATCTGCTCGGTTATCTAGCGGTTAATTAGCATCTCTTCTGTCATTTTGCGGTTAAGTAGCATCTGCTCGGTTATCTAGCGGTTAATTAGCATCTCTTCTGTCATTTTGCGGTTAAATTGCAGTGTATACATCTGCTCGGTTATCTAGCGGTTAATTAGCATCTCTTCTGTCATCTTGCGGTTAAATAGCAGTGTATACATCTGCTCGGTTATCTAGCGGTTAATTAGCATCTCTTCTGTCATTTTGCGGTTAAATAGCAGGGTATACATCTGCTCGGTTATCTAGCGGTTAATTAGCATCTCTTCTGTCATTTTGCGGTTAAATAGCAGTGTATACATCTGCTCGGTTATCTAGCGGTTAATTAGCATCTCTTCTGTCACCTTGCGGTTAAATAGCAGTGTATACATCTGCTCGGTTATCTAGCGGTTAATTAGCATCTCTTCTGTCATTTTGCGGTTAAGTAGCATCTGCTCGGTTATCTAGCGGTTAATTAGCATCTCTTCTGTCATTTTGCGGTTAAATAGCAGTGTATACATCTGCTCGGTTATCTAGCGGTTAATTAGCATCTCTTCTGTCATTTTGCGGTTAAATAGCAGTGTATACATCTGCTCGGTTATCTAGCGGTTAATTAGCATCTCTTCTGTCATCTTGCGGTTAAGTAGCAGTGTATACGTCTGCTCGGTTATCTAGCGGTTAATTAGCATCTCTTCTGTCATTTTGCGGTTAAGTAGCATCTGCTCGGTTATCTAGCGGTTAATTAGCATCTCTTCTGTCATTTTGCGGTTAAATAGCAGTGTATACATCTGCTCGGTTATCTAGCGGTTAATTAGCATCTCTTCTGTCATCTTGCGGTTAAATAGCAGTGTATACATCTGCTCGGTTATCTAGCGGTTAATTAGCATCTCTTCTGTCATTTTGCGGTTAAGTAGCATCTGCTCGGTTATCTAGCGGTTAATTAGCATCTCTTCTGTCATCTTGCGGTTAAGTAGCAGTGTATACATCTGCTCGGTTATCTAGCGGTTAATTAGCATCTCTTCTGTCACCTTGCGGTTAAATAGCAGTGTATACATTTGCTCGGTTATCTAGCGGTTAATTAGCATCTCTTCTGTCACCTTGCGGTTAAATAGCAGTGTATACATCTGCTCGGTTATCTAGCGGTTAATTAGCATCTCTTCTGTCATCTTGCGGTTAAGTAGCAGTGTATACATCTCTCTGTTGAATTCCTTGCTTTCCCACTTACGAGCAAAAACCATTGGGAAAAAAAAAACCATTCCGTCTCTTCCCTCCAGTTATGGGTTAAATAATAGGATAGAGTGGGTTCTATAACCTTGGCTGGCAATCAGTCTATAACAGAAAGTAATGGCAACCAACTGCGGGATAATCTTCTGCACAGTCAGTCATGTCTCTTTCGAGACATAATTGCCTAAAGTGTGTATCACGTATGGCACTTGACTGACTGATACCTCTCTTATGCCATCTAGTGGTTAAATAACAGAGTATGCAACTGTTCTGTTGTCTAGCGGTTAAATAGCAAGAAATACATCTCTTCTGTCATGTAGTAGTTAGATTGCTGTGTATAATCTTTTTTGTCATCTAACGGTTAAATAGCAGGGTATACTAATCACTGTAGCTTTGATGAATATAATTTTATAGTTTATACTATTTTAAGTTTTAGCCTAGTTTATTGCATTGACTTAACACTAATTTCCTGGGAATGATATGAATGTATTTTTCTCGGCAGCTATTTTCAATAGCACGTTAAACTGAGAATTCTAACAGTGGGTGTTCGTTTAATTAAAAGAATAAAGCTGAATTAAAACTATTGCAAAATGCAATTCAGAAAAATCTATTTCTCACATGCCATTGAAAAATTATCTGTGGTAAGCGCTAATCGTCAGCATCTTGAATGTATATCACTTTAAGATAGCTGACTGAAAAAATATTTTATCGCATGATTGCAGAAAAAAAGCTAATGTGGCGCTTTTTTTATTGCAAATAAAATGTCTAACACTGGTTTTATTCTAAAATAAATTAATTTATACATTTTCAAGTAAATTAATTTATAAATTGTCATTGAAGGTTTTTTCACGACGAGCACTCAGTAAAATAACGTGAAGGAATATTACAGTAATATGTGAAATGTAGGAACAGATGTAAATAAGAATACGTATGTGTGAAGGTACACGCCGATATATAAATATTTATCAGGTGTTCATAGAACAGTGTTCAATGCAATATAACAAAGCTATCATATATATATATATATATATATATATATATATATATATTATCCTAAATCTAAGTCACGACTTGAATTTTCATGCATTATGCAATTATCCGGTGCATATTATGAACAGTTTGTTTTTTAGTACTAGCGTCGTTTAAGATCGTTATAAATTATAAATCTGGGATGTTAATTTTTTCTATTTTTTAAAATTATAAGTTTAATTGAGTTTATACCGAAACCTAGAATTGAATATAACTTCGTACGAGTATTTTTATTTATTTAAAGTAAATATTATATATTTTGGGAGTCATATAAAACCTATGTTATAGGGGATAACTTTTGTTTATTTAAGCTATATTTTCATTTATTTTCTGTTTACGAAGGTTTGACAAAAAGAGTAAACGAAAATGACCTCTCGCAACCCAACACATGGCTAAGGTAAAAAAGTATTTTTTAACTTTTCGCTAGAACCATTCAAACAGTAGGGAGGGGTGGAAGCCCGTATGTGAAAAAGGAAAAAGAGGGAAAGAAAAAGGTAAGAAAGGAAAAAGAGGGTAAGAAAAAGGTAAGAAAGACTCAAATAGATTTATTTATTTATTTCTCTTTTCATCCGTTTGTACACATGCTGATGTGAGAAACCACAGACAATTCAACCCGCTAACATTTGATTTATTTTATCTTATTTTATTTTATTGATTTATTTTTTTATTGTTCTACTTATTTATTTATAAACAACAATTTGGGCCTCAGAAACAAAAGGAACCCGATACGTTAAACCACAAGTTTATTCGCCTGAAGAGAGTCACCTTTAGACTCGGAACACGTGTAGCGTCACAAATACCATTATGGACACTTAATTTATCATAACATGTATAATAACGACAAAATAAATATACACTTTAAACAAAACGTTCAAAGCCTCTCACACTTTTTATTCTATATATATATATATATATATATATATATATATATGGAGGGGTGTCTGTGTAGAGCCATGCATATAAAACAATAATAAAAGAAAATTAAGGAAACAGATTAAATAACAGATAATAAATAAATAAATGGATAAATAGGTAGTAAATTAATAGATAAATAAATAACTAAAATGTAAGAAAGAAAAAAAATGAAAAGATTCGTCCGGTTAGTATATAAGCAGATATTTATTTCTATGTTTGCATGTGATCATTTATTCACTTCCTTTGTTTAATATATTAGGCTTATTCTAGTGTTTTACGATGACAAGTTTTTCTAAAAGACATAAGTTATATCGTATTATCTAAAAGGAATAGATAATTATTTTCTCAGTAGGGTAGGCATTTTGTGTTCAAAATTTTCAAAAGTTTTGTCTTCAGGTGAACTTTCTAAAAAAGTATTCACTTGCGCTAGCGGATCATTGTAGTTAGATATATCGTCGAAAATAGGTCGTAAAATTTATTAACAACGGTAGATTAAATTAGTATATTTATTCTTCGGGAAGATTGAATGTGTTAATATTTGTAAGACAAAAAGCGAATGGCATATATAACAGTTATATTTCCCGAGCAGATTACAAATATTCTAGTTTTTTCTATTTTCTGTTATATGGGTTTAAATGGAAATATAACGATTTCGTTTACACTCATGTCTTCATGCAATCGTGTGTGCTTTCTGTTGACAAAATCCCACAGTGTTATAGACCATGTTTAAGAAAAGAACGCGTTCTGTGGAAATAAGACGAAATAAAAATAAACATCTATCCTGCGTTTGTATAGAAACATAGAGGCGGCATGCAAAATGGCGCCAAATAACTCAGGCAAGTGCAGTAAGGCCAGGTTTACTTTAGGAAACGGATGCGGAATTTTATTCCCGATCCAATTGTTTAAAAGTTCTTTTAAAAACTAGTTTTACTGTATTTGAAATTACAGATTTTTATGGAAGAAAAGTTTGTTTTTTTTTTTTGTTTATTCTGTTGAAATATAAAATCGTTAAATGTGCAAGCTGACCAAATAGGAAAAAATAAAAGATTTCATTGAATGAGGCGGAAATTCTTTTAGAAGGCAGATTCACGTGTATAATATATCAAAAAGATCCCTTTTTTTAAATCGATTTCTTATTTACTCGCACTGAATATGGAATTTGAGAAGCAATCGAAAGAATAATTCGTAAAAATGCAGATTAAAAAAATTGACAATTTGGGCAAATATTTTGATAGCAACATTTAAACGAACATGAAATATTAAACCAATTTGTTTAAAAAGATTTTTGTATAAAATAGATTCATATAGGCGCGCTAACACATTCCTATTATTTATGATTGAATGTGTTAGCACTATACAGATACAATCAAGATCCTTGTTGTATAAATTACAACATCTAGCTTACATCTAGCCACCTAACTTTCCAGAATACAACTCCGTTGATTATTATGTGTGGGGCACAGTTGTGTGAAAGTCCAACAAAACTGAAACTGAAGGCAAAGATTATGGCAGCATTCACCGACTTAATCAAGGATACAATCCACAAGAGTTGAAGGAGATTCCAAAGTCGCCAGGAAGCTGTGCAACAGAGAGTTTATTAAATAAATCTTCTCTTTACTATTTCATGATATGTTTGTGTAATTTTGGTAAACATATCTCTTAAAATAAAGTTTCAGTGTTATTTTCGATTCTGCGTAAATTATAAGATAAATTAATCATCGCACAATGTACACTGCTTTTTTCTTGTACGTACGTGGGATAAAGCGTTAAATTTATATAATGAACAATAATATGTGAACAAAGATAGTGATTAATAAAAGATAACAATTATAATGCAATTGAATATAACAATTATAATAATCAATTCAGATGTTGCCAGCATATTCTTTACACTCAGTGTCCTCCAGACAAAGATAGGTAAAGAGGTTTACCTGGGGAATTACTTCCTAGCCGAAGGTAAGGATCTGCGATTCACCCGATACCAGTGGCAGTGCTGACGTGCTAACATATATATATGCATGTTTATCTCTTCACAGATTTTTGTAGATACTCTTATTTCAGTAGGCGCTCTGTTTATTAGTTAAGCAGTATATTTATTTTCGTCTACCGTCCTAAATGTGTGAGAAACATTATTAAAGAAAATTTGAAACCTTCGTTAGGTTTTGAACCTGCGTCCTTTTGAATAAGCTGACATGACTTAATTGACTTGGCCATGAAGATATAGATTACTTGAAAAAATAATGAAAGACGATCCCAATCTTTACCTGGACGTGTTCTGTGCATGCTTTCGGCTACTATAAACATTCACATAATTGTTTCCTTCTGTGATAACTTGTGATATATTAGAATTTATAACACCGCAACATCTTTGCCTGAGATTTAGACATTAACCTATACTTTAATAATGCAAGGAATGATGAAGAAGGCCACTTCAAGAAGATTTCATGTCTTGGAAACTCGCAGCTGTTCCTTTTGTTCAATTATATTCATCCGACTGGAGTTTGATTGTAGGGCTTCCAGTGTCAGAATGATCGTTTGGGAGAATTGTGGAATATGCAGGACGTGACCTGCCGATGTTTCTTCGATGTCGGCTGTAGTTGTCAAATGAATGTTCTTCCACGCGTACGCCAGATTCTGAAGGACCCCAACATACAGACACTTGCCAAGATCGACGATCTTGGCAAATAATGTAGATTTTTTTTTTAATCATTTCACCCCGAGCAAGACGGAAATGCCACTGATGTGCAGGGGGCTACATAACTGTAAAAAGATTAATTAGAAAAGAGTGAGAAGTACAAACTAGTTAGAATGGAGCAATAGAACGCTGAGAAAGCAGGTGCGATGACAGATTCATAGGTGGAGAGAAGGGAAGGTTATACGGGGGTGGGGAGAGAGCTAGAGTCAGTGGTTAGTAGATGAGTTTTGACTCTCCATTTAAACTTCTGGAGGTTGTAGCCGTCAGGAAAGCAAGAATACGGGAGCGAGTTCCACAGGCGGGAAGTGCGAGAGAAGAAGCTGCAGGAGTAGAATTGTCGTCGGCATTTGGCTAACCTGACTGTGAATGGGTGGGACCCAGTTGCCAGTCTGGTTGCACGAGCAAACACCTGTTGAGGAGGCACCAGTGACTTAAGTTCGTCCGAGCAGAAGCCATGAAAGTATTTATAGAACAGACAAAGGGAGGCCACATTTCGACGGTGGGGAAGTGGCTGCAGTCGAGCCGCCAGATCAGCACCTATCACATGACAAACTTTCCTTTGGAGCCTGTCAAGAACACTGAGGAGAACGGCAGGGGCGCCTGTCCATAAATGGCAGCAGTACTCCATGCACGGACGGATGGTTGACATATATATGCAGGATGGATTCAGGCGAAAAAAAATATCCTGGATCGACATAGTAACCCAACCTTCTTAGCAGTAGATTTTGCTATGGATTCAGTGGTTCCATTTAAGGTCTGAGGACAGGGTAAGTCCGAGGAGGCGTAGTGTATTGCTCTTCGGAAGAATTGCTTGGTTCATGCTTATGGGAGGCATGAGAGGTTGCCTGTAATGGTTGACAGACAACAGCTTGGTCTTAGACGAATTGAAGTTGACAAGCCACTTCTTGCCCCAGTTCACCACAGAGTGTAGATCCCGTTCAAGGTCAGCAGCGAGATTATGTCCGTCCGCCACGACAGATTTCTTACTGGTGAGGGAGTATATTGTAGTGTCATCTGCATAGATGCCTACTTGGAACTTGATCTCATCTGGGAGGTCGTTGATGAAAATAGATGTTAGGATAAGAAAAATTGGGTGATACCTTCATGCAAAAGATATTTTAGCTTGTGTATGCGATCAAGATATAGATATTAAAATCTTCCAGTCTGTCTTCGGTCACAACACATAGACTCCACGTCTGATATTTTAATATAGTATGCCGTTGTACTTGGTTTTTTGTGTTTGAAGATTTAATGTCGAATAGCTACATGTACGATCAGAACATTATTTATCATTTTTTGTTGTGATTGTTTACCAGTAAGGTGATATTTTCTTCCCGCGGAATAACGCTATCTAAGTCATTTAACAGTAGCATTTCTTTCAGAACAAAGACGATCAAAGCGCTCTACAATTTCCGTTTATTGCAGTAACTAATTACATTTTACTATCTCACTTTGTTAATTTCTATTCACATATTCGTTAAGAGGATGATGCGCTGTTTTCTCATTTTTCATGTCTTCACTTTTTGTAAGTATTAGTTTCTCCAGACCTTCTTTCCTCATATGTTCCATATATTTATTTTAATTTTGGCTTTCTGATTGCAAGTATAAGTGCCTTGTTGTTCTGGTTTACTTCTTTTTGCTCGTATATTCTGTCCTTGGTAATCTTAGCATTCATCGGTATAATTACATCTCTGCCGTTTCAGTTTATATATATATAAGATATTTTGTTTTACAATTCGACATTTTATTACTTCAAGCACTATTTATAGTGGAGACAGGTATTTGAACAGGTGTTCTGGTTTTTGCTGTAGTTTTAAAATTTCAAATAGTATTTATTGTGTCTACTGGGAGAATTCAAACGTGTGTCATCTTTTGCAGGGAGAAAGCAAATAAAACCGTGGTTGAATTTTTATATTCCTGAATAGGGACAGCGAATCTAGTACAGTTTGCATCCATATATTAATTAAAATCATTTGAAGGCCGGAGTGCACAAAGGCCGATAACAGCAAAGATGGCGACATGTAAATAATAAATCCTAGATTCATAAATTCAGGCAGGAATTACAAAGCATTATTGAGCTTTTGGGACACATAAAGAGGAAAGCATGCAAAACTTCCACGTTATGGTCTAGCTGCCAGATTTGCAGCTGGGCGGAGAGAAGCCTAGACAAGTTTCTTCGAAAGACAGAGTCTCGTCTGAAAAAAAAAGGCTGAGTCTACCTTATTTCACTGTGATGATGTTGCAAAGCATTTGTTGCAATAATAAATGTTGTATAAAAGTTCCTGAAAACACGTATCAAACAGTGGCCTGTTTAGTGCAGTGGTCCTCAAACAGAGCAGTGCGGCTTATAGATGCGGTGGAAGTGGATAGCATGTGTCGGAATAAGTTAAAGAAAATTGAAGATCTTGCAACAGTTTAAAAAATCAACTTTATGCCGAAAACGTATATGATTTCAAAATTTAAAATATTACTATTCATTATTTGTAATTGCATACACGGTTACCGGTATAAATAGTTACAAATATTTAATGACGGCTTTTATCATTGTGATATTTTTGCATTATAGCAAGTATTAAAAATATGCTAAATAGGGTCTGCAAATTGGACAAGTGAGTTATCAAGGATATGGTTCTGATTTAGACTCCGCGTTTATCTCTCTTAAACCCTCTCTCCGTTTCTTTATTCTTAAATATGGCTTTGGTTAGGCCCGAGCAAATCTTTATTCAGAAAATGCATCACAGAGAAAATATAATTTGGGAACAACTTCCTTTGTGTATATCTGACTAGAATAAGATTATTATATACCAATAGACGATATTATGATTTTTAATAAATGATATAGTTAATATTTCTGGGTTATTTAATATCGAATTTTTTATGAGTCCCTACTGAAAATCGAAGCCAACACTAACACACAGTCTAACATCACAAACATTACCCAACACTGAGGTGCTTATAAAATACTATAACGGTAATAAATTAAAGAGAATAGGTTGAGGATATATCGTGTGTGACTGTGTGTTCGTTGTTTGAGTTGTACGAACTACAGTTGGTCGAAAATATCTGCCGTGATGTTCTTTGTACACGCGTAGATTGTGTTCAAACGAGTAGCGCTGAATGAAGTGAATATTACATACTTCCTTATGTGATCTGTACATAGTTGTTTACCATTTATTAGCCGTTTCATGCATCTTATACTAAACTGCTTGCTGTCATCAGGCCAATAAAGTTGTTATTTCTTCCGTTTATATAATAACGATAATTTCTTTGTTTTTTTAGCGCGGACAAATTCAGTCGGTGCAGCGGTGTTCTCGTGATGGATTAGTTATCGGGGTTATCGATTACATTCTATTTCCATATTTTCTACAAAAATGCATTTAGTGTAGATATGAGACGTACAGGTGATATGATATGGGTTTATGATAGAATATTGTTTTAAATACGAAGTCTTATGAACCGATCAAACTTTTATTTTGAAAGTTGCAATAAACAGCAAGAAAATTAAAGGAAGAATCAGTAAGACAGTTAAGTGAGATACGTAATACACACGTGGGAGATCATGTCTCGAAAGAGACATGACTGACTAGGTAGAAGATTATTCCGCAGTAAGTTTCTATTACTTTCTGCGGTAAACTGGTTGCCAACCAAGGTTAGAGAATCCAATCTGTCCTGTTATTCAACCCATAACTGGAGGAAAGAGACGGATTAATATCTTTTCTTAAGGGTATTTGCGCGTCTGTGAATGCACAGAATTCAACTGTAATTCGAACTCGGCTCCTCGATTTCTTGTTCCGAGCCTATATCCACTGCACAACAACACACATTCAAAACTTCTATTTCTGTTTGAATTTCATGGACGACTTTATATACTTTTAAAATAATGTCTTCATCTTCGTTATTATTATAACAACGTTTTGGTTAAGTAGTATTTCATGAGAACAATTGATATCACGAGTCGACCGACAGTAAAATCGAAAGCATCCGCCTCCGTAGATTAAATAAAGCGTTTATTTCTAAAGGTGAAGATATTGGTAAAAATGTGAAGCATGTAAATAAAAAATGTATTCAATAGCAAAAAAAAAAAAAACAATAATGAAATTAAATCTAATTACATATTAATTATCCCGGAGGCATGGTGACTAAAGTCGTCGCCAACCCGGCATTTGTGGTGATTGAGAACTAGTCAAATCTGTCAAACAGTTGATGAAACTTCTGATATTGGTCAATAGCCATCTCACGCAATTTGGTAGACTGGACTCCATAGTTATGTATCCAGTCAGTGCGGTGATTACACGGTCTCACAAGGCGCAGGGTTTCCTGATTAAAATCAACGGCCAAGTCGGAGTGTTCCATCGATAGAAGCAACGACCCTGTGTCTGTGACAGAAACTTAGTCTTGAAGGTGAAGGATATCGGCTCTAAATTTACCTGAGGACATGCTAGGCATAAACGAATACTTCTCTTGATTTCAACCAAAAATAAGAATCGGTTATTCATTGGACAGAGACTCTACGACTGCACACAGTTTTAATATTGAAGATAAATGGTTGTTTTTTCTAGCGGCATATCAAACTTTATAGGTTGTTTAATACTGAAATCTAATTATTTTTAACACATATATTTGGTTTTAACTTATTATATCTTATGCCTTCAATTACGGATAAAATGTATTATTGGTCATTTTACAATAAATAGATATTGTTGGTAATTTAACTATAAAAAGGTATTATTGGTAATTTTACTATATTGCTAGTATTTTTGTTATAAATTGTATTTTTTGCATTATTGCTGTATTGATTGTCATTTTACTATAAAATATATATTTTATAATTTAGTGGTGTATTGATTGTCATTTTGCTATAAAATTTTGTTTTTATATTTTAGCGTTGTATTGATTATCATTTTGCTATAAACTTCTATTTTCATATATTGGTGTTGTATTGATTGTCATTTTAGCATGAAATGTATTATTACTGAATATTTCTTATAAATATATTGTCATTTCATTATAAACATCTATTAGAACTCGTTATATTTTAATAAATATAATGCTGGTATTTTATCATAATATATTTTTATACTTTCTTGGTGAACCATCAAACAAAATTCAAAACACTATTTTCCCATAGCTGGAACCCTAGTTAGTACTTGCGTAAAACAGCTATTAAGAGGTGGTTCCACATGCCTCAAAATTTCTAATCTCTTGATGACAGTGCTGCCGGATGTAGTTTATCGTCATACACAGAACTTAGAATTAAAAATGATGATGATGAATATAAAATCTGTTAGTCACGCAACCTGATCATCTCTACGTTAATGATCTACTTCTTGCTCATGGTAACACGGACACCAAAGTATTCTCTTTGTTACAATAACAACAAACAGATTTTAAATAATTTCTCTTTATTCATAAATTTTGTGTTAGATTTTTATAGATATCTAGAAAAAACGAAAAACTGTAAGAGCAATAATTGCCTCTTAAGTGGATTCTGTAAAATCTCCGAATTTATTTAAAACTATTTTTATATATATATATATATGTGTGTATATATATATCAGGAAAAACTCTCCTGCCTCACATAAGCTTGGAACAAGCGAGTTTTCCCGAAAGCAAAATTCTGCGCCTCCTCGGCCTTATCCTCTCTTCTGATCTCAAGTCGAACCACTACATAGAGTCAATAGCTAAATCCACTGCTAGGAAGGTTGGGTTACTGTGTCGGGCCAGGAAGTTTTTCCCATCTGAAAACATCCTGCAGATATACATATCAACCATTCGTCCGTGCGTAGAGTACTGCTGCTATATATCGTCAGGGACCCCGCTATTCATCTCCGTGTTCTTGACAGGCTCCAAAGGAGAATGAGTAATGTGATAGGTACCGACTTGGCGGCTCGACTACAGTTACTTTCCCACCGACGAGAAGTGGCTTCCCTTTGTTCTATAAATACTTCCATGGCTTTGCTCCAACGAGCTTGAGTCACTGGTGCCTCCGCAACAGGTGTTTACTCGTGCAACCAGACTGGCAACAGGGTCTCACGCATTCACAGTTAGGTCAATCAAATGCAGACGACAATTCTATGATAGGATTAATATATATATATATATATATATGTGTGTGTACACACATACATAAGAACAGACAAGCTTTACTATATATATATATATATATATATACACATACACTCGAAAGAATTGTCTATTGCGTTATTACACGTCACACACCTCTGACTAATAAGAATCAAACCCCAAACAAGATTACAGCATATCTCAATGTTTTTAAAAAATTAAAAAAATTCATATTTTGCATTCAACCAGATCTTTGAATAAGAAAAGTGAAACATATTAGATTAATTTCCCTATTTTGTTCTTTATTCTATTCTATTCTCTCTCTATATATATATGTGTGTGTGTGTGTGTGTATAGATATACACACAAATACACACACATACACACACACACACACACATATATATATAAAGAGAGAGAGAATAGAATAGAATAAATAAAGAACAAAACAGGAAATATGTCTTAATCTAACATGTTTCACTTATATATATATATATATATATATATATATATATCTATAAACAAAAATTTCGAAATTTAATTCCGTTGGATGAGCATTTCAAACGTCCCTTTACCGAAGGTTTTGAAAAATGAAGGAAAAAGAACAAAGCCCCATAGTTAGTTGGAAACTGATAGGCTCTGTCCGCACCCCCAGGATGTAATCCATGTTTAATTGAAAAAATAAAAATATTAAAATATACAAATCAACACCTACTTATAAATCTATGTAAGGAATTCCATAAGCAAATCCTGCCATTAGTCCAAATTTTTAGTTTTAAAATTTAAATTTTAATCTATGATTTTTGTAAATCTAAGTTTAATTTAAGTTAGTTAATTTAAACCCGTCTACTAAATACCCAATCCAAATCCCTTCTTCCTTTTCCTATCTCACTTTTCCTATCTAAAAATCTGCTAATTTGCATATATTACATATTATCCCTGCCCCTTTATATATATATATATATATATATATATATATATTTAGGTTCCTTTCAAACAAATACCACCATAAATTTAGTTTTTTAAATTTTAAATTTAACACGGGATTTTCAATAGTCTTTTTGAAATTGATATTTAAGTTAGTTAGGTGTGTGAGTGAGTATGTGTGTGTGTGTGTGTGTGTGTGTGTGTGTGTGTGTGTGTGTGTGTGTGTGTGTGTATGTATGTATATATGTATGTACTTGTAAAAACTAGAAATGGAATCTTTTGAGATCTACCCTAAAATTTAAAATTTATCCTTGATTTTGTCTATCCAAGATTTCCTATAACATCTATTCCAGTTATTATTGATTTAAACAAAAATCTTTTTGGTAAATTTACAACCGTTTTTTTAATTTTGTTTATTTTTTAGTCTTTATTTTTTACCTTTCCTTTCAACATAAATGTCGTAGTCAGTCGTTTTGTTTTGTTTCTAACAGAATTTTTATAGCTTACTACTTAGATAACTTACCCGGTCTACTCCTTTTCCCTTTCTTTCCCTTTCGTTTCCCCTACCACTACTATCCCTGTGACATGGCCAAATTTTAACTTCTGAACTTTTGGCTCTTACAGATGAGGTGTAAAATCTTCTCATCCGGAGCCAAGGATCTCTGTATACTTTCCTCCTTCCTTGCTTTTTATATTCAAAAATTGTTAATCCCACCCCATTTTAACTTCCTGTGTATGGATATGATTTTGGGCTTCTACCTGTATAAAAAATCTTGTAGCACATTTGAATTAATAAAGGTTTTGTTTTCTGCCGTTGCTGACGAAGCGATAATTTCGTCGTTGAAATGGCCATCCAACGGAATTAAATTTCAAAAATTTGTTTTGTTTTTATATATTTGCTTCTGTAAATAGAACATACTATTTACACTGAGCCCTCCACCTTGATCAATTTAAATATAAATGAAATTTAATTTAATAGGATCGGGTTTTTGGGATTTACCTATTTGCTCATCCTTTAAAATAATATATAAATATATATATATATATATATATATATATATATATATATATATAGACTTTTTAATTCGACATTTTATTACTTCAAGCACAATTTATAGTAAATACAAGTATTTGATTAGACATTCTGTTTTTTGTTGTAGTTTTTTAAATTTTAAATAGTATTTATTTTGTCTGCCGGTAGAAGACGAACGTGCGTCATCCTTTGCAGAAGCAAATAGATCCGTGGTTGATTTTGAATATTCCTGGATAGGGACAGCGAATCTAGTACAGTTTGCATCCATAGATTAATTAAAATCATTTGATGGTCGGGATGCACAAGGGCTGAAGCGTTGTGATAACAGCAAAGATAGCGACATGCAAATAATAAACCCTCAATTAATAAATTCAAGCAGGAAGTACAAAGTATTATTGAACATTTGGGACACATAAAGAAGATAGCATGCAAAATTCTACGTTGTAGTCTAACTTGCCAGACTTTGTCTCTGGGTGGAGAGAAACCCAGACGGATTTCTTTCGAAGTGACTAGTCTCCTCTTGAAAAAAAAAAACAAAAAAAAAAACAGAAGACCGAGTTTACCTTATGCTAAGTCTACGGGAATGTATCTGGTAAATACCAAGAGGAAAGCATGTTTGGAAAATTTGACGCTTACGAGGCATATAAAGTGAAAAAAGTAAAGCGTAAACTAATACTACAAATAGAGAGGCCATAAAGAAACAGTTGATAGAAACAAAATTAGACAGTGGTGTACAGAGATAGCACATTGCCTTCATCCGCCTAATCTGGATGCTGCTCAAAGCCAGATAGCTCAGTTGTCTTTGTTACTTCCTACTAATACAGATTACTATATGCTTCATATTAGTTTATTTGTGCATTACACTATTTTATATAAAATGTTTACATTCATAGTTAACTTTTTAATTAACTTCTTCGGTTTATTTTAGTTCTTAATTCGATTTTGTTAAGCTGTTAATATATCACAGATATTTTATTGGTATATTCACTACGTTTCGGACGTTGTAGGCTTCTACAGCTGATATAACGGAACTTGAGATATCCAGAAAATACATGGACTAGAACTAGAACAATCTACTCCAGTAGAGGAAATATATATATCCGATTCGGAATTTCAATGTTTATCATCTGAAAAAGGCCGTAACGAACAAAAATCGAAACGTCATGTATTAGACAATAAAGATTAAAACACTAGTCTGAAGAAATGTTCTTCCTATATGTGCCCTGTCCCTTCAGGACGTAGGCGATCATGACTTTTTACGTTTCCCTCTCCCTGAGGGCTCTGAGGACGCCTTCTCCTGTTACACCATGCAATCCTCGTTCCGTTATCCACCTGATTAGGTCCTTCAAATATGTTATCCGTTGCTTTCCCCTGTCTCTCCTTCCCTGTATCTGGCCTGTTAGTATCAGATTCTCCAAGCCCTCAGTTCTCATTGCGTGTCCCAGGAACTTCAGCTGTCTCTTCCTGATGCTCAGTATTAGTTTACTTTTTGTTTCCATCGTTTCCAAGACTTTATCATTGCTCATATGATCGATCCATGATATTCGCAGCATCCTTCTGTAGAACCACATTTCAGTTGCTTCAAGTTTTTCCTTCATCTTTGATGATATTATCAATCATTCACTGCCATATTGATGGACGGACAGCACGTAGTAATCCAGTACTCTCTTCCTTGTTTCTAGCGTAATTGTTCTGTTTCTTTATACCTTACAGAACTTATGGAATGCTTAATTCGCTATGCCAATTCGCCTTCGGATCTCTGTGTTGCACTTTCCGTCTTCTGTTATAACACTTCCCAGGTATTTAAATTTTTTGTACCTGCTTGATTCTAGTATCTCCGACCTGTATCGGGCTGTCTTTTTTACTGTGACCATGCATTCGGTTTTCGTGCAGTTTATTTCTAGTCCTTTCTTGTTACTTTCTTCAGCTACCTTATGTAGGAGGTCTTGTAGTTTCCTTTCTATGTCTGCTATCAGCACTGTATCATCTGCGTACCATAGGTTGTTTAAACTGTGGCCTCCGATTACACATCCAGGCATAACTTCTAGGGTCCTCAAAATATCCTCGCTGTACAGGTTGAACAGGTCTGGTGAAAAGACACATCCTTGTCTTACGCCCCTTTCTATCTTTGTATATCTACTCAATTCATTACCTATCCGTATGCAAGCGGTTTGCTGCCAGTAAACATTCTTGATTACACTCAAGTCTTTCCCAAATATGTCCAGGCTGCCGAGTATCTCCATCAGTTTTTTTGTGGCGTATTTTGTTAAACGCCTTCGCATAATCAATAAAGCACAGATATTGCCCTTTCGGAGAGAATCCTAATCATAATTATGGCATGCCTTGTTCCCGAGTCTTTAACAAAACACACTGTTCTTGTATTATCCCTGGGCTGATTATGCTTCTCGCTCTATTCATCAGGATTCGGACGATCAGTTTTGTTATATGGCTTATTAAACAGATGGTTCTGTGGAGTTCGCACTCGTTTGCTCCTGATTTTTTAGGCAGTGCTAAGAATATAGACTTGCTGAGGTCATCTGGTATAACCCCACTATTATATATTTTATTTGTTATTTCAGTAATTTTTTCTATTCCAAATTCTTCCAGGGCTATCAGCAGCTCTATGACTATGCCGTCTGGTTCAGCCGCTTTGTTTCTATTCACTTTGGCTACTATCCACTTCAGACTTTAATATTTACGGTCCGACCTCATCTTTGCGTATTATTGGTTGCTCTCTCTTGTCGTGGAAAAGATTTTTATATATTCTTCCCATCGTTAGAGCATTTCCTTTTTCTCCAAAATCATTGTTCCATACTTAGATTTTATAAATCTTGTTGAAGATCAGGTTTTTTGTCCTATCAGTTCTTTTATTTCCTTATGCATATATGCTTTATTATTCCTGCTCAATCTCTCTAGTTTTGCACATTTGTTACTGAGCCATTTCAGTAATGTTGTTTGCTGATGTCAGTATTGCTTCCTTTAGCGAATCCCATTTTGAGTGTCCTTTCCTATTCGTATTTAATTTTCCCACTGTTAGTGTATTCTTTCTGTAGTTTGAGGTCATTCACGATTGTGTTGTATATCAGTTTTGGTGCTGCACTAGGCTTCTTCAATCTCCGGAGTTTCACTTTTAACTGGCAGATGACTGGGACGTGGTCGCTTCCACAGTCAGCACCTGGATAGGCTTTGCTTTGAACCACTGCATTTCTGAATCTACTGTTTATGGTTATGTAGTCTATCTGGTTTTTTGTGTCACCTCCTGGGCTTCTCCATATCCATAGACGTCGTGGGTGTTCTTGAAACCAGGTGTTAGTTATTACCTGATCATTTGCTATGTACCATTGCACCCATTTTCCTCCTCGTTCGTTGCGGATTCCTAAACCAAAGTTTCCAGGAAATGTAAATAATGTAAATAGCCAGTATACTGATTAAATACCCCGAAAAATATTACCTGAGTACGACTGGGGCGTAGAACAAC
This sequence comes from Ascarosepion bandense, assembly GCA_037127315.1. Taxonomy (NCBI): domain Eukaryota; kingdom Metazoa; phylum Mollusca; class Cephalopoda; order Sepiida; family Sepiidae; genus Ascarosepion; species Ascarosepion bandense. Next base: position 8,611,592 of record JBBBDQ010000555.1, read on the forward strand.
CTAAACTTTCTGATTGTGACAACAATAATGAGGATCAGTGCCATACGTAATACACACTTTGAGCGATCATGTCTCGAAAGAGATATGACTTACTGGGTAGATGATTATCCCGCAGTAGGTTGCCATTGCTTTCTGCGGCAGACTAGTTGCAGACAAGGCTATAGAACCCAATTTGTCCTATTATTTAGCCCATAACTGGAGCGAAGAGACGGATTAATACCTTTCTCAAGATTATTTGTGCGTAAATGAATGCGAGGAATTCAACTATGATTTGAACTAAGCTCCTCGATTTGTCGTTCCGAGTCGATATCCACTGCACCAAAACGCACATCCTTAAGGATAAATACCTTCTTTAGAGTTTTGCATTTATAGTTCTCCTCGTCTTTATCTGTCTGCTGTTTAAGATTAGAGAGTTATGTCTACTCTCTGATTTAGCACTTAGTTAACGAGGAGAGAGAGAGTGGATATACGAATTTTCTAAGGGCGTTCACACGGAGTAGAAGTCAGTGAATAGGCCAGAACTTCTTCTTCTGCTATGTGCTTTGTCACTTTAGGATGAAGCTTTCATGGCCTTCTACATCTCCTTATCCCTAGTAACTCTTAACAAGCTTCCTTACTCTTACCCCTCCCAAAGCACGCTCTGCCATCCATTTGATCAAGCCCATCAACTATGTTACGCGTTGATTTTCACTGTCTCTCTTTCTCTCTACCTGATTTGTGAGTATCATTCTCCAAGCCCTCCATCCTCATTACATGTCCCAGGAATTTTATATGTTTTTTTCCTGTTGTTAAGCATTAGTTTCATTTCGTTTTCATCCTCGCCCAAAACCTGCTCACCTATTCGGTCCATGGTATCCTCAGCATCCTTCTGTAGAGCTATATTTCAGTTGCTTCGAGTTTCTACTTCGTATTTGATGAGATTGACACACTGAAGAACAGTCAGTTAATCAGCCAGTTAAGTGCCATACGTGATACACGCTTGGGCGATCATGTCTCGACAGTGACATGACTGACTGGCTAAAGATTATCTCGTAGTAGGTTGCCATTACATTCTGCTAGAGACTAGTTGTCAGCCAAAGCTACAAAATCTAATCTGTCCTGTTATTTAACCCATAAATGGAAGAATTAATACCTTTCTCAAGAGTATTTGTATATAAGTGAATGCAATGAATTCAACTGGTATTGAGAACAAACATCATATAACTATCTAGTACTCTCTTCTCTGTTTCTAGCAAAAGTTTCCTGTCTCTTAATACTCTACTCAGCTTCTGGAATGCATCCTTGGTCATGCCAATTCGTCTGATTTATAAATAGCGCTCACTTTTCTTTGAATACAAATTTTGCGTTTCTATATAATCGCAAAGCTTCAAAGATTGCTTATTTTTGGAAGAGATTTTCTGTGCTAAGTAAGAAGCCGAAAATTCCGAGACGAGCTAAGATGACGGCATGAATAAAAGCTAAAAGCTTTATCCAATGAAACTTCCGAGCGAAATATTGCTCTGTTGGAGATATTTCAGAATGTGAAGTGAAGCAGTGCTGGGATAGTTTCAAGAGTATATTTAAATTAGATGAGCAACAAAAGAAAAAAATTAACCACATCGCCAAATTGACGTGTGATTCATATTCATTGGCATTATCTTCACAGCAACAAACCAGCTACTTTGGATGGGTGCCTTAATGTTTCAAACAAGGTTATTTTATCATCTGTCTATATTTCTGAGATGAGGTGTTGTAACTATTTATACTTTGTACGTTATTTGTCAGATTAACAACGATTCAGCACTTGTACTTCCGACATTCTCTGGGTGATGTACGTTAGAATTTCGAATTGGAAACTTTATTTAGTCCAAAATCTACTCCCGCGGGCTAAATAAAGGCTTCAGTTTGAAATTTTAAAGTATATTACCTAAAGAAGGCCGCACCGCTTAAAAGCCAAAACGTTGTAAAAATTGCAGTAAAGATGAGGACAACAGCCCAGACGATGTATATAATGTAAATGTCATACTTTGTTTATTTTTTTGTCCTTCTTACCCTCATTCTGGCTTGTGAATATCAAATTTTCTAAGACACTTTTGAAAAAACAACAACATTTATTTAGCCCACGGGCACATGACCCAATGGATAAAGCGCTGGTTGCAGTAATCTAAAAAGCGATTTGACCCAAAGAGTTACGAGTTCAATACCTGGCTGCAGCAGAGGTGAAAAGACTTAAGTGTTATTTACTAATGAAAATTAATGGAAACTGAGATATACAGAAGAAGTATTAATGGAAACTGAGATATACAGAAGAGATATGATACATTGAACTAGAAATATCTACCCCTGTGGACTAGCTAAAGGGCTCGGTAAGGAATTCCAATGTATATCAACTGAAGAAGTTCAGTGCGTACAACAGTTGAAACGGCGTGAATATGACATTAAAGATGAAGACAACACAATATAAATCATGTGAATAAGGTAGATTTATACTGGTTTAAAAGTACTTGTTTTTGCACTCAACTAACTTATCCCATGAACTAATGGTTAACAAACACTCTTTTTCTGGGATGTGATATTTTAACTATTTACACTAATCACATTGTTCAGACCGTTGTCCTCATCTTTATTGTCAAATTAAGAACGTTTTGGCTGTTGTATGCACTTCGTTCAGAAATCAAACCAATATCACTTGAAGAAGGCCGAAGCGTACAACAACCGAAACCTTGTGAATGTTACGATAAAGAACAGTGAAATGTTCCAAACAATGTAAATTGTGTAAATGTTTAAAAAATGTTTTTCCTTTAGACGTTTGCCGGAATTCATTACATGTTGCGTCTAGAACCTCTGGAAAAATGGCTTCTTTTATTATTTTCAGGTGATATTTAGATAAATCTCGTTATACCAGCAATTCTTCATCATTTATCAAAAAAGCTACCTAGGATCTAAACGCTGAAAACATAAATGATAGTTCTATTACAATTAGAATCAATAAACTAACAAGCGCTTTGTAAAATTCTTTCATCCTTGAATGAATACTTTTCAAAAAGTATCGTTTGCAGAAAGAAACATTATACTGAGGCTTTTGTAAGTTCCATGATTCAGCTCTTTATTAAATTAAACACACCAACGCTGGTCCATATATAACGCGTGTAATCAAAATATATAACGTATTTAATGCCTGCTAAATTGACAACAACTTTGTAATACCAACCTATTAATGCCACCCAATCACACCGCCATTCATCGCTAAATTTGGTTTCTATACAATACTCACTTGCTTGACTGGATTCAGTATCTCTTATTATAATGACCGAAGTTCGCCCAGGCGAGCAAAACTAGTGGCAATGATTATGATCTAAAGATGGCGTCACTACAAACAGAAGAGTTCACAGACATAACAAACTATTATCCTTTTCGGAAAAGTAGGAAAACTTTTAGCACTCTTTACACTAATTCACCCGCCTAATAAAATTAAGCTTGTATTTTATTCATGACGTGTGTGTGTGGTTACTTTTAATTATTACCTTAGATGTTTATATTACTAAAATGCTATGCTTAGAACTATAATTTCCGGTAGAGTTCTTTGTATTTTGCGTTATACAGGCACACGAATACACGCCCTCATATATGATATCATTCACTCTTTCATGAATATACTACATTTTTTGTAAGCCAGCCTTTATCCCTTTTGTAATGAATTCATACTGATAAAATACAAAAGAAATAAAGATTCAAGGAAACATATTTCTTAAAGATTTCTCAAGAAATTGCCACTCTGAAAACTATATAGATATAAGTTTTTGTTCTATTTTGATTTTTTGGCGGTAAAGTAAGAACGTCACTAAACCATCTTTCTCAGCCAATCAACAGCAGCCATTTTCTTTTTGACTTCGTTCCCGCTTTCCTCTCTCCATCAGCCAGCTAATGCATTTCCTCCTTCACACAAAGGAGAGCTCCTATTTAATTCACTAAGAGGCTTGGCATTTTAGTGACACGCGATGCTTATTAGTTACTTCTTCCTTGCACCATTCAGAGCTCGAGACACGAGATCGGGACCGATTGTCATCGTCTACCGCTTATTATCTTCGTCAATGAGACTCGTTAACTGTGTGACGTTTAAGAGAGACCAGCCATTTCAATCTTAAGTGCTTTTTCATAGAAAATAAAATCAAAGAGAATAACAAAAATATATGAATTCAATAAGAAGTTTTACCCGCCCCAGCGACCAGCCATCAATTTCTGGTTAGATCCTTTCGTCACATTTAAAGACACGCCTCGGAAATAAACTACCTGTCTATGAAGATACAATTGTAAATAATTTAAGGCGAACATTTAACAGGTTTAAGTGAGAAAAACATATGAGCTATTATGTTTATATATATTTAAATGCATTTGAATTTGTACAATAAAACGAAAGAGTTTCTGTGCATGTAACAGTTGTGGACAGATGTAGCTATACGTATGTGTGCATGCGTCCCTTGCTTAAGTCCTGTACATTGTAATGTTTGTATGTTAGATGCTGGATGACTAGAATAAAACAATAATGAAAAATAGCTCGTGTTGGCAGATATAAATTACAGTATGTGTAGACATTTCACTAGATACATGCGGAAATGTGTGAGCGAAATACTATATAGGCATCTTCTTTTATATACTATGTCCTTTCACGCCTTGGACGAAAATGGTTCTTCACAATTTCCTGTCATTTGTAGATCTTAGTAAAATTTCTCTTTGTGTTATTTCTCCTAATCCATGTTCTGTCAAACATTTCAACAAGAAGCTCGAGAGTTAGGCTATGCACCGCTATCATCTGCTTCTTTTGACATCCCTATTTCCTGTTAATCTCAAATTTCTATCCTCTTTTCTCCATATTACAGTAAAAATTTCTGTCTCTTTCTTATTCTGATCATAGTGATTTCCTAAGCGTAGTTGACCAGCCAGTAAGGATCGAAATCACTTCTCAGTCGTAACCTTACCAGTGAAACAAGATTATTAACCATTGCACCACACCAAGGTACCCTATGATTTTCTAAACGTAGCCTAGATGTGGAAAAAGTCTGAAAGTGTAGGGTACCAAGTGAGGAACTAACTCACTGTTTGGCCACAATTGATCTTGCGAGACAAGCTTGATGACCATTACACCACGTTTTAAGTATACGTGGCATATTGTTTGCCTTTTCTCTAACCATGCTCACATGTTCGGTCCATGTTATTCTTAGCATCTTTCTGTAGAACCACATTTTTGTTGCCTTAAATATTTTCTTCATTGAGATTGTAGAGCAGTCACATATAGAAAGAGGGATATTACGTAACATCTCAGTACATTTTTCATTGTTTTAAACGAATTTTTCCTCTTTCTTAATCTTTTGCTTGGCTTTAGGAAGGTACATTCTGCTATCTAAATTTTGGTGTCGCATTTTATGAGTTGTTAAATGTGATGAGGAAAGACGGCTTGGAGACGTTAATGGTCACGGTGCAGATATAGGGAAGGAGAGACAAGGAAAAGCAACGCGACATACTTGATGGACTTGAGCAGATAGATGTCGGAGCGGGAGTTGAATGGAACAATTGGAGAAGGAGCGTTAAGAGCTACAAGGGATGTAGATGTGGAAGGCCATTATCAACTACGTCGTGAAGGTACACGGCACATTGAAAAATAATAATATTGAAGGTGAGCATATTTAAAATCCTGATGTAATTAAAAGGTAATGAATATATATACACCTTGGTTCCCCCTCCCTGGAATGTGGTTGGTTGGTGTTAGCCAAAAATATAAACTAAGGCCAGGATGTATAGAGATCTACCACTAGAGGTTAGAGGTTTTCGACTAAAGATCTACGGCTATTGATCTAAGTCATCTGACTACGCTTACGCCTCAGGATACTACATGCGACGAGTACCGTCTGTTACGTCTAGGTACTGGATAGTTC
>JBBBDQ010000555.1:8627500-8647500 GCA_037127315.1 Ascarosepion bandense
AGGAAAAATCGAATTTTGTCGTTATTAATTTTTAAATCCTTTCTAACACGTTCGAAGTTTTAATTAAAATTTCATGTTTTGTTTTCCGTCAGTGATTCACACTATATTTACGTAAGGCGTCTATTAAGAAAATGGAGTCGGTCGAGTGAAATGATTTTGGGGAGAGTAAATTTTTTCTAGCTCTCGACCGCCGATCGAGTGATTTCTTTTCAATCCTCAAAGTCTGTATATATATATATATATATATATATATATATATATATATATTGCAACAGAAAGAGGGGGACATATGTAGTTAGTTTTTATGCGGTAGCGAATAAATTGTTTGAAATTTGTAGCGAAATGAAGTATCATGCTCGAGTGTTTTTCAAACAATCATCGTTTAACTTTTCAATGAAACGAGAGAGAAAGTCTGAGAATCCTCACTATATAATTTTCTGTGTTAGACAGTTAACATAATCACGAAACTGGCTTTCGACTTTCGTCTTAGTTGCCTTGACAACGGATTGTGTCGGTCAAGTTACATGAAACATAACACATGATTTCGACAAGACTTTCACAAGTCTCCACCTGAGATCAAACGACTTATTTGACACCGGGAGGAATCTCACCAAAAGATTTCAGACATTCCTTGACAGTCTTTATTGAAGAGAACGGTTTTAAACGAAGGCTTTCTGAATAAATATAGTATGTTTAATATATATATACGTGCGTGTGAGTAATATGGATATGTATAGGTACGTATTTGTAAGCGTAATGTACATATATATATATATATATATATATATTGTTGAATATAACAGACAATAAATGTCTCTTATGTTTCACAATGAGCCGTTTTAAACATCATATCTTGGCTTTAATTTCAGGTGAAAATAAAGACAAAAATTGATCAAAATTAAATTAAAATTAAATTAAAGCCAAACTACGATGTACTTGATTACATATAATAGATATTCAGTGTCTGTTCTATCTAACAGTATATGTTTAGAAAATTATTTGCTGCCGCTATACACTATCTATCTATCTATCTATCTATCTATCTATCTATCTATCTATCTATCTATATATATATATATATATATATATATATATAAATAGAATACGTAAAGAACACGTAACAAAAAGTGTCTTTAATCTAACATGTTTCATTATAACAAGCTTCTTCAGATATTTTTAGAAGAGGGGAGATTTAAAATTTTTAAATATTTTCTAAATTTTTTAAAAATTCTAACATACAGTATGTTGATTGAGGTTTGATTTTCTTGGTCAGATACATATCACGTGTAACAATGCAATGGATTAGTATTTTTAAATACTGAGAAAAAAATTATGTTTGTTTATATGTGTGTGCCACGTGTAAAAAAAATCCATAAATGTTTATTTTAATTATTCCGTTCAAAATTGTAGCGAAATAACATATACAGGTCTTAAATGATGGAACGATTTTCTTTTTTAAAATAAAATATGTATGAGTGAAGAATCATGTATGAATTTGTGAATTTATAAATGTATCAATCATTCATACATTATTCTCTCATACAAAGACCCTGATATTAAATGGAGTATAATAAAAAAAGCCAAACCTTACAACGGTGGCGTTGTCTGCAGACTGTGCAAAAAGAAAACTTAGCCATAATATTATTTCCAGAACAAAATGAAAGATCAGAGTTAATGTACAGATGTAATCACACCAAAAATATATTTTGGGATCATACAAACCTGGATGAAAGTTATTAAAATCCTTAAATAACACGTTCTTAATTTTAAAGTTTCAGTTCTTTCAGATTTCCAGTCGCGCGTTCGTAAAAATTCCTGTTGTGCGTTTGAAAACGTTGGAAAATCAGTTATCATACATCACCTGAATATACCTAAAGTTTAAATCTAAAGTTGTGTAAATAACTGGTTTCCGAATGGCAAGTAATCAAAAGACCCTAATTATCTATGTACTGAGCACTTTTTAATAAAACTGCATATTGGTGTAATGCGATTATGAAGACAAACTGGTTAACAATAATCATATATATATATATATATATATACATAGAACCGTTCATGAAACAATTTACAATATTTTAAATAACACTTATTACTATGTTTCTTCGAATATGAATCACATTATATTAAAAAGATAATATTAGCGTTCAGAACACAAGTTTCTTTCCACCGTCAACTTAATATTTATAACCTAAATGATGTTGTTGCTATGAGCAGCTCTCTTGGCCCTATATTATCAAAACCTTATATGCCCAACTTAGAAAACAAAATACTCAATAAAATAAATAAGCCCAAACTTCATGCCAGATATATTGATGACATCTTCATCTACATCAAATTCTTTAACAACATAGAACTTAAAAATTAATTGAAAAGACTCACTTTTAATAAACTAAATATCGAAAATAAAAATCCAGTTTCCAGATATTATCTTTGAACATAACTGATCAATTTATCACATCGTATGACAATTTTGATGATTCTAATTATTTTCTTTCAATACAAAAAATATTAATGAAAAATATTAAACTGCTGTCATTAATAAGTTAATCCAAAAAGCTAAACACATTTCGCCATCTATAATAATTTTCCTCAAAGTATAGCAAATACAAAAAAAACATTTCGCGTACACTAATTATGTAATCGACAAGAAAATCAAATATTATTTAAACAACAGAAACAATAACAATAAAAACCATAGCTATAAAATAATATTGTTAATGCTATTATCATATATCACCAAAATCAAATGCACTACAATTACGATAAAGACCAAAGAGCAATAAATAAATTTTTTACATATACGTATGCATTAAGACCAATGTTTTGTATAGATATACTTGCCCATTCATGTAATTTTTCTCTATAAAAAAAAAAAATCACAGGCACAAAAAAAAAAAAAAAATGTATTACGTAGGATATACTACAAAGACACTCTAACGGAGACTTATCTATCATCTAACAAACAACTCATTAATAAGCAGTATAAAAGTCATAGCGACATTCGAAAGCTACTCAAAAAGAAATACCAAATACTAGCAAAATCAACAACTAAATGCTCATACAACAAAAACAAGCATCCCTAAATCAAAACAACTATAGCTTAGAGCCCACATACTCAAATCTGAACTTATGTATAAATAGAACTTTGTGTGTGTATGTGTCTGTGTGTGTGTGTATTTGTTACCTATAGACTCCAAAACGGCTGAACCGATTTTCTTGAAAATTTACAGTGTTACTATAAGCGTCTACGAGTGTTTTTAGCTCGGTTTTGTGTCGAGGTACTCACGATAAATATCGAAAATCGATAATCGAAAAAATCGGGTTATGGAAGGAGTGGTCCGATTTTAATCAAATTTGATACACTCATAGACAAAGACAAAAAAAAACGATATTCAGAAGTTTCAAGGTTGCAGTTCTTACAATAGTGCAGAATATCGATAATATATATATATATATATATATATATAAAAGGCAAGATGTTTGTGTGTGTCTGTTTATCAGTCTGTGTGTCATTTATACAAATTCACAATTTTTATCCGATTCTCAACAAACTTCAAAACTTGACTTACATCCAATCATTTTTCTTTCAGTCTACAATTTCGCTGTATCTGGAAATAACTACTGCTTTTCAGGCTTTCGGGCCAACGTCCAAAGTGTCTGAGCTCCACGACCATGTATTAGCTTTCATTACACCCGAGCAACGCCGGGCTATACTGCTACTCTATATAAAAAACGAAACTCGCTTATTACACTCGTCATTACACTCACTCGTTCTACGAAACTCACAGATAAACGCTGTTTTATAGTTTTCCTGATTGTCTTTGTTGTATCAGGTAATGAATATTTGCTTCAAATAAAATTGGGTGCCCAATTCCAGCAAGTGTATTAATAATTGGGATAAGCATTTTTTTTTCAGTTGGAAATATTTTAAAGGGTAAAAATTTTTGTAATAAATAAAAAACAATATCCGACTTAAAATTAACTTGGGGTAGATCGAAACAATTTTTAAAAATAAAAACATACACAAATAAAATAAATGTCTTCCTCAAATCGATTCGAAAAAATAAGATTATATCTGAGAAATACGATTACTAAAAATGAAGATAAAGAAAATAATTTAATATTAGGCCCCTCCTTTTAAAAAAAAATGATTATACATGGTCGAAAAAATGAGCCAAACTTAATAAATATGCTTTTTATACATTTTAGAGCCTTCGAGATTTGGGCTAAAAGTTTTGTTTTTCTTGCTTCAGGGTTGACCATGAATTAGTATGAGGAAATTTAGCGTCTTTTTACAGGTAAAAATCAAACTGATTTAGAAATTCTTGTAAAAATCAGGTAATTGTCGGATTTTGATGACACTTTAAGGGAATTATTTAAAAATTAATTAAATTATTTTAAATAATCCATTTTTAAAGAAATATTTTAAAAATATTTCTTTTGCATCGGTTAAAACCTGTTATTTAATTTTATGAAATTTCGATAATTTTTTATGTTTCACTTAATGTTTATATTAGTAAATTCGCCCTTCAATGTGGCAGTGAATACTTAAAAATCTAATCAAAGATGAATGAAATACTTGAAGCAATCGAAATGTGGTTCTAATGAAGGATGCTGATGATACCACGGACTGATTATGTCAGCAACGACGAAGTTTGGAAGAAAATGTAAACGAAAATGAAACTGATACTTAATATCGGAGAAACGACAGCTGAAGTTTCTGCGACATGGGGAGGGCTTACAAAATCTGATAATCACGGGACGGATAGAGGGAAGGAGAGACAGGGGAGAGCAACGCCTGACATACTGGATGAACTTGAGCAAATGGATGGCAGAGCAGTGAGGGGGAACAATTAATGATCGACCACGTCCTGAAGGGTCATAGCAGATAAAAAAAGAAAAAATACCACGAACAATTTAAACCGTGATATTTTTCAAATAGGAACACTAGTTACAGAAAATCAGCTCTGGAATCATAAAATTAAAAAAAATGTAATAAAACTAAGGCATTTTATAATTGAAAAACATTACAATTGATATTATGTATAAAATATATTATGAACACCATTGGCTTAAAAAATGGTTTTTGTAAGAATTGTTTTCATTCTTTTTAAAATTTTAACTAGAATAATTTATAGATTTTTAAATCTTTTAAAATTCTGTACTGATTTATGGCGGTAAAAGTGATTTAATTAGTTTATTAAGACCGTATTTTTTAATTAGCAATGCGAAAGCTGACTACAATTCAACGACTCTGCAATATTTAAAAAATAATTTTGAGTTTATTTTATGTATGAACAAATGCATCAAGTTTTATTAATACGAATATCTGCACGCAGCATTATCATAATATAAGTACGGTAACTATAATAAAGATAAAATTTATTAGCAATTGTCCAAGATTTAATCAACAACTGTAATAATACCTAAAATTGTATAGAATATTAGATTGCTTAAAATATCTTTTGATATTTTTAATATAACCGAAAAGTTAAAAAATAGCGTAAACATTATATTTGTCATGTTCTATCTATCTATCTATCTATCTGTCTATCTATCTATCTATCTATCTATCTATCTATCTATCTATCTATCTATCTATCTATCTATCTATCTATGTGTAATTCTGATTATATCTATCCCCTCCACACACACACACATAATAATATTTACCATAATTTGCATATATATATATATATATATATATATATATATATATATATACGTGTGTGTGTGTGTGTGTGTGTGTTTTGTGATTTATCAAGCGTATTATTATTGCTTTGCACATTTAAGTTCTGGAATATTTTGCGGAAGTGTCATGTTTCGTGCTGAAAATAAAAAGTATTTCTCTCGCCCCTTTAGAATAAAAGAGGCATAAACACAAGCATGATTCGATAACCTGTCATATGCATCATTTAAAACAACAATGAAGAAACGGATTTTAATTGAGATAATCTGAAAATTTTTTCTTTAAAAATTGTATTCAAAATACGTGACACTTCCTTTCACTGAGACTCCGGAGAAAAAGTGATTGGGAAAACGTTGCTGTTATGCGCCTTAAGAGTAGCGATGGAATTTTTTTTTCATAAAGCCTGTGTCAATGACGCAGTAAATTAGTTTCGAAAATTATTTTCTGCTTTAACAACTCTTCTTATTTGTAGGAGTGAAAAAACGAGTTGCGATTTTTCAACAATGTGTGCATGCCTCTTTCTTTCTGTTTCTCTTCTCTCTCTATTTCGCTATCTTATTTCTCTCTTTCTCTCTTTCTTTCAGGTTTTCTGTCTCTGTATTTCTCTTTCTTTATTATCTCTCTCTCTCTCTCTCTCTCTCTATATATATATATATATATATATATATATATATGAATAAAATGAGACAAGTAGAAAAAATACGTTTTTCTCTTGTCACTTTTTATTCAGTTTGTCTCTTCTACATATAAATTTAATTTGAGAATATTTACACACGCACATACATATACTTACACATACTTTATATATATATATATATATATATATATATATATATATATATATATAAAGTATGTGTAAGTGTATGTAACTATACTGTTATATATATTGTTAGAAAAATGTGTAGTAGGACACGAACCTACGTCTCCTAAGTTCTGATCGGGAGATCCTACGCAGTCGAGCAGTTAAAAGACGTCAGATATAATAACGGTTTTCCCTAGAAAATGGAAGTTCGAATTCTGCCGCTGTACGCATATTTTCCTAACAAGATTTCTAGATTATTCAGGCTACTAGATGTAAATAAATATACTGTTTCATATTAAATAATGAGCATCTACTCAAATAATGATATCTATTGAAAATGATGTTTAAGCAAATAAATTAATATGTGTGTGTATGTTTTTGTTAATCTTACGTATAAGAAATGGGGATTTTTTAAAAACAATTTTTAGCAAGAAAATTATGAAAACTTTAAAATTGTTATCTGTACTGAAACGTTAAATCGACATAATTATGCTTCATTATACTTTTTAAAAATTATTCCAGAATTTTCTTTTCATTTAATCTTTTTTGCCGGTAGATTAGAGAATTTAAATGTGTGAAATTATTCTAATGAAATTGCGGTCTTGTAATTCGGTGAGGGAGGTTGTATTAATTTTGATTTTATTTATTACGCATGCCTGTTTTCAGAAATATTTAAATATTTTACGAATTGTTTGTCGACTTAGCATTTCCTGTTCAGTTTGAAACAAAATTGAAACAATTTAATTATGACTTTAATACGTGATAAATTAATGTATATATTTATATTAGTTATTAATATCAGAATACATATATCTTTTTTTTTATATCTTTTACATTTTTAACGCAAATTAAAGTATATATATTTTAAAATAAAAGTGATAATATTTATCTTATCAGAAACATACAAATTAAAAAGGAAAATTTTGAGAAAATCTGATTTGGTAGATATCGGTGATTCTGTGATGTTAATTAGATATTCAAAAATATTTTTATTAAATTATTTTTTTTGTTTATTAAGATAGGAAACAGACGGTTCCTGAATCTTTGCTTGCATATTTAAAATTCTGTTTTAATATAATTAATATTACCCTCCAAAGATTTTCTACGTTTTGCTTATACAGAACTGTTAGATATGAAATATTTCGAAGTTATGTAAATATTTGGCTTTACACCAAACAACATAGAACTGAATGCCTTCGACTCTATTAGACGTTAAGTTACACCCTGTACAAGGCTTTGTAGCCGCTCAGGGAAAAAGGCTTTATGAATATAAGACACAGTTTAAGCGGATAGCTGGGCAGAATAACGGTTATCCCTAGATTTGAACAAGGTTGTAGTGGTCGGGAAAATAACCTATTTGGAGCCGGTTCCAAATAACAGTTGATCGTGGGAAGAAGCTGATTCAGTGGAATTTACTTCTCACCAATGGAATAAAAAGTGAATGAGATTGGTTTCTTACAATATGCGTAGTATATAAGGTGCTAGCTCTGACGTTTAGAACTGACGGAAATATGGAATGTAGCTCGTCTGAGCACTTTATGTAGAAGTAGTGATAGGGCAGTGAGAGGGTTACGATATTTCGACTGTGAAAGAAAAGGTTGTAGGCTGGGAAATAATTTAAGATGAACAAAGACGCAGAAATGCATCTGGATTTCATACTGCCCAAATATGAAACAATACTACATGTTAGACCTGATCTTGCACTTTTAAAGATAAAGAATAGTTCGAGGAACCAGGTACATGCTGAAGTGGTACAGGGAACCAACTTTTTTCTCTGCATCTTTAGGGATGGATCATATTTTTGTATACTGTGCCTGGTAACCAATAATGACGATCGTCTTGATATGCACGAAGTATACGTATATATAAGAATATCATCTTATATCTTTAATATCTTTGATGACGGTTGTGTGTAGAATGGTAGTCAGAATGAAGCACACACATACATCCATATGCACATACGAGGGAGTTGACTGGTTGGAATTGTCTCCCTCGCGTTCTCTTTGAGTTCTTTAGCTGTTCCCAACTTGACCCAGAAAAACCCGAGCTTATATCAGTTGAAAATCATGGAACTTTGCCCAGTTTCGCCATCTTTGTCCAGAGACATTTATTTATTATTTTCTCTTTATTATTACTTTTGGTCAGCTGTTCGTTGACGGCATCACATTCCTCTGTTATTGTTTTATATTTCCTGACTGCTGCTTTTGCCGCAACACCTTTTTGTTCGACATTGGTCTCTGCATTCCTGCTTTTTCGAAATAATATTTATTTAGTGTAAGCACATTTTTGTGTGTTACTGTTTGCATCCCTTTCCCATGGATTTATATTTTCTGTTTGACCGAATTAATATTCTATGGGTTATAGTATGTAAGAGTTCCACTTGGGTGGATTGAGTTTGAGACCCAATATTTGGTTAAGGCACGGGGCCGCCTTGAGGGAATATCTATTTATTGTGACTGGTGGTAATTGAAGGTCCTATCGGAGATGATGGAATGTAACTAGTTTGGTTTACGAGGCATTGAATGTAACCAGCCAGATTTTTCTCCTAAATCTAAATCAGAAAAGTGATTAGCTGCCTATTTCTTGTAATCTTCAAACAAAACTGTCTTCAGAAAATTTTTACATGCGCTTGTATAAAGACATGAATATACGGATGCCTCAATATGAATGTAACATGACAGGTAAATATTAAGTGAAATTTTATCTGAAATTAATGATAAAACCATTATTAAGATTCGCCAAAGTTTTTATTACATTAACAAGAAAAGTGATTATGTTGAAAAAGAAGTATTTTATTGCAAAATAATATACACACTGATCATTACAAGTTTATTATTTTCATTTTGCCGTCATTATGATTCGTATTTCGTTCTGTATGATTATTATTTGTCTAATAATTTTCTATGTGGCATTTGAAGTTTGAATTTACATTTTTCATCTAAATTATAATTTAAAATACTCAGCGTCGTCTCTCTCGTGCGTATATGTAGCTTATTCGACGTAAATAAACATCACTTTACAATGAAGTCCAAAAGGACAAAACGCGTCACGCAGAAACATTTCCTGCATATATATGTACACACACAGAGTGAGATAGATAAATTGTTGCCTAAATTACGCAAATGTTAAAATAACACGGACGTCTCAATTTAAATGTTATATTTATTAAAATGACACAAAAATATCTTGAAATACTAAAGAGTAAATGTATTCATTAAAATCGCCGTTGGCTTGAATCACAGGCTTCATTTGATTTCGGAATCATCTTCATCTCTTCTAGACGGTCACCTTGTTTAATTTATTGAATGCTGTCATAATCATTGCCTTCAGTTCAGCTTTGGTCTTACAAGTGGTTTTATTGGCCACACGCTCTACTGCGCCTTGCACATAATAACCAAGGGCTTGCAGTCTAGGAAAATAGTTGGCCAGATGTCGGGTATGATGTGGACGCAGAAATTGTTTGACACCCATAAATGAGTTCCTTCGCTTGTGTGGCATTGAGCAGAGTCCTGTTGCTATACATAGTGTCTTCTAGCAGCAACCCTTTTGGTTCAGGAAAGCACTACTCCCTTAAGGCAGGACTGATGTACGACTTCGTCTTAAGTCTGATGTCACGTGAGAAGACGAATGGAGGCATAGCGTTAGCATCACTTGTCATGATCCAAGAAATCTTTGTAATCAGCATTGCTCTCATTCAACCATTTCCATATTCGTTGCATTCTCCTCAGATTGACACCCAAACACTTCTGTCGCTAATTATAAGCATTACGGCATACCGTTTACATACTTCTAGCGGAGTGAAATGTGTAATACGTCTCTTTTTCTTAAAGACGGTGCCCAACTGACCCTAGCACACGGCGCAATCGAAAAAAAATAAAGAAAAAAAAACGCGTATGCATGAAATAAAAATATAGCCATGAATAAACTAGCACCGTATTTTTTTTTCTAGCATTAATTACTTATATATATATATATATATCCGAGTGAATGCAGAACGAAATAAAAATTTTTACAACGTCCAAAACGTTTAATTTAAAATAGTGCTCAATATATAATATGTAGAGCTGTGAATATTTATTATTAATTATATTTTAGAACATGTACATATTTTTTTATATATCCACTACAAAAACTACATTTGTTTCAATGTCGAAACAAATGTACTATTTGTAGTGGTTATATAAAAAATTATGTACATGTTCTAAAATAAAATATAATTTAATTTAATTTAATAATATATATATATATATATATATATATATATACCATTTACTGATTAATATGTTTTTACTTATATATATATATATATATATATATATATATATACATACATACATATATATATATATATTCTACATACTCCCGCAGAAAGAAAAAAATATACTGGATTTTAAAATTAAATACACACAGGCTAGGGTTAAATAGGGACTTAGGTGTTTTGAATCTTTATAAATATTTCAATAGTTAAACATTTTTTAGATACACTTAAATGAATTTTCTCTAAAACAAAATTTATAAGTATTCTTATAAATCGGTTTACATTTACAAATATTTAAAAAAATCTGTCCCTTTCTGCGTCACGTGATGTAAACAATCTCTCGGACGAACGCTATCGCGAAATACGTTTCTAATTTAAATTTTAAAATCATTTGGTTCTGGTGAAATACATTTTTAAACTTACAACATTTTAGTAGTTATTCCTATATATATATATATATATATATATATATATATATATATATATATATATAGAATAGATAGATAGATAGATAGATAGATAGATAGATAGATAGATAATATACGTGGGAGAAGCCGCAACTAGATCTGACGTTTCTTAGGATCGTGTCGGAAGATTTCTTGGTTTATGAAAGACGAAATAAGTTGCAAACACATGAAGTCATGATCTCTCATAGAATCTGTATCTGGTTCCAAACAAAATATTACGAAATTTTACGGAAAGTTACGAAATGGTATTAACCGATATATTTTTTTTAATTTATTTGTTTGAAAATTATTTTTAATGGATACTTGTATTTGAGTGGATACTCTGTTATTTTCTATAATTAAACAATACATTTATATATATTCATTGAGCTGAATATTTGCATAATCTTATTAAAGAAATTACCCTAAATATCCTGCCTAAAATGTGGATATTTTCCTACACAAAATTTCTCATATATATATATATATATATGAGGAGCAATTTCTCCTTTATTCAGGTTCCATTAAAAATGACTGATATTTTTTTGATGTAATTTTTTATTTGATCTTATGATTTTTAATTACGTAAATTATAAAAAAATTATACAAATGTTTTGTTCAACCGAGCGCTTTCAGTTATAATTTTAGCCATTTTCGAGGATTGGTGCTATTTTAGATGTAGCAGAATGTATGTACTGTTTTGTATTATGTGTTCTTGTGTTAGTTACCGAACACGGTTAGCGTGTTCGTAGTTGATGTTATTGAGTGCTGGGTTATTCTTTTTTTTAATCAATAAAGCTTCCATTTTTTTATATTTTTTTTTCATAAGTATGTGTTTATATATTGAATTGAGCTCAGTTCAGAAAGATGCAGCTTGTGTATTCCAGTCAGTTTCGTATTTTTATGGCCGATATAATTATTTACGAACTTAGTATGGAAAATGCAATTTTTCAAGGGGCATGTGAATTCGTAACTAATATTTATTCGCTGTAGTTTGGATCTCGCTGGTGAATTAATTTTTTTAATGCTGAATTTAAACGTTTTATATTTGGCATAATAAATGATTAATTTAATTTTTGGTTTAAGTAGACAGAACTCGCGTATTTTCGCATGAACGAAAATGGCTAAATTTCATCCAGCATATATATATATATATATATATATATATATATACGAAAAAAATTATGAAGATGACTAATTCCTATGAATACATTTTGTACATTTGTTGATGACACATGCCTGATATATATCAGACACGTGCCGTCTGTAATAACCTAGTATTGGCAGCTTATAATCTCTATGTAAAAAATCTACAATAATATATATATATATATATATATATATATATATATATATATATATATATGGGGGGTGTATGTGTGTGTGCGTGTGTGTTTGTAAAAATATGCACCAACAAAATTATGAATGTTATTTTGATAATCATGCATAAATGACAAAATATTTTATGACAACGTAGTCATAAGTTGCCTACTATATATATATATATATATATATATATATATATATATATATATATATATATTATATATATATATATATATATATACCTTGCATATTTACGACATGTAGCTTGATTATATATTTTAAATTAAACAAACGATAAACAGCCACTTATCTTGGGATTTACAAAAAGCACAAATGAACCCACTCATCATGAAATTCGACTTATTTTTTCTACCAAAATATTCACATTCGTGATAGGCAAGATATTTCCAGTATTTCTTCCCCTTTACATTCCTGGGATATAAGAAATATTTATGGCAAAACAAATTACGTGTATCCTTTAAATTTTTCCATTATACTCTTTCTGGTCTCACCATACTTCTATATAATTCTGCCTTGTACTATCTTAAGGCATCAAACATACGTGTTCGAAAATGTTGCCAAATTCTTACCGAGAAGAAAACAGATAATTGGGAGAACGTGTTGAAAACATTGGCAACAAAGAATTTATTCGTTAATTTACTTATCACTATGCTAACCCTTGTATAACAGGCAAAAAAAGCAGTTTTCTTCAACTGAAACACTACGCACAAAATGTTGCACACTTACACCCGGCCACATATTATATATATATATATATATATATATATATATATAGAGAGAGAGAGAGAGAGAGAGTAGTTTGTTACTAACCGATCGATGTTCTCAATCCTCAGGTCTTTCTTTCAATCTTTTCTGACGAGTAAGAATAGCATAATACTGCCATCATGAGACACTGAAGTCAGCATAACTCTGCTCAGTTAAGTGACAAACTTTTCCACATTAATCCTATTAACGTTCTATCTCTACCTTGATAACGAGCACTTTACAACAAAAACCCTCCATGCCAAAATGCGTTTTTATGGGTAGACCACTGAAAAAAAATCTTGGCATAAATCTTAATCACAAATCAACACACACACACACACACACACACACATATGAAAATTCTACATTTTTTAAATGAAGAAAAGTTATTTTCTAGATTTCTAATTTATATTGAGCTTAAACAACACTTGTACAAATAATCAAAGCTAAAAACGGTCAGTTCATAATATGCATCTGGTGATTGCGTAATGCATGAAACTCCGAATCGTGCCTTATATATATATATATATATATATATATATATATATATATATATATATATATATATATATTCTTTTATTGAAATAAAAATTATATTAAAATAAAATATGCATTTCTTAATTTCGCTAAAAGCATCAACTTCTAAACATCTAATAGCTTTTTTCAAAGTCATTCATAGGGGAAATTCATTAAGATAGATCTTTCATATATATATATATATATATATATATATATATATATGTGTGTGTGTGGATGTACGTATGTATTTACGGAAGTTCATAATAGTAATAATTAAAACAAGATGTGCGTCGGATTTAACACATATAATAATAATAATAACAACAACAACAACAACAACAATAATAATAATAATAATAATTATAATAATATATTCCAAAGAAGTAATGAATTTTCAATTTATTAATCATTCACATTTTATTGCTTAAACACTTATTTATTAAACGGTATATTATTATTTACATGTTAATAAAACAGTGTAGTATAGTGTAGTATGAACTTACTAATATATATATGTATGTATATTAGTAAGTATACGTATTGTTCTAGGTCGATGGCACAATTCGTAAAATGTTGTCTTTAAACAACAGAAAATACAGCAAAAAGACTGATTCATCCATATATTATTGAAAATTAAAAATTACAAAAAAAAAAAATAGAACCAAATTATTACCTGGAATATCGTCGCTACATCAAAACTTTATAACGGAAAAGAAGATAGATGTAACTTATGCCATTAAATAAAGCTTATAATCTTAAACCATATAAACAATCCTAATCTACTTAGCAAAAAAGCGATCTAATGACTACATAGTACCAGAGAAAAATACTTAAATTCTTATATCCCGGGTGACAGAGATTCCTCTATACGTTTCTCACTTTCTCACTCCCTTACATTTCCCAGCAAATATTACAATTAATACTTATGAATTACACCCCTTTGATTTCCTTTTCATGCATTTAATATTTTTTAATTTTATTTTAACTTTTTTATTTCTAATTTTAATTTTTTATCTACATGTAATATCCAAGAGGTAGAATCGCCGACTGACGCCAATTCGGTCGGGTTTCAATCCTGAGTTCAAAAGCAGTCGGAGTCTGACCGTACTGATAAGCCGATCTGTCTGCGGATGACTATATATATATAAAAGTGCGAGAAGCTGTGAAAATTTAATGGATGTGCGCTGTGGTGCAGTGGATGTCGACGAGGAATCGGGGAGCCGAGTTCGAATTCCAGCTGAATTCCTTGCATCATTTACGCGCAAATACCCTTGGGCAAGGTATTAATCCGTCTCTTCCCTCCAGTTATGAGTTAAATAAGAGGACAAATTGGGTTCTATAGCCTTGGCTGGCAACCACTCTACCGCAGAGTAATGCCAACCTATTGTGGGATAATGTTCTGCCCAGTCAGTCATGTCTTTTTCGAGACATGATCGCCCAAACGTGTATCACGTATGGCACTTAACTGACTGAATCTTTCAATATTTTTTTTACGTTTCATGAATTTCATGCCATTAAGTTATCTATGCATTTTAATATATTTTATTTTAAAGTTTGGATTTTAAATTTAAATTTAAATTTAAAATTTTCTTTTATTTTTATCAACATGCAATCTTAAAAATTTACCTTTGTTATTAAAAAAAGCAATATCCTAATTTTATAAGTTTTAACTCCCATTAACAGCGAGAGAAATTGAATTCAAATCTATTTCACTGTCAGTATGAAAAATGCAACTGAGTATTGCATAACGCATGAAACTCCGAGTCGTGCCATCGATTTAAGATAATATGTGTTTATATATATATATATATATTAATTATTATTACTTTAGAACATGTGCAAACTACAAACTAATATAGTCAAATTGATTTTTAAGTGTCGATATTAATGTTAAGATTATATATATATATGTATGTATGTATGTATGTATGTATATATATATATCTCCAAATGAATAAGAACGAAAATAAGAAAATAATTGCAATGTCCAAAATATTAATTTAAATCCGTGCTCGATATATGGTGTAATGAGTATTTATTATTAAGAATTACGTTGAAACATGTGGAAATTACAAACTATAAAAAACTGTACATTTTCTTTCGATATTGAAAGAACAATGTCTTATCAGATCGTTAATAATGATGGTAATAACCTTTTCTTTTTTAAATTTAAACAACACTTCCCTTGTTTTTGCAATTTGTTTTTTCGTATGAGCTAAAAAGATCTTTAAAAAGAGGGAAAGAAATAAGAAAATATCAGTAAATAAAACGAGAAATCAAGAAAAGAAAAAAGAGGAAAGGGAAAGATACAGAAGAAATAGAAAGTGAATAGGAAAGCAGTGAGAAAATAAAGAGAGGAAAGAGCCAATGGAAAAGGCTAAGAGAGAGATATTCAAATGTTTAACCTGAAATCATTCATTAAAACATTTTTAAATTTATGTCCGCTTTTCAAGATTATTATAGTAACAGTTAAATATTATTTTAATTTTATTTTTGTTTACTGTTTTGGTGGGTAAATGGAAAAAAACCTCCTGTAAATAAAAAAAAGTGTCTTGCACTGCGGCAGTCGGATATTTTTGATACGGTAATTTGAATGTATTTCAGTTAATATGGGCATAAATAATTAGAAATCGAAAAAAAACTATTTATATATATATATTCGTTTCCGATTTTGTAAAACTCTTATAAACCATTCTAGACTGGTCGTCATTTAAATGATACACGTGTAATGGAATTTAAAATATCACTTCCGAAAAAATCTAGATTATGTCATCATCCCTTGCTTACAAGAATGAATACATTTACTCTATGATGATGATGAAGATTGCGACAGTCAAAAGCACCTGGACAAAAACTGTATAAAAACATAAACTTAGGACAGTTTATTGATTTTTAAGCCTGAAGCGCAGCATTTGATTCAAAACTTGGAAAAATACAAGAAAAACACAAATAGACAAACGTCGAATTTAATAATTTTAAAAATGAATTCTCAATGTCTTAATGACAGACACACACACACACACATACACACGCGCATATATATATATATATATATATATATAAAGAGGAAAACTATATGTATACATAAGCGCAAATATTTCTACGTAATTTAATTTCTTGTCAATACATATGAAAGATAACACAGAATGACTTATAAATCAAAGTTCAAAACATAAATCTCCTTTGCAGGTGACAGCCTTATTAAACTCGTGCTTGGTTTAGTTATTTAGTCCTGTTTTTAGAAATGGTTCTAAACGAAATCTTTTAAATATATCCCTCCTATAAATGGGAGTGAGAATCAGTGCACACACACACACACACACACACACACACACACATATATATATATATATATATATATATATATACACACACACATATATAATTAGAGAGGGAGAGAGAGAACGAGAGAGATGTATTCGTGTATGTGTGTGTACGTGTGTGTAATAAAGTATAGCAAAATAAAACTTCAACACTTAGCGCTGATCGTTTGTTTCACGCTTCAACGCCATTTTTTATACCATCAGTACTAAAAATATCGTTGAAGCATAAAACTGACAGTTTTGGCATAAATAATAAAGCCATTAGACGCAAATAAATAATAATCTTTCGGATTAATGAATAAAAAAATATATGATAACTCGGAATGAATATAATTACCAGGGAATGAAAATGCATGTATAAACTATTTTTAAAATTTAAAACTTAAAATATACAGTGTCCTTTTTGCATTCACGAGTTGAGAGAGAAATACATTGATCCCTTTCAGGATCATACATATTCAACATGTTAAATGAAAAATTTAGGCAAATCATCATTTTTATAGATAAAATCTAATTGTATTGGAAAATTTTTTACAAACACGCACACCCCCGCACACACATTTATACATGCACACATACAAACCTACACACACACACACACACACACACACACACATATATATATATATATATATATATATATATTGTGTATTTGGGCAACAATCTCTCATTTATGCAGGTTTCTTTAAAATGACAAACAAGATCTTATCATTAGAAAGTATATAAAAACATAATGATAATACCTTGTCTTTCATTTTTAATGAAAGCTGTATAAAAGAGAGATTGTTGCTCAAATACATAATTTTAAAATTTCATGATCTGGCAACCGACAAGGAAAGCGATACTATAAAAAAAACGTAATGATAAACCCTTGTCTGTTTTTGAATGTAACATAAAATATATATTGTGTTTATTTAGGTAGCATTTTTTCATTGATGCATGTATCATTGAATAATATAGACAAGTTTTGTCGATTTATTTCATGTAATTTTTTTTCATATCGTCTGATTAGCTTAATAGCATTATTGTTGAAAGAAGAAAGAAAATCACACTATTGACACGTGTTTTTTATTTAATCCTTTCTGAGCTTTCGACTTACATCAGCCATAATCAAAGATGACAATTGTATTGGGTATATTAAGCAGTTCATAGATTTCGATAGTAGTTGTCGTCAATATTGTTTGTACCGAAGATTGGCGAACACGTGTAGGAGTGCTGGAAGCAAAAAAATTGCACTACAGATTTGTGGCGTCTCTCATGACCACGCGAGAGTGGAGGCGAGAAGTATCAAGTATGGAAAGCCATTGGGAAAACCTATCGCTTCTGTTATGTATTTCTGGGTTTTTTCCATATTCTAATTTTAATTTCCGCACGTGGCTAACCAATTTTGTACAATTTTAAAAGTTTTCTATTTTAAATATAGATCTGTGATTGAATCATTTGTTCTTAAATGTGTAATATATATATATATATATATATATATATATTAATTCAGATACTTTAATCCAAGCGGAAAAAGCAGGAAGGTAAATTAAAAAAATGTTATTTTAATATTAAAAAATGTTGTTGCTGAGGTGATGTGTTATCCCCCGTGGGATTTTCATATCGAAATGATCATCCAACATCATTGAATTAATCCTTTTTTAATTTATATATATATATATATATATATATATATATATATCCAAGTATGGGTGGAATAATATTCCCCATCCAAAGAAACACTTGAAAAGACACAAAAAGTGTCGAAACAAAATAGCTACTTTTGTAGTGATATTATAACATATCAATGTAATTTATTAATAAATATTATTATTATTAATTAATATATATTATTATATATATATATATATATATATATATATATATATATATATATATAGTACGAAATGTTACGAAATTAATTAACTCCGACATGTCTTTGATTTATTTGTTTAAACTTTTTTTTAATAAATACGTGTTTAAGACCGCTTGACCACGAAGAATTGGCAGTGTGAAAAAGGTCGAATTTAGCCCTTAAAAACACTATATCTTTGGGCGGGAGTTCTACGATACATCGATTATGCTGACGTTTTCTCTTAGGGCTATAGGACGCAAGTTTGACGTTTATTTTGATACCAAGTTTTTTGTATTATTCAGGCTGATATATATATACTGTTTAATTATAAAAAAAACAGTGTATCTACTAAATTATTCATTAAAAATTAACTTTAAACAAATAAATTAATATATGTGTGTGTTTATACTTATATATATATAGCGGAAGAGAAAGAAAGAGATACAAGAGAGTAAGAGAGAAAATGAGAGAGAGACTGAAAGAGAGAAATTTGTGCCTATTTATACATAATGGCTGACCCTCATTTCCTTGTAAAACTTTAGCCAAAATTTGATTTATACTCAAGCTATACTGATCCACTTTAGTTACAGGTTTTTGAGAACGCAAAATTCGGTCGACTAGTGTTTGAACAAATCACTTATCATGAAACATTCTCGGACAACTGTCGATTATTTCTCCTACTTAATTTACCGTTCAAGGCTTGGGCCAACAGTGACATAAGCCTCTCCAGTAACTTCATGAAAAATCGACCATTGTATACAAGTATATAAACGTATATGCATAAACTTATACGTACCTAGTGTGTGAGTGTATGCATACATGTATATATGGGTTTGTATATATATATATATATCTGTGTGTGTGTGTGTGTGTGTGTATATATATAAGTGTGAGTTCATATATATATATATATATATATATATATTAAATTAGAGAAAATTTTCAAAATTCAAAGGTGAATTTTGAAAATTTCCTCTAATTTATATTGGCTCTGTATTTTAATACATTGAGCTCTCTGCCTGCATCACTTTTTAA
>JBBBDQ010000555.1:8652500-8965000 GCA_037127315.1 Ascarosepion bandense
TTTTATTGGACTGGTTAAATAAAACAACAAAAAAATTTCCAATTGATTCGAATTTTATAACATGTTAAAAAAATATCCAATAGAAAATTATTATTATTTAGATTGTTCACACATTTTAATAATTTAGTAAATGTTCATAAATTCATTAATAAAAATTGTTTTATTAATTAATAAAGAAATAATGTTTATTAATTAATAATTTTAAAATATTGCATTTTATTAGTTTTAATTGTATTTGTTTTAGAATGTTGTAAATATCATTTTTTTCTAAATAAACCGTTTAATATATAGTCCCTCTCTGTATTCTTAACTGAGATCTTTCCATTTACTTACGCGCTAAAATCTTTTAGAAATTTGTGAATCCACTGCTTCTTTCAACAATTATGACTTGTATTCAGTCAACTAAGTGTCATACGTGATACACGCTTGGGCGATCATGTCTCGAAAGAGATATGACTGACTGGGTTTATCTAAGTTAAAATAAAATAAAATCCTTACAATCTAAATAAATATTCTAGTTTTAAAAAGAGTGATATACCGTAAAAAAATGAATGAATGAGTCAACCAACATTTTATTAAATGTTCCTCTTTGCATGCACGTCTCATCCATCGAATTATCAGTAATTTTTCTGATTAAACACATTTCACTTGCTGGAAGTCACCACTTCATCCGGAAGAAAAATGTCCACCATTGACATCCCTGGAGAGGGACTATTACATATCGGTTCAGCATTCATTTCTTTGGTAGCAACCAACTTTTTTTCTATTTCTTAATACTTTACTTAGCTTTTGGAATCATCAATTTTTTGTGTGACATTTTCCGTCACCTGTTATAAGACATCTTAGATAATTGAATTTCTATATTTGCTTGATTTTAACGCTTCTAATTCGTAGCTTTCAATTTTGATTGCATTTTTTTTACGATCAAGTCCTTTCTAATCGCGTGAAAAGCTCGCGCACATTCATTGAGAGATTAATGCAATCTTTTAGAAATCTTGAATCAACAAAAACGTTACTCTGGGTTGGAGAAATTATATATGCATTTTTATTTACGGTTATTCTATTGGTGCCGATCTAGTCTTGGATGTGCAGGTGGTAGCAGCGTGAGAAATGTTTTCTTTAATATTTCTATGTTAATGATTTTAGGTTATCTGTGTATCAATTTTTTGGGCATGTTAAAGATTTGTCTGAGAATGTTACATTCACAACTCATTAATGCTTCCTAGAAAAGCATAATTTTCCTTCTTTTGAAGCTAAACCTAAACAGTTGTAAAGTGTAAAGTCAATACTCATCTCCTATCTCTCATACTTCTTTCTCCATCCACTCTAGTCTCATAAGTATTCTCATCCTTCTCTTACCCACTTCCTGACACCCACTATAACCTGTCCCTCCTCATAACTTTCCTCCTATGTAACACCCTGCGCACCAATGGCAGTAAACTGCCTTGCTTGGCAAGATATCTAAACTTATTTATAAATGGAACTTTGTCTCTGTGTGTGTGTGTGTATGTGTCCGTGTGTGTGTCCGTTACCTATAGAAACTGCTGAACCGATTTTCTTGAAAATTTACACAGTTGTACTATAAGCGTCTGCGAGTGTTCATAGGTAAGTTTTGTGTCGACGTACCCTCGATAAATATCGAAAATCGATAATCGAAAACATAGGGTTATAGAAGGAGTGGTCCGATTATAATCAAATTTAATACACTCATAAAGAAAGACATAAGAAACGATATTCAGAAGTTTCAAGGTTGCAGTTCTTACTATAGTGCAGAAAGTCGATAATATATATATATATATATATATATATATATATATATATAAAAGGCAAGATGTTTGTGTGTGTGTCTGTTTATCTGCCTGTATGTCTGTATTTTTCAACCCTTTATTTTAGTTTTTGCTTCGGATTTGGCTCTAAGTATGTATAATTGTAGTTCTTAGTCTCAGCCATGATAACATTTACTCAGAGGACTTATTTAGCCTTCAAAATTCAGTTTACGTAAAAAAAAAAGCCTTTGATATCGATACCAAGAAATCAAAATTTGACTTACATCCATTCATTTTTCTTACAGTCTACGGTTTCCCTTTAGCTAGAAACATCTATTGCTTTTTAATCTTTCGTGCCAACGTCCAAAGAGTCTGAGCTCCAAGACAATGGATTAGTTTTAAAGCTTTCATTACACCCGAGTACCGCCGGACTATACTGCTAGTGATTATATATATATTGAAGAAAAAAAATTAAAATTTAGAAACATATTTTCTAATCAAGAGTAAAAAATATTTATGAAGAAAGCGGTAAATCAAACATAGTAAACATCCATTTTATAAAAAATTATTATACTTTGCAGTAATACATTTTGTTGAAATATTTCCATATTATGTGTAGAATATATCCAGAATATGTAGTATTCTTTATAAAAATTCAGGTGCCAATATTTAACAAATGTTATTTTGTGCTGAAATTATTTTCCCTACTTTTAAAAGTTAATCTCTTCAATATCATTTCGTTTCTAATATCCTTCATTCTCTTCCTCACAGAACTTTTTCAAAGATTGATAAAGTGTAAAAAATCAAAACAAAGCAAATCAATCTATTAATTTTTTTTAAGTTTGGTTGCTTTCTCTTTCAGTCTTTTCATTTCCTGTTCTCTTTCAAACAATACGTTTATATTTTCAACTTTTGTAAAAAGCACAAAAAAGTATATGAGCCGGAGACAAGCCATGCAGTGAAACACCTCTGGCCACCTCCTTCAAAGAAGTCCAACGTCATTTCATCTGTAGGGAATGTGATAACCCCAGATTTTAGGGAAGCAAAAAGCTTTGGGATTAGTGACTATCTTTCTTCAAAAGATGTGCACGTGGTGCAGTGGATATTGGCTCGGAACGATAAGTCGTTGAGCCGATTTTGAATTCCAGTTGAATTCGTTGCATTCACTTGCTCGCTAATACCCTTGGGAAAAGGTATCTTCTTCCTCTAGTTATGGTTTAAATAGCAGGCTGATTGGGTTCTATAGCCTTTGTTGGGAATCACTCTACCTTAGAAAGTAATGGCAAACTACTGCGGGATAATCTTCTTCCCAGTCAGTCATGTCTCTTTCGAGATATGATCACCCAAGCGTTTATCACGTATGACACTTAACTGACTGACTGATATTCAGAATGGTCAGACCATCACCGGAGAGTAGTATGCCAACTTGCTGTGGCAGTTACGAAAGGCTATCAAGATAAAAACATCCGGGAAATATAACGAAATTACCTTATTACATCAGGACAATGCTCCTGTACAAAAATCATGGGTTTCCATGACTGCTCCGCACGACTTTCGCTTTTAACTGATTGATCACACTAATTAACTTGGACTGTTCTCTTGACTGGATACTCATTTGTTTCTCTAGCATAAACATAAACACTTAGCTGTAAACCAGTATCGCAGTGATAAAGACTTCATTTTGTTGGTAAAATATAGATATGACGTCATGTCATATCTATATTTTACCAACAAAATGAAGTCTTTATTTTTAAGTTACATATCAGTTTATATGGATAGAATTTACGCAGTTAATAAAATGAAGAGTTCAAGTTAATGCTTGCAGGATTTTACAGCTCAAATATTATTCTTTCATTGCCACCCTATAAAGTTTTCAGCCCACCCTCGTACCTGGAAATAAAAAAGGCAGTTATTAATAAGAAGGGTTGGAATTAATATATGCAAGATTTTACAGTATTTACATTATTCGGACTATTGTCCTCATTTTTGTCATTTGTACGATGTTTTGGCCGTTGTACGCTCCGGCTTTCTTCATGTACTAGGAATTTTGAACATAACGTTTTATTACAATCACTGGGGTATATGATCTTCATTCCTTGCGTAGTAGTGCCTGATTTAGTTGTCATGAGATATCTCCCTCTAACCCTGTAAGGTAATTGTTTACCACTGCTGTAGCCTGGTATTGAACTCACAACCCTTTGGGTCAATTCACAGGAACTAACCAATGTCTATATCAACTGGGTCATGTGTCAAAATTTCCAGCACCTAAAGAAGGAGCGTACATTGGCCGAAATGTCGTAGAAATGACAACAAAGATAAGGACAATAGTCTGAATAATGTAAATACTGTAAATACCATCTCATCTTAGAAATGAACATCTAAAATAACCACGACGTTTGGAATATTAGCAAGAATATTGCAGTTTAGAGAAGACTTGTCAATCCAAAATGAACGTCACATTTGTTACTGAATAAGCCTAAGAATTTCTACATCAATATCTAACATTGCTGAAAATTAATTCAAACGAGAATTATAGAATAAAAGAAACTGTAGATAAACTCAAAATAAATACGGGAGATTTGGAGAGGAACAAACGTTCAATGATGAACTGCGAAGACATTTTCAGTAGGAAATTATTTTGATCTTTTTCTCAATCTAACAAGACAACAAATGAAATATTTTGATTAAAGAACAAGTGCATTGATTATGAAGTTTGGAATCCATAACCCTAGAGACAGTGTCTATAAATACTATATGTAAAAGTTATTATATCGATGATACTATATATAAATATTATATATAAAAGGAATATATTATGTTGACGTGACTGTTATAGGAATCGTGGGCTAAACATGAGAGTAGATAATAATGAGAGAAAGAAACAACTAAAAAACACATTTTGTAACAGACGTTCAAAAGATCATAACTGAAAATGGAAAGAAATTGAATTTCTAGCAAAAAGAAATATTAAAAAAACCACATGAATGCTCAGAGGATATTTGTAAAAGGGAGACACGCTATCAATAATAAGAATTTTGATCAAAACTATCGGAATGAATTGTGTTTATGTCAACACTGACAAGACAAATAATATAGTAAATGTGTCCTGTTTATATATACAGATGAATGTTTAAATCATACGCGACAAGCAAAGAATTGGCATGAAAAGTTAACCATGATCATTAGGGCATATGTCTTGAAAAATGGTTGGATCATCATCAACATCTTCATCGGTACTATGACAGGGTGTGGTCTTAGGGTCGCTGTACATTAGAGTTTTTCTATCTGAGATGAATTGTGAAAGATCATGTTTTATCAATTGCTACATTTTCTATTAGGAAAATCCGTTCACTATGTCGGGATGGATAAATTTTCTCGACAGAATCTTACACATTTATAAATCTATCATTTGTCCCTGCATTGACTGTTGCTGTCATATCTAGTTTAGTACTTCAACTCTGTTCTTTGAGATTATTGATAAAATCCAAAGAATCTTCGATGTTATAGGTTTTGACCTGATATTTCAGTTTATAGTCTCTTTCCTACAACTGCTAACCTGTGTCATTTATGTAAATATGTTCACGGAAATTTGATGCACTTTATTCTTTGTTAGAGTGGCTTCAAGATTTTAAGTGTAGTATTCGATTATGTGTGTTGTGGTGCAGTGGACATCGACTCGGAACGAGAAATCGGTGAGCCGAAACCGAAATCCAGTTGAATTCCTTGCATTCACTTACGAACAAATACCCTTGGTATCCGTCTCTTCCTTCAATTTATGGGTTGGGTTCTATAGCTGTAGCTGGCAACCAGCCTACCACAAAATGCAATGGAAACCTACTGCGGGATAATTTTCTGCTCAGTCATGATCGCCCAAAGCGTGTATCACGTATGGCACTGAACTTACTGACTAGATTGACAGTTAGTTATCACTATTTTCCAATTGAAATTGCAAGATGTAATCATAAATTCTATGCTGGTAGTTTTTTTTTCTTTTGTAATACCTTGCTTGTTGGACTTTGGGACTTTGTTCTGGACTCTCGCTTTCCAGTCAAAACAGTTTTTTTGTCATATTTATTCCGGTCTGTGTATTAATCATTCTGTTTTTTTCTCATATTTCACACTTTGTATCTTTTTAATAATTGTGGTTTCATTGTCTGCTTGAGGTGAAATTGATATATTAAAACCTGTCTTGGTTTCTCTAAATGTCTCGGTTGGGTGCTAATGCCTGAGTCATTGTGAATTGGAATTAATGTATGCAAGATTTCACAGCTCTGACATCACTCCTTCATAGTCAGCCTATGAACGTTTTAACCTAACCACGTCGGTTAGAATATTAGCGAGAATATTACACTTTGAAAAGACTTGTCAATCTCAAATGATCAATTGACTCGTCTATGGATCCTTCAATAATATTGGATAATTTTACTCACAGATGAAGAGGAGACTGGTAAAAGAGTGTTTAATATTGACTCATATATTACAATAAGAAAACAAATGATGTTATACTTCTGTTATATATATCAGTGCCAAAAATATTTCTCACAAAGAACGACGTTGTCAGACAATGTCGTTCCTCCGTCTGTCTTTTCTTTATTTGCCCAATTTGGTAGCTTGTAAGATTTCGGGGAAGAAAATTTATGTCCCTTGCGATGTGCACTTATCATTTCGAATTTTAATTCTTGGCGGTATTTATTAGATCTTCCAATAGGCCTATTTCTCTCTCGATTGTATCTCGCCCTATGTCATTTTTGTTGCTGTCTATATAGTCATGTCATTTGTGTTACTGCCTATGATACTTCTGTAGCATCTCATTCGTAATGTTTAGATCGACAAGCTTAAAATTTGATGTCAACAGTGATAGAATTTGCGATACAAACAGATAGAAACGTAGACAAATTGACACAGGCATTGCACCAAGGTGAGAGGATATGTATTCCTATGTATTGTGTCCTATCTGAACGTTGCCTATCACGGCTCTTCACAACTACCTCTCAACTTCTTTGTAACACGATGCAGTGTTTGTGCTCTGGTTACCCCATCCAGTCTTTCTTCGTGATAAATAATATTTTTTGGCACTGATACATATAATAGATGGATAACACCTTTTGTTTTCGTATTGTAATATATGATTCAATATTAAACTCTTTTGTCTCCGCTTCATATCTGAGAAAAATTATCCAGTATTATTAGAAGATCCATAGATGAGTCAATTGATCAATGTTTATTTTGTCCCACCCTGAAATAAAAGATGGGACAATATTGAATTCTTTGAAACATGGGTTTTCTGAGATTATCAATTATATTAATATCTTTCGCGCACGAGTTACCTACACCAAGATTACGATTTAGCGTTCTCCTTTTAGCTACCGTGTTCCTTCAGGACGTGATCGATCATATGATTTCCACAAACTTTCTATCTTTCGTAGTTCCTAAGTCGTAGCAGATTTTCTTTGTATCCTTCATTCTTGTTAGGTTCCACGGCATTTTCTCTCATCTTTTCATCTTCAGTGCGTTCTGTAAGTATCAAATTCTTGATCTCTTTTTTTATATTCAGTGGATAAGTGTGTTTGTTAATTTCTTTGTCCAAACTTAGCATGAGAATCCAATGTGATTAAGTCGAGGTTCTAACGACGAACTTTCTTTTATTAAAATTGCATAGAGAAGAATCTGAAACCAAATAAATTATCATGCTGTGTAGTAAAATTGTTTCACGTGTAGAATTCCATGCTTGCAGTCTTTATCTGTGTCTGACTAAACTAAACATTGTAAATAAAATACTGATATTTATGCGGCTTCGTTCAAAATGTCTTGAGTATGGCTTAAAGGGTTGCTACTAAAACAAATTTTTGACCTTTTGCTAAATTTCATATTGTTTCTTTAAATGTCACATGCGTATCCTTAATAACTTTGAACGCAACAATCTTCACTGATATTAATCAACTCGCCTACCACTGAAATAAATCTACTATAGAGATCTTTAGTCACTTGCAATTGCTTAAGGCAATACATTTGTTATAGATTCTATATATTTCATATTTCCCTGAGAAAAAGATGTATGTTTCCAAAATTTCAATTCTCATTATTCTAATTAGAAGTGCTGATTTTGCTTGCATTTATCTTAAAACTTGCTAGTAGATCCGTCCAGATTATATTTATGTTATTATTAGCATCTGTCTGTAAAAGCATAGCTCGTTTACTACCAGTCTCCTTTCCATCTGTGAGGAAAAATCCAAGATTAACTGCCTTATAGGAGAATTGATAAAAGATTCTATTTATTAATATATATTTATTTTGCTTCACTGAAATTAAATTAAGTTTGAAACAGAATTATTTCTAGAAAATATCTCTAGTGGACAGCTTCAACTATTGTTCGGTTTACACACCATACATTTTTTTTAACAGTAGTAGTTTCCTCCTTAAAACTGGGTCTCCTATTCCGTATAACAACTTTTATTTATATTTCACTTTTAATAGTTCCTTACAACTTAGTGGAATCATTGCTTTGTCTGGCGTAAATTGATTTAAAAATAATAGTGCAAATTAATGTGCGTTATCCTCGTCCTCAAGAGTGTAGCGTTCTAACCACTTAACTTATATTCAGAGACACTGAACAAGTTTAAATAGTAACATGGTAAAATGGTTGGAATAAGCGAGCAACAATTTGGGAATCGTCCAAGAAATTCCGCATTCGGGCAGAAATCAAACACTTTTGGCAGGCAGACAAATGAAAAAAACAAAAGGAAAGACAAAAAAGAAAAGTCTACTTATTAAATCGACACCTTTTATATATCAATCACCGTGGAAAATGATTTTTTATTCACGTGAAACATAACACATTAGAGAGCACTCCACTAATATAATAATCCTTCTTCTACTGAAGAAGTTTGTGTCTGATGTCGCCCGGCGTTTCCAACGTTTGGCTTTAGTTTTGAAAAATAAAAACTTAAGGAAGAAAAATATCAAAACAGGAATAATAGTCGGTATTTTTTATAACGCGAGAACATCGGACTCAAAGTTTATTTTTGGGGTAAAAGCGAAAAGATAAAGAATTACGCGCCATATTGTGTGATGTTCATAAAATGAAATTATAATATACATTATAAATATTACAGGATATATCTTATACTAGTAATGAGTAGTTTGATGGTATTGTGATCAGAAATCAGTGTCGTGTTTGAATTCCAGTCGGGTTCATAATATTCACAAAACTGAAATACACTTGGGAAAGGTCTGAATCCATAACCTTCCACTTGGAACTAAGAGTCGTATAAAAAATAATTGTTAACCTCAAGAAAAAAGTTAATGCAATATTCACTCGCAAAATATTATTCTTACAATCTCAAAGGTTTCCGCTTTAAATAACACAAGAAATATTGATAAACCGTATTAAACCTGAAAGTCAAGGATTAACGGTTATCTATTCTCTTATCCTCATCCTTTTCTCTTCATATAAGGATTATTTACATTGTCATCACACATTTCAATTTGTAACTCTCTGCTTTGCGTAGAATTGGCGGTTGCATTAAACCTTTTCAACGGTAAAAGGATGGGACCTAGATGTCAATCTAGTAACCCACTTAAATTCACGTGGACGGGTTACTAGGGAAAAAAGCTCTTCAGAGCAGTTGCCATGAAATATTTGTAGAAAAGCCACATCACGTCGGTTGATAGCGACTGAATTCGAGAGGCAAAGTCAGAACCGATTACATTGCAGAACTTGCCTTGGAGTTTTTAAAGAGCCCCGTGATGAATAGAAAGAATATCCAACAAGATCGGCAACTATAGTCAATGCATGGAAAAATGCTTTATTTATAAATGTGTTCAGAAGTTGCATACCGTTGCTCATTAGATTTTAGGCTGATTGATTTATTGTTTAATGACAATTGAACCCCTTATGGGTCATTTAATTGTGAAATTTAATTTACTTGTGAGCTTTGATTTAATAGAAATAGGGTATTATGTTATTCTGCTTTCACAATTAAATGCATGGTAGATGATACTCAGCTTTTGTAAATATACATTTCTATGTGTATATGATTACAAGAAACGGTGATATGTGTGTTTTATGTTGAAGTTTTGTTAAAGTTATATTTTTAAATAGTTTGATTTCTGAAAAAATTGTTCGGTATTATATGGAATAATTTTATGAAGCGGTTCTTTCATGTTCGTTATTTGGTTGGTTGATTTTCTTTGGCTGTATATCAACACTTGTATGGGTTGCTTAATGACAAAATTTAAGTATTTTTTACTTAATTTTATACTTTCATCTACACATATTTTGATAAAAAGTTTGCTTTTTACATATATACTTTGTAAGTAATGAAATTTATTATTGTAATTTTACTATTAAATGTATTCTTTTATGTTTTCTAGTGTTGCATTGATTGTCATCTATGTATTGTTGCTCATTTTATTATAAATGTATTGTTGGTTAATGTAGACGAACTCTTTATGTAATAGTTCATTCTGCTCTTTCGTAGTTTTCAGCAGTTTTCTATCATTTTTATACTAAAGGTGATTTAATTCATTACTTTTTTTGGTAATTGGAAACACTTATTATTGAAGTTAAGTGGATTGGTTTCGTTATATATATATATATATATATATATGTGTGTGTGTGTGTGTGTGTGTGTGTGTGTGTGTGTGTGTGTGTGTGTGTGTGTGTGTGTGCGCGCGCGCTGGTGACTATGGATGTGTCAAGTGCATTGTGTATGTATGTGTGTGTGTGCATGTGTGTATGTGCCATATGTCAAGGCTAATTATTCCTTTCATCATTTTCTCGTTTACTTATATTCTCAGGCTAATCTTTTTCCTCTCTTTCATCTTTCGGCTGAGCATATATATATATTATCAAAATTAATTTTACAATCTTTGAGGTTTGAGGATCGGTTCTTCACACGAAGACAAGGAGAAAAATTCATAAGTTTATATGTTTACGTTAGATTTGCGGACCTATGTTTATAGTTCCACAAATTCATCGTTTTTGAGTTATCAAGTTTACAGTATACACTGTTAAATCTACAATCCAAGATATTATCCAAAATACTTTTACAAACTTCGTGGGAAGATTTATGACACCAAATCAAGATAGATTATTCGTATAAACATACGTCCAAACGGCAATCGCGGTATCCCAACACACCAACTCATAAAAAATTTTCAAAATGTCCTCGGCTTGCTTCTATACATTCAAGCACCCGCCATGTGGGAGTATTATTGTGTCGATAACACAGCAAAACGAACCTTCATTTATTAGAGGCCATCTACATTAAATTAAACAAAACACGCTCAATAAAATCACATTTCAATCTAGTTACAACACAATAAATTGCATTTAGACATATGGTTCTGTTCATGTCTAACATTTCGGTCTTTCATATGGTGTGACGTCATAGAACCGTACTACAAATTTACGACCTGAGTCTGCTATTCGGTCACTGTTATCGGCACATAGCAATGTTTTATGTCAACACAAGATAATATCTTCCTTGATGGTGGATGGCTTTATGTTAACGGGGCTATAACCACTCTGAAGTTAGCTTATGTGTTACGAAAGCTTAGAACCATCATAATAAAAAATATGCAAATGTTGGACAATTATTTATTTTCACCTGAAATTAAAGTCAAAATACGATGTTTAGAATGGCTCATGATTAAACATAATAAAGATTTGTTGTCTGTTATGTTTAACTATATACATTTAGAAAAATATCGGCTGGATCGATATATAATACCAATTGTCGTTGTATTTAAATTTTTCGGTGATCGTAGCTATCAGGGAAGTAATCAAACAGTAGAGATTTTCACAGACGAGAGTGCGAGGAAAGTAACCAGCGAAATGTAGCATGACAACAAAACCTACGGTGTAGACTACTTTGTATGCAGAACATCAGTAACAAGTTTCTCTGACATTTGTCTTTTCATTTAAAGTTTTGGGTATTTTACTAATAATGACAGGATTCCATCAAGATGATTAGTATTATTTCATTAGATAATAGATATAACTTAGTCTTTTAGTATATTTTTCATCATTTGTTCTTATGTCACTCGAAGCCTCCTCTTTTCTTTTATGAGCATCGCCTCTTCAGAACGTGTGAGGTCATGACTCTCCACCTATTCGTGTCTTTTTTCAGAAAACCTTTACTTTTTCCCTATCATCCACACCCTCTAATCTGTCACTTATTTACACTAACTTATTACATAGGTTATTCGCTGCTTACCACTGTCCCTCTTTATGGCTTGTGAGTTTCAATTCTGAAAATTATGTCATCGGACTAATAAAGTATATATATATATATATATATATATATATATATATATATATTCATATTTTTTATATATATATATATATATATATATATATATATTCATTATATATATATATTATATATTCATTATATATATATATTTTTATGTGTTTAATAAAATTTTTTCTTATTTAGTGTGTTTTGCTTTTTTTGTTCCACCCCCCCCCTTTTTGTTGTTGGTATGGTTCCTCCTTATCTTAGTGCATATCTATTTATTTGGTTTTATCTTTAGTGGTTTAGCCTTTGCCCTGACGATCCGTAGTTTGTTGGCGACTTTTTTTTGACTGTTTTCTAGTCGTGTGTGACTGCTTCCGATTTGTGTTTGTCCGTTTTTGCCCCCTTGTTTGGAGATTTACGTTTACTTTAGGAAAAAAAGACTTGGACTGAATAGCTAAGTTTACGTTTCATTTTTTTTTGTTTTTCTTTTGTTTTTTCTTTTCCGTATTTTCGTATTTTTTTATTTCAGTTTTTTGCCTGGTTTTTCTTTCTCTCCGCCATATTTGTTTGGTTTAACATTTTTCTTTAATTTTTGTTTTATTTTCAGCTTCAGTTTTTCTTGAGCGCCTTATTTTATTTACACCTTTTAACTAATATCTTGCATTATTATTATTTTTGCTGCAGTGACTTTATACTGTTCATAACTGTTTGTTTTTTTCCTCGTAATTTTTCTGCCCCTCCCCCTATTTTTTTTTTTTACGTGAGTAGCTGTTTGGGCGACTCGCTGTATTTTGTTTATTGTTTTTCTTTTTACTTTATTTTTTAATTTTTGTATTGTAAGTGTAATTTTATACAAGTTTCCACCAGTTCGTAACCTTTTTTTTTTCAGTTTAATTATTTTTTGAGTTTAAATTCTTTATGGTTGTTAAAGGCCAGTGTTGTTTATTTTTTTTCTTTCTTTAATTTTTTGTAATTTTCCTGTTTTCTGCCGTTTTCGGCTGATACCTCCGCCGCTGAACGTTATTTTATTTTGAATTTTATTTTTTTTGCCGTTAAAGGCTAGATTTTCATTGCATAGTTGTAATTTTGTTTATCGTCTCCGGCCAATACCTTTTATAAGTTTGTGCCGTTGAAGGCTAATTTTTAATTTTCCTTGGCCGTTCTAGGCTTATTTCTGAATGGGTTAATTCAAACCTGAAAACTTTCTGAAACTTGTATTTGTTAAACTGTTTTTCTGCAGTTTATCTTTGTAACCTTTCGAGGTATTTTGTGTATTCTGTTTATTTTGTATGTGTATACTTCCATTTTCCCTCCCCTCTACTGTGAATATTTCGAGGAGAATTATAGTGCTGGTCGGTGTCAAGTATCATAATGGCCGACACAAGTCGGTCTGTGAAAAAAAAACTTTCTTTTGACCCTCCTTGGAAGGGTCCACCGGATAAAAATTTAGAGACATACCCTCCATTAATTGCTGATAAAAATCAACAAGACCAAAGTAAAAAAGATGAACCCAAAAGTAAGGTGGCCGAGAATGGCCAGAAATCTACTAAATGTATGGAAGAGAAGAACAGCAATAAAGACAACAGTGATAAAAAGGCAGACTCCGAGGAATCGCCCTGTTGCTGGACGTCCCCTCCGAAAGTGAAGATCAATTTGACGGAGTTCTTGGAAAAGGCCAAAAGCTACGCACACCTTGTGAAAGAAGGTGGGCTTTTGGAAGACCCCCAAGAATTAAGAAAAATTGAAAAAAGAATTGTGTCAGTCTTTGTGGTGGACAAGCGTTCGCGCAAAATTTGTCGCTCCACAAAAGACACAGTGTTGAAAACACTGCAGTCCTTGGAGGTAATGCCCTTAAGAATAGTAAAAGGTGCGGGCTTCTTCATGTGGGACGTGCTGCTGCCCACGCAAGACGATTGCCTTAAGATGGTAACAAAAGACAACTCCACGAAAGACCTGATCATGAGAACAGAATACCAAGGCATGCGTAGGACCAAGGTAGCAGTTTTCGAGGTCCCTCCTCAGGTCATCGGGGAGCAGTTAGGTGCGTATTTTTCCCAGTTCGGCCAGATCGTGGATGTCTCCTGTGATGACCTGACCGGGGGATGGTCTTTCGACATTATGTTGGATCGTGAAGCCTTCCTGACCATCCCCAACTGTCTTGACGTAGGGGGCCTGAGCTTGCCGGTAATTGTTTCCGGTCGTAAGCCGAAATGCTGGAGGTGTGGAGAGACTGGTCACCTCTCTTCCTCCTGCCCAGAGAAGAAGGCCTCTGGAAGCCAGGCCCCAGACGACCAAAATACCCCTCTGGCCGCTTCTTCGTCAAAATCCGTCTCGCCTGTAGTGGGCATGCCAGCAACCAGGACCGGTGTGGTATTGCCCCCGGTTGGGACAAAACATCTTCCCCCATTCCCTGAAAAACCTTCGACTACTACAAGTGTAGCTAAGGAGAAGGGAAAAGGGGAATGGCAGGTTGTTGGCAAGACCAGAGGGAAGAGTCAAGCAGCGGGACCTCTGTCTCCGGAAGCCTCCAGGAGGAAAGGCACATACAGACCCACTCACTCTACCAGCAACAGCAAGAAGGGCGACGCCTCGGAGTGGTCAGCACCATCTTTGGAAGAGATGAGAAAAGCCTTTGATCCCGGATATGAGGGCATGAAGAAATTGGAAAAACTAAAAAAAGATCTGGAAAAAAAAAACAATTCGACCTGCTGTTTCTGCCCCGTCCTCTCCTAGTAAAAAGATTAGCCCCAAAAAATCCCACTCCTCTCTGCCCACTGCAAGAAAACCCGCCCCTCTCAGTAGAGACCCCAGCCCGTTTAGAATTCCTTCTCATCCTACACCCAGTCCTTCCCCCAAGAAACAATTGCCACCTCCATCCAAGCGTCAAAGAAGCCCCACTGCTGAGGATAGAGATCCCAGAAAAAAAGTTTCTAAAACCCCCTACTTGAAGGGAAAGGAAGTGTGCACCATCTCTAAAGAGCAAACCGAAAGAGCACAAAGCTTTGGGAACAGAATTAAAAAACTAAAAAGCCTCCTGGCAATGAAGAAGTGCGGGGACAAAAACATCGAAATCCCCACAAATTTCCCCAATGCGCAAAGTTTACTAACAGTAATTAGAACAGGGGCCGGATCCAGAAATGTCTGGGACATGATTATTGAAGCGGAGAAGTCGTTTAAAATGTCACCACCTATCGCTATCGTGGAAGGCGAAAAAATTGAAAATTTGAGAAAATTTTGTGTTGGACGGGTCCCGATTTTTGTTCATCCCACGCTTTATAGGGCTCTAAAACTAATCTTTCCCTGGGATGTTGGCGGCGTCTCCTCTGACGGCACTATTGATAAAGAACTAGGCCAAGGGTCAATGGGAGAGGCTGTCGGCATCCTTTCCCCGTCCATGTTCTGTCCAGGACCCCA
Source organism: Ascarosepion bandense (assembly GCA_037127315.1). NCBI lineage: Eukaryota > Metazoa > Mollusca > Cephalopoda > Sepiida > Sepiidae > Ascarosepion > Ascarosepion bandense. The sequence goes on from JBBBDQ010000555.1 coordinate 8,667,925, forward strand.
ACCCTAATTACGTATCACAATGGCTCTATGGCTAGCAAGTATGAATGCCCGGGGGCTGAGGTCAGAGTCTCGGAGGGTGAGACTCCTTCATGATCTCCAGCGCCTCGGGGTGGATGTTTGTTGTCTGCAGGAAACCCGGTTTTTAACTGGCGACTATGAGGGCATACTGTCTAGGGATTACGATCTCTATTCAGCATGTTTTGATGGTCGTTCTAGAGGTGTTTCTTGGCTAGTGAGCAAGTCTTTGGGTGCGGCGTGTACGCTTGTCTTCGCGGATCCAGCGGGCAGGATTTGTGTGCTGGATATTACCATAAAGGAGAAGTCTTTTCGGCTCATTGGGGTTTATGCGCCCAATGACCATGCGGAGCGTCCTGCTTTGTTTCGGCGGCTCGAGTCGTTCTTCGGAACATCTAGGCGGGTAATTTTAGCGGGGGATTGGAATGCCGTCCTTGACCCTGAGAAAGATCGTATAGGAAAAAGATCGGGTACTAACAACCCGGATGTGAAAGCATTTCGGGAATTTCTCGACAGGAATGATCTTGTCGATAAATACCGAAATGAGCACCCCCGGGAGGTAGTGTGGACTTGGACTAATAGGGGCAGCTCGGATTCGAAGGTACGCGCCAGCTACCTCGACCGAGTCCTAGTTAGGAGAGTCGACGTAGGGCTCTTAGGTTGTCCAAGTTTTCATTCGATAGTTTACACGGATCATAGGCTCGTCCGTGTTCGCGTAAACTTAGATAAGCCTAAGGTTAAGTTGGCTGGCTACTGGAAATTGAACGCGTCATTATTTGATAGCCAAGATTTCCAGGACCAGTTATTACTAACACTAAAGCGGGAACTGACGGGGGCTGTGGTTGGGAATAAGTGGTGGGACACACTTAAATCCAAACTTAGGTCGTTTGCTGCCGACTATAGTCGTCGGCTCAACTTAGCTAATTTAGCTGCGCAAACGGCGATAGAGAAAAAAGGCGAACGGGCAGTGAAATCCCGTAATAGTGGGGACGTAGCCTTAGCTAGGGCCGAGCTGGCCTCCTTGCATATCAAGAAGGATCAAGCTCTGGTAGTTAGGGATAGGTTAAAAAGAATGTCTTCTGAGGCAACGAATATGGTCGCAGAATTGCGTGTAGAGGAAACTAGGCAAGCAGCCAATCGGCATATCGAGGACATCACATTGCCGGATGGACGCACCGTGACTACAGACGTGGGTATATGTGGGGCTTTTCGGGATTACTTCCAGGATCTTTTTACCAGGGAGCCCGGTCTGAGCTCTGCTCAGTTCGACACCTATTTGGCTGACTTTCCCCGCCTCGAGGCGGCTGAAGCAGCTAGGTGCGAGGGGCCCATAACAGAGTCGGAAATCTGGGATGCGTTGAAATTGGTTGGCCGGGACAAAACTCCAGGATTGGATGGTCTTCCCTACGAACTCTACTTGAGGCAGTCGTCCGTTTTCGTTCCTCTGCTGGCGCTTGTTTACAACAACTGGATGAAACAGGGGTCTATACCTCGACGCTTTACCAGGGGTGTGATCAAGTTGCTTCGCAAGAGCAAGAGCGGTGGTGGTGGCATAGATAATTATCGGCCTTTAACGATGTTAAATACTGACTTAAAGATTTTTGCCAAGGTCTTGGCCCGCTGTTTGCAGGCTGTCCTCTCTAGTCTGATTGGCCCCGAGCAGACTTGTGCTGTGAAGGGCAGGACTATTCAGGACAACCTTCATTTGGTACGCCTGATCATTGAGAAAACCGACACTGAAGCCGCGCTGATCAATTTAGATCAGTCCAAGGCATTCGATAGGGTTGACCATCGGTTTTTGGAGTCTGTCCTTTCCGACGCCGGTTTCGGGCCGTACTTTCGCTCTTGGATCCGACTGTTGTATGAGTCCCCCGGTGCGCTGGTGGAAGTGAATGGGGTAAGATCGAAGCCCTTCACATTATCTCGCTCCATTCGTCAAGGTTGTCCACTTTCGCCTTTGCTCTACGTTCTTGCGTTGGAGCCTTTCCTCCGCAAGTTAAAGGCGAATCCGGTTCTTCGCGGAATTTCCGTACCTGGTGCTACCACCTCGGCCAGGTACTCCGCCTATGCTGACGACGTTTCGGTTTTTGTGTCGAGCAAAGCCGAAATTGACGAAGTTAGCAAAGAGATCAGATGTCATGAGACGGTGACAGGGGCCAAGATCAATCGCGATAAGTCTGTTGGCTTGCGATTGGGTGCGTGGAAGGGAGTATCTCTTCCCGGACCTTTCCTCTGGACGGATGGGCCGATCAAGATTCTCGGCGTCTTTTTCGGTCCGGATCTCCAGGTGGAAATGAATTGGTCGGAGGTTCGAGAGAAGGCCGAGGGCGCAGTTCGTCTGTGGACTCGGAGGAATCTTTCCTTAAAGGGGAGGGCGGAAGTATGTGCCTCGCACATCTACCCGATTCTCCTTTACCGACTCTCGGCACTTGCTCTCCCGTGTGCCATTCGTTTGGGTCTAATACAGCTCTTGTTCTCCTTCCTTTGGGGAGGAGGCAAGTCTCCCAAGGTGCGTCGTGAGATCTGTTGCCTTCATCCGTCTGAGGGCGGTCTGGGCATGCCTAGCATTGAGATTCGTCAACATACGCTTCGCATTAGTTTCCTGGATCGAATGTGTATGCTAGCGGATGAGAACGGCGCCCTCGTTAAAGAGGACGTCCATAAACACTTTCCATCCTTGAGAAGTGTGCACTTGTCGGAGGAGGAGGCCGGCCGTACTCCTCGTGGCGAGTGCTCCTTCTATAAAGAATGTCGTTTGGCTCTCCCAAGCGTTGTCTCTTAGGGCATTATATCGGGTGTTAGTTAGGGGGGCGTTCAAGATGAACTAATTGGCGAGCTCGGGCTTACGAAGCAGGAGGCTCGCTCCATATGGCCTTGGGCGCCCGGGTTGAAATGTCTCACTAACGATGAGGCATCACTCACCTGGCTGATGATTCGGAATGCTCTCTGGGTAGGCAAGAAGCTTCGTGCAGCGGGCCTAATACCGAAATCAACCTGCGTGCGTTGTGGGCTGTCGACGGAAACCGTCGATCACGCCTTCTTCCACTGCAGTGTTGTTGCTCCGTTGTGCAAGTTTCTTGAAGATCTCATGGTTCGTATGCTGCGTGGAAAGTTCTTTGTCCTTGAGGCTAGTTCTGTTTGTAGCAATGTCGTACCTCCGTTATCTAGGACTGAGCACTATGTGCTCTTTTGCTTGCTGGGTGTTATGCGAGTCGTGATTTGGACGACGCGACAGAAGGAATTCTATGGTGATGAGAAGTTTACCTCTTCCCAACTGATCTTGTTCTTTAAGCATCAGCTTAAAGTCAAGATCAGGACGGAAAGGAGACGACTCACTCCATCTGAATTTGGCAAAAGGTGGGTGACTCTTGCGCGTCTCTGTCGAGTGAAAGGTGCTGACCTTGAGTGGTTGTTTGATGCTGGTTAGGCATCAGGATATTGGGTGTGCTGGGCACTACATGTGCACCCCTTCCCGGCTAGTTTAGAATAGGTTTTTGATTTTCTGTTTTTCGCTCTAAAGTTAACTTAGCTAGGTTATGATTGCTCATTGGCCCACTTTTCTTTTTGTCCCCTGTTTTTCTTTAGTTTAATCCCCCACCCCTTCTCACCTTAGGTGTTCAACAATGTTAGTTCTCCGGTGGATGCGTGGCGTCTTTCGTTATCTTTCAAGTGTGCTTTTCGTTTTTGTTATAGTGTCTGAATGTGTGAGTGATTGTGTGAGTGATTGCTGATCGGATAAGTGAGATCATATTTCTAAAAGCCACGCATTATATTTCGTCCGGGGAAGTGATTTTGCTGTCACAATATTAGAGTAGTGGGGGGCTTTTATTACTAATACAGTTTTGTTTGGTTTCTTGTAAATAACGTACCTTCATTGTATAAAACATTGGGGATATTTTAAAATTTGTTATTATCAGACCATGCCCTCCACTGAAAATTGTAAATATGGGAGTTAAATAGGACTTCATAGAGCAGCCGAAGTATTATGGTGGACGTGGTAAGAAAGGTAAGTAAATATGTGGTATTGTGGTGTCAGGTTTATTGTAAGTGTGACAGGGTCGACGAAAGTGGATAGCTAAGTTAAACTAGGACAGAGGATGACCAGCCTTCCCCATTCCCATTTTGGCCTTGTGCCCTATTTGTACTTTTGTACAATAAATACGTTTGCCCTGACGATCCGTAGTGTAAAACCGCGGTAGGTTTTGGCTCGCTTTAGATTTTTTTTGTATTCATTATATAAATAAATAAATAAATAAATATATATATATATATATATATATATATATATATATTCATTATTGCAATAAATAGATTAAGAAGGCGCTGTTCATTTCGTTTTTGCTTTGAAAAGTCCACATTGGATGAAACACGTTGGCAACTAATACAGTTTTCCCATTGTCTCTTTTTTACCATTCATAGATACCATGCAACAGCACTTTAACTATATCCTAAATTTTAGTGCCATTGCAAATCAACTAATAAAATTTATTTCATAAATTTATATTCTCACTTTTACAAAATAAAATCTGTAGTAATCATTGGCATCTATTTAAGAGCTTTCAGAATTTGTAACCCTCAGTAGGTACACGAAGGAGAGAAAAACATTGGAACCAATTTTAACCTTAATTAATTAATTACATTAATTATTTCATATTTAACTAGGAACAAAATATTCATAAAATATTTCAAGATAGAAACGTGAACCTTACTGACAAACCCGACTAATCAAAACATACTGTTCTACCCATTAACTCCATCACAGCTAGAACTGGAAAGAATTTATCTAAACTCAATATAAAATTTCTTGCAACTACTAACACAATAAAAGACAAAACAAAATAGCAAGCTAAAATTTGAAGGCGGATTTTAGTCTGTTACCTGTAGTAACTCTCACAGGGAAAGCATTAGTGAAACCTTAAGGAAGTTAAACAAGAGTTTAAATAAACATAAAAGACAATTTTACCAAACAACATACTAAATGCATTCGTTGCTCACCGCAATATGACTAAACCTAATAGATGGCTGGTTACCAGGGCAGCTTGCTAATCACTGTTGCTAACGCCTAAAATGAATTTATTAAATACTAAATAACTAATAATAACAAAGCAAAATGTCTTTAGTGCTGACGGATTCAACTATTTTTTTTTATTTCTTGATACTTTTGTGTACGTTTGTTTGGGAGAGTAGTAATTCTGTTAAAAAAAGTTAAATAGGGAAAAGGCCTGGGCGTAGATTAATATTTGGGTAATATTCAATGGCGACACTCTCGAGAATTTTCCTCCTAAGTGTGTTGTTTTCTTTTTTATGAGTGTAGCATTTTTAAAATTAAAATTGTGGTTAAATTTATTTCTATATTTGACTAGTGCATTAGCTAAGTTTTTATTTCTGAGGTCTCTTTTGTGCTCATGCATGCGTTTTTTAATTTCTACTTGTTTCTCCAATATATTGAGGGGAACAGTTTTGGCAATTTATTTTATAAATGCCTCTTTTAGAAATGTTATTGTTATTAGTGTTAGAGGATCTGAGTATATCCATAATGGTTTTGGAAGTGTTTGTGACTATTTTAAGATTATTTAGCTGAGATAGGTTGTTCTGGATAACAGCTGCATAATACTACCGACCAACTCTGTCACGTCCACTATCCAGAACTTCAAGGACTTTGTAATGCAAAAGAAGTCATTTATAAGACAAAAGTACATGAATGTAAATGTCAAAATTTCCACGTGTGGAAATTGAAATCAAAATATAGAAAAGACCCAGACATAATGTGAAGTATAGTGAAAACAGCCAAGCCTTACAACGGTGTCAAAATAGGTAGAATGTGCCAGGAAGAAAAGTGAGCGGTTAAAAAAAAATGAACTACTGAATGAAAGAATAGAAATTATGACTACGTGTAACCGTACTAAAATATACATATTAGGTTCATGAAACAGTAGATGAAAATGTTATAATTCGTTGTAATTTTAAAAATTGCGTGTTTAAAAATTTCCCGTCACGTGAGTGTTAAAAAATAGATACCGTTATATGAGCGTTCTTAAAAAAACGGTAAACGGTAAAATCAGTTATCACAAAGCGCCTGAAGATACTACATAGAAGAAACCTGGTTTGTGTAATAACCCGTATACAAATGAAGAATATTCAAAAGTTCTACAATATAATTGTATTGAACACTTTTATAATACAAATGCTTACTTGTCTAATTTTATTATGACCAAAAGCTAAGTAATTAAACAGTCAATATATATATATATATATTATTTATTCATGAATTATAACATGGATATGTTACAATATCACTACAAAAGTAGCTATTTTGTTTCAACACTTTTGTGTCTTGTCAAGTGATGTGATGGTTCTTAAATGTTAAAGGCATGTTATAATTTATGAATAAATAATATTATTAGCTCTACTTTTGTACTGAGCACTTTTTTAAAAATAGTGTTTCTTTGGACAAGGAATATTATTCCAACAATACTTGTATATATATATATATATATATATATATATATATATATATATATATATATATATATACGTGTGTGTGTGTGTGTGTAAAAATACATTAAAATTAGATGCACAATTGGAAACCTGAACATGAATACACAGTGCATACATTAAAGATATTCTAGAACACTTACAATGAAACATATGGGAAACTTTGCCTAACAGTAAATAGATATGTGAAGTGGGGTTGATTGTTTCCAGACCTTACGTGCACTTTGTCGGCAGACACAGAACAAAAGGAACTCGTTTCTCTAATGAAAGTTAGTTTAACCTTGCGCCGGGAGCTTGCAAAGTACTGACCAATCCATGGACGTCGACGAACATCAAAGAAGAAGAGAAAGGATGCATCAGGCAGCTGTTCGCAAGACAACTGCTCTTTAAGTTCTGTCTTCGGATAACTATTTTATGAGAAGCAAAGACAACCAAAGAAACGTTCAGGAAATATCAGAAATACTTTTTGTACCTGCCAACCCAGAAGCTGTAACCGATTTTATATACGTAGAATTGACCCTGTGTATTAAAAGATAGGTGGAGAAATAACGATTAGCGGCTCTGAAAGAGATATGTGACTGTAGCGTTCGAGCCTAGAAAGATTTGGCTACATTCTCTTTTGCATAAATTCTTTTGGAAAAAGTATGGATCTCACACTTTTCTCCCCAGATATGAGTTAAATGGAATGCCAAATTGAGCTCTCTATGTATGGTTGACTACAAATCTGGGGAAAAGACATCACTGAATTGAAAGACGGTTAAGTCTGCGTCTGGAAACTAGAAGAAATCTTACTTACAACAGAAAACAATAGCAATACATTATGGGAGGCTTTGGTTCTGGGCTGTTCAGAGCAACTTCAGCTTTATTGAGGAAGAAAAATTTGCAACCGTTCATCTTTTTCTATTTTTGAAATCTCGCTTAAAAGCAGTGCTTAATTTGGCCTCATTTATCCGACTGCTCTTCCTGGTTAAGTTGGTTGTAGCATGTTGAGAACACATTCTGATCTGAAAGACGCAAATTCAAAGTCTGCGAGAGCGCGCAAAACTTTCCTCAATAACATTTCATGACAATTTAAGGTAAACGAAAATAAATAAATATACTACTTAATAAATAAATTGAGTGTCTACACAAATAAGAGTATCTGTTAAAAGTAACGTTTAAATGACAAAAATCAGTTGAAGTATTAAAAAAATCAGTATTCCATGTATTAACGAACTATAGTGATCACAATAGAAACCACTCAAACTTTTTTGGTTTGCAGCTATCAATCACATCTCGTCAAAGACCTACTTGCGCCAGAAACCACAGCAGAAACCACTAGTTTTGTGAGGCTGTGGCCTTTTGCTCAACAATAAAGCAGTAAAGTCTAATGCCACTAAAGATTTGGATTTTCATCATACACCCCGAAAATAGACTCATTGAACACCTCTGCAAATAACCTTATTTGAGGAAAAATGGAAATCGATTACACCCTGTCACTCCAGTGGTTCTAAAACTGGCCGTATGTGAGAAGAAAAGAAATTAAAGAAGTTCTTTAAATTATTTTGCACAAGGGTGTAGTTCTTAGCAATGTTTGTATTTGTACTGTCCTTTTAACTCCCTTTTCTATCATTCATTAACAAAAAATTCCTTAGATTAGTCAGTCAGTAGTTCATGACTAACTAGATCTTCCCGAAGTAGGCTGAAATTCCTTTATACTGTAGACTGCTTAGAAACCAAGGCTATAAGACTCGGTTTGTTTTGCTAGTACAGCAATAACTAGGGGTGGAGAAGAGGTGTACTTATACATTTCTAAGGTGTATTTAAAGTAAGTAAATGTAATGAACTCGACTTGAATTCGAACTCTGCTATTCGAGTTCTCATCCCAAGCTATTATCTAGTACACAGTAACGGACATGCTACATCATCGAGGCTACTTAGCCAAACTAGCTCAGCCGTTTTATCTACGTTCAAATATTTCCAGCATTTTCTATCGCGAAGTAACACATTGATTATAAGGAGGGTAAAAAAAGAACATCGTGATGTTTGACTTGAAAATCGAAATTATTTTATACCCGAGGCATCAATATTTTTTCTACTTGATAGGATTATATCATGAAAAAACAAAAACCGATGCAATCGATAACCTTGATTGAATTTGTAATTGATTATTAAATAAAACATAATTATGTACCTCGACATAAAAGTGGACTTTTTTTCCAGCTTAAGAAGCACAAACACGAAAATACAATAAATACAGTCCTCTTTGTAACTTATAATGGGTAAGGGAATGATATGTTTGCATTTTACCCACTTTGTTCCCTCCAAAATACTGTCCCTAGCAATAAAACTATTATTAGATAGAAGAAGTTTCTTCACGGTATTCTTCCACTTTACAAATTTAATGTTACATTTCCATGTCATGTTTTTCTAAGAAAGCGGATGAATTGCAATAGACGCTGGTGTCAATCTAAGACGTTAACTTTAACTTCCTTTCTCCTTATACTGTTCGTTCTACTTTCTTTTTCTTTCTCTTTTTTCCGTTTATCATTTTTCTTTTTCTTTCTTTCGTTTGATTTTTTATTACTCTATTAAATTAAATAAATAAATTAATTAACATGGAGTCCTTTTTGAGTTCGCCTCTATCGGAATTTACCTGACTTAAATACCAAATATTCAACGTTTTTTATATATATATATATATATATATATATATATATATATATATTCGCGCATTAAATACTACTGTCACATGTCACATCTGGTCGATTGCCCCCTGCTATTTCTCTCGAGGTCCTTGAACAAGCAGATGGAAAATTTGCGGTGTAATCGATCCCGATCTGGTAGCTCAACTACAACCACCTTCTCACCGACTTAATGTGGCTTCCCTCTGTTTCTTCTGCAAATATTCTCACGGATTCTGCTGCAATGAAACTTAGCTCCCTGGCGCCGCCTTTGTATGAATTTATTCCAGCTACTAGACTCACAACTAGGTTCCACAATTTTACAGCGAAACCAATCAAATGTAACCGCAACTTCAACTCTACCAGCTTCTTTTCGGGCACTTCTCACCTGTGGAATTCCCTTCCGTATACTTGTTTCCCTGACAGCTACAATTTCTAAGAATTTAAATGCAATGTCAGTCGCCATCTCATATCTTCTTGAATAGCATCCTTTCCATGAAAACCTTTGTATTATATTCCTCTCCCTTTCCACTCTACTCCCAGGTCTTTTCAAACCAGTATTCTCATCCTTCTCTTATTCATTATCTGACAAACCCTGTAAATTGTTCCTTTTTCTCATCACTCTCCTCTTACGTAATATTCTGCGTACCAATGAAAATACTGTCATGCTTTAGGAGAAATTATTATTAAAATATCTGGATTAGGGCTTTTTTCGCTCTCGTTTGAGGAACTCCTTCCTAGATTACTTCCACTGTTTTCTTGTCCGTCATTTCAGGAGATGTGCCTTACTCGCCATGCTTCGTAATGTGGGTTTTTGAAGACGATTTAAACCATAGCTGGTTGTTTGTGTAGGTGGCCGTTGAGCTCTTCCACTCTTTGACAATTCTTCTATTATTTTTGTTTTTCTTTTGGGGCACCTGTAGGGTATCTACACCATCCTCCCCACCGAGCTTGCAACTTAGAGGGCGCTAGTTTTGTCGCCGACAACCTGAGCGGTGGAATGGTAGTACTGGGTGACATGGCATTAGGAGAAGACATACCCTGACCTTACCTGAAGTTTACAGCACCTGGTATTCCCAAGCGGTCACCCATCTCGAAGTTGTTTAATTTCCATGATCATACGAGAACCGGTGTTTCAACGTGAAGTAGCCATACTATATATATATATATATATATATATATATATATATATATATATATGTGTGTGTGTGTGTGTGTATGAGTGTGTGTGTGTGTGAGTGTTCAGGCAGCAAATTTCTTTAGACATGTCAGATTAAATAAATTGTAAACTTTGTGTCTGCTTATTTTTTCATACTCACCTATAATATTTCGCGTATTATAATTAAAAGATGTCAGAAATGTGCTGTAACGTTGGCAGATGGTATTATCATTCATTCCTCAATGTACCGAAGTACTTTCAATCTCTTTCTGAGATCATATTTTGGTAACAAAAGAATAACCGCAAGCCTGCGTTGCTAAAGATTACTGTAAATTTTTTCTTGCTTCAAATATAACGGTTGACAAACTGCTTAGCGTTCATTAGAATGTGAAAATTATCCAAAATGAATTTGTTTATATGTTGTAATGTCATGGTTATGCATGTGTTAAAGCACGAATAAACTGTATTTTTTTAAACATTTTAGAATATTACTATAGTATTCTAACCCGATTTTATTAATTGCCGGCTTAGGCTTTTTAATTAATATTGCCTCAAAAATCTGTAGTTTGCTTTTGATATATATATAAGCTTTGTGTAGCGATGTAAAACTTTTTTTTATAACACAGTCAGTCAGTTAAGTACTATCCGTGATACACGCTTGGGCGATCATGTCTCTAAAGATACATAACTGACTGGGCAGACATTATCCTGCTGTAGGTTGCCATTGCTTTCTGCGGTATACTGGCTGCCAGCCAAGGCTATAGAATCTAATCTGTTCTTTTATTTAACTCATAAATAGAAGGAAGAGACGGATTAATACATTTCCCAAGGGTATTTGCGCGTAAATGAATGTAAGGAATTCAGCTGTAATTCGAACTCAGCGCTCCGATTTGTCGTTCCAAGTCGATATCCACTACACCACAACGCACATTGTTATAACTTCTTATGATGAAATATTACAATTATATATTTCTGCTTTGTTGCTTATTATTGAGCACATTTAAAAAGTAAATGCTACAGACTTCTACTCGTGTGCAATGGGTTATATGAAAGAGGATCAAACAAAGAACAACAAGTTACAAATGTGTCGTGGAACGGATAAAAGAAAGACGGGAATCACTAGAAAAAAGATTGCAACTAACGTAGCACTTAAATTGTTAGCGATTGCAGCTATCAGGTAAGCAACTATACGGAAGGGAGTTCCATATGCGGGACGTGAAAGAAAAGAAACTGAGGGAAAAAAAGTGTCGTTTATCTTTGATTGTTTTGACTGTAAAGTTTGGAACCTAAATATTTATGATAAAAAAATTCGTCTTTTGATTCTCGACAAAATCAGTATTTCGATTATTGACATTTAGGACAAACTCCATTTCTCCATTTAGGTTTTAATACAATCTTGTCCTCATTTGTCACTTTTTCCCCGTCATTGGATCAACCTTAGCTTAGCAGACGTCAATAATATACATTATATGATTTACATCAGTAACTAACCTGACGCTATAATTACAAACTTTACTGCACGACAATCATTCTGTATTTGCTGTTGATCACGTGACAAGGCTATGGAAAGTTTAGAGACTTGGAACAAGATATCGATAACCCGAGTTTGAATTTCAGTGAAATCTTTACTTTCAATTTTGCACACATGCCCTTTCTCGCCCAAGTAAACTGTTAACCAGTATAGGACAAAGAAAGGTCAAATTCAGGAGCGTATGTCTCCCTTTAGGGGCATATACATGAACTTCAAATAATGTCCTCTTGGCATATACAACGACAAGTTAGCTCTGTGGTTGGTGAAACAAAAAAAGTCACAAATTTACTTGAGCAGATGAAAAGAACCAAGCTTGCTGAAACTAAGAAATCACAGTTTCAGTTTAAAATAGCCTTTTGAATGATATTTAATTGAGTTAAACTTAGTCCATATCTCTTCATCTATGGTGATTAAAATTCACTTAGATGTGACAAAAGGCAAAAAGTATAGGGCACACAGTGAAGATAGAACTCAATATTAAGTAGCAATCGATCTAGCGAGGCAAGGTTGCTGAACATTGCACCACGTCAAGGAGCCCACATAGTTATAAATATATGGGTTCACACAAGAATTATTTGTTATTATAAAGCTAATCCTAATTTTGGGAAAAGAAACGGCAAAGACACAATAATCACGATTAAAATTAGAACCCAACTCGCTGGCTGCAATTTCTATGCCAATAAACGTCATGCCACCAGCTCAGCTATAAAAAAAGTATTACTGTTAGCCTAAATCTTCAGATTAGATAATTTATTATCTTCAAATTGATATTTATTATCTTCAAATAAATCTATAGCAGACACTTTGTATGATGAAAAAGTACACGAGGCGCAACTAATTAGCTATAACCTGATATAATTTGACTAAAATAAAATCTAAAAGAAGAAGCAAGGGGATGCTTATCATACTCATTGTAACAGGAAATAGCCGTTTTCTGCTTTTTCTCGGTAGTATTTAAAATAAAATAAAATTATATTACGTATAATGATAAGCGAAAGAAGTAGGCGAGGGAATAGAAAGCATCTTTATCGATCTGAATATATTACAATGTACCGCGAGACTTTTAAAACAAACAATGCGGCGAGAACTTATCTAATCCATCAGAGATAAAAGAACTCATGAATATAGTCAAATGGACTGTAGAGACGTTATGTACCAGATAGTCCACTGATTATCACTTTTAACCTTGAAGCGTTAGATACGCATTCAAATAGACAGTGAAGATCTTACTTTGACTCATAAATCAAACTCCCATAATGACTTAATTTCGTTTCTGCAGAATGATTACAATTTCATTTAAAAATACACTTGAGCGAATGGAAAAGCGGACATTACAGTAGAACGAAAGGATAGGAAAGGAGATAATCTTTGCTAGCTGACCATTAAATCAATTATTAATAAAAATGGTTGAATACGGGCTTCGAATATTTTGTTGTGAGATTAGGACATTTATTGCAAGCTATTAACAATCAGAAATAATTTATAGGGCTTTATCAAACGACCCACAACACAGCTGCCCTTAATTTTCTGTAAAATTATTTTCTTTTTTTCTTAATTGTCTTCATTTCCTCATCTTCTTTAGATTAACTAAATAACATATGCAGAATACCCAGGCTATGTAACTACGCCGACTTTTAAAAAAATGGTATCACCTCGCGCAAGGGAGTAAAGTCTCTAAGACACAAAGGGTTACAGGGTGTGGAAGAACTAAGAACGGAGATATTAATAATGAGGCGGAAGAGGAATGAGTAATTAGAACAGTAGATAGTGATTTACATTGCATTTAAATTTTTGTAGATTATAGTTGGCTGGAAAGCTTAGAGCCAGAGAGGAGTTTCACAACCGAGAAGAGAAAGAAATAAAACTGTTAGCATAGATCCAAAGGTTACATCTTTCCCGCTCAACTCAGATCTCAACACCAGTCTACTTACTGTGCTTAAATTCAAGGTGTCGTTTCTATAATAAAGAGCACATTCGAACAATTACCATGAAAGTATTTATAGAAAAGACACAAAGGGGCAACCTTGCGGAGGTGGAATAGTAACTAAACTTAGCTGAGCCACCAGTTTAGGTGACATAATATTTTTGATTCTTCTTTGGATTTTATCAAGGAACTCAAGGTAAATAGCACGGACACCGGACTATATGTAGGAGCAATATTCAAACCATGAACGAATGGTACACTTATAGAAATGTAAGATATATCCTGGGAGAAAAATTGACTCGCACGACACAAAGAAATAACCTTCTTAGCAACAGAATTAGCAATTGATTCAATATAGAATATTAGGGAGAGTAGAGATCGTGAATGAGCATTGAGTAGTAACATAAAGGACTTAGGACTTCACCGCAGACTTCCTTGCATCTTTTTAAAATTTTTCTTTTTATCGTCTTTTCATCTTTTTTTCATCATTTTTCTTCTTATTTTTCTTTTTCCTCTTATCCTCTTTATATTTTCTTTTTTCCTTTTTTTCTTAGTTTTTCTCTTCTTTCTTCGAATATTATTTGCTGGAATGAAAAGCATCGAAGGTATGTTAACACAATGCTTGATACTTTAAGCGGGAGTTACAAAGCATTTTCTTGTTTTTTTTTTTACTAAGATTTGTTATTCTTCTTCTTCTATGTACCATGTCCCTTCAGGGTGTAGGCGATCATGGTCTTCTGACGGTTGAACATTCTAAATGTGGCCTCATACCAGACTAAAGTAAGCTCAGTATATATTTGGTTTGACTGCAAAAATATCTTGCTTATGCTGTGCTGTTAGACGTGAATTATCCCAACAAGAAAAAAAGAAGAAAACGGCGATAAGATTTAATAATATTAAAATAAACATGAACATTGGTGAAAAACAAAGTATGACACAACTTAGTAGACTTTTTTCTTTTATTAATCATTTAATCCCAACTAAACCGGGAATGACACTAAGCTGTTGCAGGAACTGAAAGTGAGAAAAAAACTGAGTATCGGAGTTCGAGGAAAGAAGAAATGATTAACACAATTCAACGAAATAGAAAATGGATTGACGTTGCATTTAAATTTTTGAACATTGCAGTTATCAGGGAAGCAAGTAAACAGATGGGAATTCTGAAGTCGAGAAGTGTAAGAAAAATAAACTGTTCGAGTAGAAGTGTGGGTTGCATTTAGCTATTTCAACAGTAAACGGGTGGAATCTAGATGCCAATCTACACACACGCTTAAATTCCTGTAGTTGGGACAGCAGGAAAAATAAAGCATTTATAATGAAACAATTTGTAGAAAAGAAAGAGGGAAGCCATGTCTCGACTGTGAGAAAGATACTGAAATCGATATATCAAGACAGGATCGATTACATTCCAGATCCTTATCTGGAATTTGACAAAAACCTTGAGATGAATAGCAAGAGAAATCGACCAGATATGGCAGCAGTTTTCAATGCCAGGAAGAATAGCAGATTTGTAAAATGCGCAATATGCACTATGACGAGAAAAATTTCCTGGCACAAGACAGTGACCAAAATGTTCTAGCATCAGATGATGCTATTTATTCAATGTAGTTGCTCTACTTTAAGTCAGTTGTAAACTTGAGGCCAAGAAGACGTAATATGTTCCTCTGCAGGAGTCTAGCGTCAGCCATCTTGATATCAGATGAAAACATTTCTCTATTTGTCCGATGATAAAAAATAGGAAATTTCAAAAATAATTTCCATACATTAGGTTTTATTAGACCTTCATCTACTCGTGATATTTGTTAGATGTGAAAAGTTTTGGTAGATGCGACGCCTCTTCATAATATAAATCCAGTCTCAAATCAATCCCGAGTTCTTACGCAGATTGATGGTTACATTAGGTTGAAACATTAGTTTCCATACGGTCACCGAAGTTAAGTCGAACCTGGTCAATTACTAGTTAGTTAGCCGCTTGAAATTATTAGGTGCAGTAAGTTTTGATGTAAGAGTGTAATGTATACTGGCTCCGAATTGTTAATCGGAGAGCCAATTTCAATTTCTATAGTATTTTTTATATTCACTTTCGCGCCTATAATCTTAAGTCATGAATCCAACAATTCTCCCCTGGACTATGTGTAAATTAGTAGGACATGTATCAGTAAATCTTTATTATCTCAAACAACTTCTTAAAATATAAGAATATTTTCTGGTAATAAATAACCTGAAAAATGGTGATACGCATTAAAATACAAATCAATCAAACACTATTTTTGTTGTTATCACGTTTTAACCTCCGGTCTACATCAGGTTTATATCGACCAGGATAAACTAAATGAAATTATTTCGGTTGGTTTGTTTTATGACATATCAACCTTAGTGGGTCATTTATTGCCAACTAATTTTTTTTTATTTATTGCTGGTAATACCTTTTTCTTTCAACAATGTATTGTTGCGTTTATATAAGATTTTGTATTTAGTAATACTTTTTCTTTTCGAGTATCAAGATTCATTGGGTTTTGTTTTTAAGGACAGGGTCCCCAAGTCCTATTCTGTTATTTAACCCATAACTGGAGGGAAGGGACGGATTAATACCTTACCCAAGGGTACCAGTGCTTAAGTGAATGCAGGTTATTCAACTGGAATTCGAACTCGGCTCACCGATTTCTCTTTCTTTTTCTTATCCACTGCACCACAACGCAACATACATCCGTCACTAAACGCTTACGGCACCTGGTATTCCCAAGCGGTCGCCCATCTAAATACTGATCAGGCTCAACGTTGTTTAACTTCGGTGATCGAGCGAGACCCGGTGTATTCAACGTGATAAGCCATGAAATTATGTCCGGGAACCTTTATTTAATCTGTAAGTGTATACTATTCTCAAACCACTGCCAATGTTTAGAGATATCTCATCTATTTCTTACTTTTTTAGAACTGTTCAGTTATTTTCGTACCCCTCAGTTATGGATCGGTAAGAAAAGCTGGTATCACAAAAGCATTATTTAATCTCTAAAATGTTTCTTACAATCTACAAATATTTTCTGATTTTAAATAATCTGTGATGGGCTGATAAGTTGTAAATAACGAATCAATAAAACAAATCTGACTTAGTTATTTGCACTTTGTATTTAAAAACTCCCTTAGCTATACTTACTTTCCTGACGGATACAACCTGTCAATACCCATCTCTTATATACTTGATTCCATTTTTTTCTACATCACCCTGTGTATTTTGTTCTATCTTATTCTTTTCTTTTCTCTTTACCTTCGCAACTGTCTTCACACCTATGTTTCCAACCTTCTTTTGCCCTTTCTCTGACACCCACTTCAGCTGGTCCGTCTTTCACTTCACTCTCCTCTGGTCTAAACGTTTACTCTTATGTAGCCCCCTGCGCATCAGTAGCGGTACCGCCTTACTTGGGGTAAAATGTAAATTTGTAAAAAATGTCACGTAGGAAAATGTGGTTAGATTTTTTTTAATCATTTCACTATTCGCGAGCAGTTACAGTGAGATAAAAACAAGGTATAGGAATTGTCGAAGAAACAATAAAAGATAGAAAGAATTCAAAGAGATAGAAGATAGCAATTTACGATGCAATTAAACTTTTGGAAATTGTAGCTATCAAGAAAGCAGTTAAATGGATGTGAGTTCCATTTGCGGCAAGTGCAAGAAAATAAATTTTTAGAGACAATTATATTTAACTAATTTAACTGTAAAAGGGTGGGACCTAGATGCCAATCTAGTAGCATGTTTAAATTCATGTGGTCGGAGCACCAGGAAATACTCGGTACAGCAGTTGTTACGAAAATATTAAAAAAAAAAAAAAAAAACAGAGTTGGAGCCATATCACGTCGGTTAAAAAGTGACCGAAGACGGGATGCTAAGTTAGGTTCGTGATACTTTTGGGCAATGGCGGCCGAGCAAACAGGAGAGAACGATTGAGAGGAACGAGGTTTAAGTTAGAATTTCCTTGCTGGCTTTCACCCTGTAGGATACCTTAGAGACGCAGTCTTAAACAGGGAGACTAAAAACTTTGTTCCAAGGGAAATCGTAACGGAAATCACGGTACAAGTGCTAGTTTGCTCGTTGATAACAGTAAGCTGCTCTGCTGATAGAAGGTTCCTGAATGGAGGAGAAGTAGAAAGCGCTATTTACAGACACCACTGCGTGATCACAGTTGCCAACATAACTGCGTAATACTGATGATGCTATTTTCGTAATTCGAAATAGTACTTGATAATGAATGACTTAAGCAGTGTTTCAAACTTTAAATTTGTAAATAAAATAAAAGACAGATATAAAATTAGAGAACAATTTTTTGCCATATTTATGTTATGAACAAAAATCTCTGTTAAAATGTAAAATAAGTATATTTGTTTTTGATTTTGAAATACGTCGTTGGCAGAGGAAGTTTTCATGAATGATAAGTTGCAATAAATATTAAAATAATTTTCGCTTTTTTAAGTTTTGATTAGTTGAACAGAGGAGTGCCCAGGGAATAAACATAATCTTGGCTTTATTCCATCAGAAAATAAAAGAAAGCAGGACCATTGTTAAAAACAATTTTGCTTTTAAAGAATTCTGCATGCTGGCTTCTCTTTCGGCAGAGTTTTGTTAAAAAATGTCATATCTGCTGGAGGCAAAAAACAATGTAAGCAAACAACAAGTGTATTGCGTTGCTGCAAGAAACGAATGAAAAATGGAAAAGATGGAGGCAATTTAAGACAAACCGTTGGTGGCCACCAAAGAATGAACATCAAAATAACGATGCACTTTCTATTCCTTACATTTTGTTTTGTTGTACTTTTATTAAACTTAAACATGATATTAAAAATCGATACGACATTTTGATCAGATTTAACAGATTATTTTTTTTATTTGTGTTTATATTTATCCATCGACAAGAATTTCATCTCTAATGAATATAGTGATTTTCTAAGCGAAGCTTTCATGTAGCACAATACCGAAAGTACGGGGTACCCAGTGAAGATGGTACTCACTTTTTATTCGTAAAAATCGAAACTTTTAAAAAATTAAAATAATTTGAATTTTGCAGCTCATTGAAGAGCCATAATGATTTTCTAAGTGTGGATTAGAAGTGACATAATTCCGAATATATGGAGCAAATAGTGAGAACAGAACTAACATTTCAGTAGTAATTATTCAAGCGAGAAAGGCTTACTAACCATTGCACCACGTCGAAGAGACAGAATGATTTTCTAAGCTTAGCTAAGGTGTGGCATACGCCCGAATGTATGAAGCATACAATGAGGATCGAATTCACTATTCAGTCGTAACTGATTTAGGGAGACAAGCTTGCTAACGATTACACCACATATTGTCGCTTATATCTAATGAGTACGATGATTTCCTCAGCGAAGTCTAGGTGTGACACAAGGCCGAAAGTATGAGGCACCAATAAGAATCGAACTCACTACTTAGTTGTAAAGGTATTGGCGAGAAAAAATTGCTGATCATTGCACAATGTAAAGGTGCTGCCTTATATTTAATAAACATGTAAGAAAAAATACCCGGAGAAAATTTCAGACGTATTTTTAATCTTTATTTATATTTTATAGCTTAATTAATTTTGTGCCTAAGCTCTGTCCATACAATTAGTTTTATAGACTGATTTTTACGTCTTACCAACCCTTTGTAGTTTATTTAAAATTGAAACATATTTTGGATTGCAGGACGTTGCTCTGGTTTCCATAGCAAGTAAGTCTTTAAAGGGTTATGGTGCTAGAACCAATTTCACCCAGTTACCCAGTTACCATGTAAGTGATAGCAGCGTAATATTTTACCATAATATTTGACCACTAAAAAAGCCTGAGTTAAATTGCTTTTTCTTTCAATCGAATGTTAGTATCTGTGGAATGCTTACTGCTCAATTTATAAGTATTCCCTGGCTAAATGAATATGAGGTGTTTTTCAATCACGTGACGAGGAACTTTAGTTGTTATATTTTTGTATTATCTAGATATAACAAAAGTTTAGCGAGCCTTATATATATATATATATATATATAGTCATCCGCAGACAGATCTGTTTCGCTGTATCACGGCGCATCAGTACGGTTAGACACCGATTGCTTTTGAACCGTGTTTACATATCACAAATACCTTGGAGAATTTTAAGAGTCTAGAAAATTGGAATAATTCTGAAAATCCGATCTTTCGTTCGGCTTGATATACTTCCGATTATGAGCATGTCATTACACGTTTTTCATTCTATTAGGATAGAAAATTGGCGGCTCATTTAAGATCTCTTCCTTAAGAGAACAATATTGAAACATGACAGTGTATTATATCAAAATAAAGAAAAGTAATTTCGTGGTGTTGGTAAATCTTATTATCTACCTATTCCAAAACGCTGCCCATGTTGACCGCTTCAGTAGGCGCATAAAGTGCAACTGGAAATATCCCAGAAAATGTTTCTATCCGTAACGGACGGATTAATATCCTTAAGAATATTCGTCACTTTATTTAACAGCTACATTTAAAAGAAAATACACAACAACGAGAGGGTTTGTTTACGACGTACAAAACAAACAAGCAGAAAATTGCTGATTTGATCATACTTTCTTAAAAACTAAACATATTTCAAATACTTTGGATGCCTGGCTAGTGTAATGGATGGAAACTGAGAATAAAAAATTGGATAGCTGAATTTGAATTCAATTCGTTACATTCAGTTACGGGCCAATAACCCTGAGGAAGAGTATTAATACAACACTTCTTTGTTAGTTAAATATCAGAATAAACGATTCTCTAGCTGTAGTCGGCAATAAGTCTAAGATATGGACAACAGAATTTAAATTCGTACGTGGACTTTGGACAAAATGAAAGGTTGTCATTTAACAAGGCATAGCAGCCGCTAGATGTCCATGCCAGTGTTAAATACTTCAGTAGCAGGATTTTAGATGTAGCCAACCACAGAAACTAACAGGTCAGATTTGTGGTATCACAATGCAATGGTGTCATACAAAAAGATACTTCATACTTGACAATGGATCAGGTTCAATTATTCAACAGATCAAATTCAATTAGTCAGAATGTACGGGGATAATGAGCAGTTTCTTTGTGTTTCATCTTCCTATAGGCTATTCCTAATGGATCGCCTAGTTAGTTGTTTCTCTATATTCATATCCCAGGATGACTGAAGCCAAATCACCGGAATAGAGTTAATCTTTGTTTAACATTACGTATAATAAAGTTGTGTAAGCTTGAACAAGGCTGTCCTTTTTAGCTTACAAGGACATTTCTACTTAATATCAAATAGTGACAATTGACATTTCTGGAAGTCATAATATAGAAAGAGAACTTGCAAAATATAACACGCATAGGGCATATTGAAAGAAGGCAGATTAGATGGAATCACGTTTGTGAGAATGATTTGAAAAGCAAAGTCTAAGAGCGATTTTAAAGAGTCAAATGCTGCTAACACCAACAAAGAGCGGGAATTTGTGGGGAGCTGTGATCGCCCATGTCCTGACATAATACGACGCATCAGAATGGTGAAAGTACTCAAAACTAAGCAATGCATTAAGACATAAGAACATTTCGGCTAACTTAGAGAAAAGAATACTGCATTGTCACACCTGTCGCACCTGTCCTCCGATATAGCAGTGAATGGAGAATCGTTTCTTCCCAGATGAAGAGCGCACAGGAAGCAGCAGGGATGTACTAATGAATTACTCAAAGAATGTCATAAATTCAACGTTTTGCAAAAGTGTATTTTTTCTTTAATGGGAACTAAAAATAAAAAAAAATTAAAATCAGTTGAATTTCGCAGCGCATAATAAGGAAAGAGAAATTGGAGAATTTAATATTCACATGACACACTGGAGAAATGTGAGTAAGAGAGGGGAAGTTACGGAAGTCACTCAACAAGTCTGTGGGAATGGATAGCAGAGTGAGGTCAAAAGAGGATGATACAAAAGGTAAAATATTGCTAAGGGAAAAAAGAGAGAAATAGAACCATTTCTGATAATTCCCATTTATGTAAACAGAAGAGAGTTCCACATGCGTGGAGAGAGAGAAAAGAAACTATTAGAGAAGAAAAGTCGGTTATATTTAACTATTAAAATTGTGGGACTTAGATGCCAATCTAGTACCATGTGCACATTTATGTGGTTGGAGGGAAAGAAGCTCGCCAGAGCAGTTGCCATAAAAGTATTTGTAAAAAAAGACAAAGAAAGTCACATTACGTCGGTGAGAAAACGACTGAAGTCGAGATGATAAATCAATATCAATTACATTGCAAATCCTACTTTGAATTTTGTCGAGAACCTCAAAATTTATAGCAGGAGCATCCGATCAGATATGACAACCGTATTAAATGCATGGACGAATGGTAGACTTTAAAATGTGCAAGACTGATTTTGATGAGAAAAACATTCAGGCTAGACACATTGACACTATCTTCCTAGTAGTATACGCAGCTATAGATTCGACAGAGTCGTTCCACTTCAGGTCAGTTGAGAGAGTGGGGTCAAGGAAGCGCAGTGCGTCGGTCTCCAGGAGATAAGCATCATCCATTCTGATTGTTAGTAGGAAATTTTCTCTATGGTAGTTAAATGATAACAGTTTCGTTTTGTTAAAAATAGGGCATTTGTTATCTCTATCGTCGGTAACATGTCTCACCTGCCTAGTGCGAAAGAATCGGTTAGTAATTAATTTATACAAAGGATTATATCTTTACAGTCTGGGGCTTTTTTTGTTCAAAGACATAAATGAAATCTAAAGCACCAAAGAAGGTAACGTCATTCAGTGCAATTGATTTTCTTGTTATTAAAAATACATAATTCTCTTAAAATGAAAACATTAAAAACCTTTCTAATTAGAGAAACGTTGGAAAACGATTTATAGTTTAAGTTACATTTGAATTTATTAATTTACAGTTTTTAATTCTGTTTTTTCTAATATCAATTTACCCAATTTATATCCCGAGAGAATTTTGCGAGCATTTAATCAATACAATATAAAGTTTTGTGTAGCAGTTAAGAATTTACAAGAGTCTCTGTGCTATATCATTTACGCAATTCAATGATAATTGCAGCATTAATTCTAAAATAAAATAACAAAACAAAGGACTTCTTAACATAAAATGATTTGGTTTTAATGAACAAAGCAATAACTATGTTAAATAAATGAAAAAGAATTTACGGAAAGCATCGTAAATTTTGTAATGAAAATACCCATTTAGTTTTCGTCTAAATCTCTGATATGTGAAGTTTTATGTACATCATCTACAGTTAGATGTGCGTTGTGTTGCAGTAGATATCGGCTCGGAAAGGGAAATCGGAGAGCCCACTTTGAATTCCAGTTGTAATCATTGCATTCATTTACGCACGAATAGCCTTGGAATATGTATTAATCCATTCCCCCACCACACTTATAGATTAAATAGCAGAAGAGTTTACGTTTTATAGCCCTGGTTGATAACGCTACTACAGAGAAAAATGGCAACCTACTGCGGGAAAATATTCTGCCTACTCAGTCGTGGATCGAAAAAGACATGTTGGCCCGGCGTGTATCGCGTACGGCATTTAACTGACTGCCATTCTTATTTTTATCACAATATTTCCCCTCAGCCTTTGTCAGAGGCAGTCCGACTAAATTTCAGCGAAATTGAACTGAACACTTTATTAGGATAATTTTTTTCGGCGGCTCATTCCTAGGATTATCCCGTCTTGATTAATTTATTAAGTTATTGTGCAGTTTTGTTTCCAGTGAGTCTGAAGATATTCGTACAACCCGGACCAGTGGTTGAACTGACGTCTATTATGACACCAAGTTTACTTACCAACGCCATTATTCTCTGAGATAATGACCTACAAGTATCCTGTTGATAACATTTAGTGTAATTATCAAAATATTTCACAATAACAGGAAAATATATCACTATCAAGTCTATAAATTAGTGCTATATAAACAGAGAGACAATAATTTAACAATTATATTTTTCTTCTACGAGGCCGTGTCCATTCAGGACATGAACAAACATGACTCTCCACAATTTCCTGCGCATTATAGCATTTAGTAAACCTTGTTTTCTTTTTCTCTGTTTATCTCTGTTCTGCCAAATATTTAAATTCGTTCTTTTTCTTCTTTATTTTCGTGTCCCCTTAGAATGTAGATGATTGTGGTTCTCCACAATTTCCTGTCCTTGCAGCTCTAAATAATTTTCGTCTTTTCTTTATTTCTAAACTTTGTTCCGAATCCTTTTTCTCAAGCTCGTCAAATATGTTATGAGTTGTTTTCTTTTTTTCTTTGCTTTCAATCTGTCATATGAGTAACAGAACAAGTTCGTTAAGTAAGTCATTCGCTGCTTTTCTTTCTCGTGCTTTCAATATGTTCTGTTAGTGTTAAATTCTCCAAGCCCTCTTTCCTCGCTATGTGTCTTACAAATTTATCTCTTTATAAAACTAACTAGAAAACTATCTCTTTCTAATATTAAGTATAAGTGTGGTGTTTTCTTCCATTTTCTCAAAAGGTTCCTCATTACTCACATGTTCAGTCCGTGATATTTCCGACATCTTTCTGTAGAACCACATTTTTGAACGGCCAAAATTTTCTGATAACATCAAAGATGAGAAAAATAGTCTGTATGTAAATAGTTTCAGTAATGATAACTTCTGATCCCATTAATTTAAATAGAAAATAAACTGTACGTTATTTCTTTCTTATTTATTTGTAACAAGATGGTCCAGCTTTCATTGCTTTATAGGAGGATCGATATGACAACAATTAAGAACTTTTTTCTTTGTTTGTAACAAAATATTATTGTTTCTTAATAATTTCCCAGATTTTGGAAGGCAAGTTTCGAGGATCGTGCCTTCCGTCCTCTGTTCCCAGATATTTTAACCGTTATATACGCTTGATTTGGGCAATTCAAATTTGTAATTTGCATATTAGATAGGTAATCACTTACAATTGATAATAGAATCATTAATTTGACGGCATGTTAGATGATTTAAATTCGAAATCTGTATTTTGTTTAATTATAATTTTTTATACAGTTTTCTTTAAAAATATAGACAATCACGGCTTTCGGCTGATTCCTTTTACTTTAATATCTGTGAATTTTTATGCAGTGGTTTCAAGTTATCTTCTTCATGGTGTTGTATTTAGATGGTCTTTCTTCTAGATTGGATCCAATCCAAATCTAATGATCCCAGTCTACTCCATATTTAAACTATAGCTGGGGGATAATTGAGAGATAGATACTTTTCTAGGTTGTAATTTGAACTTGGGCAAGGAAAACATTATACATGAAAAATATGATAATCTGAAGTTAGCTGGTTTGGCGAATATGCTGCTTAGGCAAGAACAATTTTTTGCGAATTCTATTTCATATCAGCGCGAGCAAAAAAGGCGCAGTTTTAAAAGTAAGAACGAGACAAGTTATCCTAAGATCTAGGCCGTGGGACAAGAACAGTCTATCCCAGTAAATTAAGTAACGGGTTCAGTTTTGTCCGGAATTCCATATAGTTTATCTGGATAGACATGTATTTTATAAACGTTGGAGGTTAGAACGGCCAAAATCTTCCGATGACAACAACAAAGTACGCATGTAAATAGTGTGAGTAATAATAACTTCTAATCCCAGTAATTTAAAAAGGAAAATAATCTGTATGTTATATCCTTAAATGAAAGAGCTTGCGATGTAATTAGGACAGAACAAAAATCTTGAGCTTGCTAACATTATTACTCATAGATCTTGTTTCTGTTAGATCATCTTTTATTGTCTATTCATAGATTTTTTTCTATTTTATTATTAATCATTGTTTCTAATCTCTTACCATCGCTAATATATAAGTTACACTTTACCGTATGTAGTATTTTTGTGCCCTTGATGCAGAACTTTTTTATAATCATATCGCCCGAACCAAGACATTTTACTGCACTGTTTTGCAGGGGTTACATAGTAAGAAAGTTATAAGAAAGAGTGACAAGTTATAGGGGGTGTCAGGAAGTGGGTAAGAGAAGGATGAGAATACTGATGAGAATGGCGTGGACGAAGAAAGAAGCATGAGTGGATGCAAGTGAGATAGGAGATGATTATTCTTGGAGATTGAAGTTGTCGGGGAAGAAATTAAATGGAAGAGAATTCCACAGGCGGGAAGTGCGAGAAAAGAAGCTGATGGAGTAGAATTTGCGTTTACAATTTATTGTTGTCATGGTAAAAGGGTGGGGGCTAGTTGCTAATCTTGTGGCTCGAGTAAATTTATCTATAGTAAATATATATTTATTCATAATAAATATATATATATATATATATATGTATATGTATTATGAATCATGTTCTGTGACCAACTTTCAAATGATTAGTTCAAATCTGCTTAGTTCTTTGTATCCACGTGTTCTTTTCACTTTCCATTCACGTGTGTTTACAAAAAAATAAAAAAGGAAAAATGAAAATTCTTCAGTTCAGCTGTTTCGACATGCGGCAGACATCCAGACAATTCATTATAATTGACCCGAGAAATTCTTTTTTTGAAACATTGCAAACCATTCCTAAACAAGTTCAAACATCTGCTGAATCATTCGCACAAGATTAATACGCGGCACCGCTTCAACTGCACATTTTCTTTTCAGATTGAACAGGAAAAATTATGTCTGGATTTCTAGAAATGGTGAGATATCATTATTTACAATATTTGCATCTACACTCTATGGCCTAAACTTCACAAGGAAGTCTACACGGTTAACAAACATAGTTTATTTTATGCTGTATAGTCATCAAATCTTATTTACATTTACAGTGTTCCGATAGTTGCTTCCGCTGGAATTCTTCAGTTATCTGTCGGTCGCTGTAAACCGTCAGTGAATTTCGTACTGACAGTTTTATTTAATCAACAGGAATGTTATCATCCTGCTGTTCACGTTTAGCGACACGGATATTGTTCTTTCTTTAGCGTGTCCGTGTTCTGTCTGCACTACTTGACCCGTCGTCCTTGGGTATGACAATAAACTGCATCCGGTAGCAAGGCTTCTAATCAGGAGGTTTCGAAGAGTCTGGAACTAACTTTAAATTACAGTTGTTGCCAGAATCACCTTCACCTGGGGTGGTAACACGTGTTATGATCTCAACTTAACCCACAAACTGGGATCAAAACACTATTTTTACATTATTGTTTAATGTATAATCTCTTTGTGCTACAGTTTAATATATGCTTCTTAAGCGATGTCAAGGAAAGTAAATCTCAGTCTCTGCTAGACCGTTTTTCTCCCTAAACACTTTTCTCATTCCCTTTCTTCCGGTATCTAATAAATACAGGTCACCCTTAGGAAAGATATTTATCCGTCCCTTCCTCCAGTTATGGATTAAATAATAAAACAGATTGGGTTCTATAACCATGGTTGGCAATCAATCTACTGCATAAAGTAATGGCATCCTACTGCCCAGTCAGTCATGCATAAAGTAATGGCAATATTCTGCCCAGTCAGTCATGTCTCTTTCGAGATATGATCGCCTGAAGCGTTTATCACGGGTGGCAATCAATTGACTGACTGACATGTAAGCTGGTTCAATGGAGCCTGGGATTTTGAGTACAATAACGCGGAGAAAAATAAATTTAACCACTCATGAAAATGACGGAAGTATTTCAGTCAGACATGCCAAAACTGGGCAAGCTTGACACTAAGGCTGGTTCTTTAGAATGATGGAAGCTCTGAACACAGACGGTGAATAACTACAGCACGGTGACTAAATTTTGCGAACAAAATAAAGAATACGAAACGGTACTATTTCTCCATGCTATCGGGCCAGTTTCAATTCGCGTCAACAGAAACGAAGATGACTTTTACAAGGTCAAATCAGTCTGATATAGGAGCGAATCTGAAAAAACCTCGACACAATGTCAGGAATAAATTTAAAAAGAAGCCGACCCGGACGTAAGGGCGCGTCATATATTCGTTTTTTCTCTCCCTTCCAATTTTTCCATTCTATCAGATAGACAAACGAGACGTATGAATTATTTTTCTTCAGCCAAAAGTGACAAGGTAAAAACATTGATTCGTATCTTTTTTATAACCATTTCACTTCAAACAAGGCAGGACCGCCACCAGTGAGCAGGTGGCTACAGCGAGAAAACAAAACAAAACAAAAAAAACTAGGTACAGGGTATGCAGAATAATATGAGATGGATGGAATTTAATAAGTATTTTGGGAGAGAGAAGATAGCAATTGACATTGCATTTAAACGTTTGGAGATTGTAGTTATCAGGGAAGCAATTACACGGAAGAGAGTTCTACAGGCTAAACTTGCGATAAGAGAAACTGAAAGAGTAGAAGTGGTGGTTACATTTTACTATTTTGACGGTAAAACGTGGAATCTAGATGTCAATCTTGCAGCACGAGTAAATTCATGGGGTCTGGGCACCTAGAAAAGAAGATCTTTAGAGCAGAAACCGTGAAAATATTTAGAGACATGACGGAGCGAAGTTACACTCTGGCGGTGAGAAAGTGACTGATGTCGAGCTTCTATGTTAGAATCCATTACGTTGAAGATTCTCGTTTGTATTTTGTCGAGAATATCGAGAACCTGGCAACAGTATAACTTGAGGTCGGTGGAAAAGTGAGGCCAAGGAGGTGCAATATCAAAGTACGCTTCATAACCTAACGAAGTCTTGCATTTTTGTGAATGCTCACTCGGTTCTTTGCTACACAACCGCAGTGGAGAGTGTAAGAGACAACATGGTACGTAAAAGAACGCTACAATCTTCAACACTATCAGACAATGAATCCACATATGCCGAAGTTGTGAAACTATGACCAGACAGTTGAAAGCCATGGGAGACTGCAACGTGTAAGACGAAAAAAAATGAAAAAAGAAGCGATGAAAAAAAAAATCAAAATTAAAACAACAAAAAAACTAAAACAAAAGAAAACAAAGTACCTTATACCATAAACAGGGAAAAAAGATGCAATTGTAATTTCTGTTACATCTCTCTCTCCCTCCCTCACACACACACATACACACACGCAAAAAAAAAAGCGGAAAGGCACATATCCCTCGTGGAGTGAAAATGTAAATTTTGCAACAATAGAAATAATTTTGCACTGAAATGTCCAAGAAAGCATTCTATGGAAAAAAAATGAAGTATAAACATAAAATTAACCGTGCTTTTTTCACAATCTTCTAGTGACACTGAATGTGAATAGATGTTTTGTGTAAAATTGGACGAAGAGATGCCAGATAAGATTAACTAATGCAAATATACGCTTCGAAAATGGAAAGTTATGATGTAACTTAATTGTGGGGCTACTATAAAACGTAATTCCCCGGAAATATATGCGTAATGCATATCTGCAACACCCGAATTTATTTCTTTAAAAAACGTATTCTATTCATACGAACCTATTACAAAAATCTTGTCGGCGTTAAACTTCTGAGATTAATTTTCCGTAAAAAGTAATAAGTCCAAACCCTGATCAACAAAGTGATTTTTACAAGAGTTGGATGGTTCATTCATACGACCCTATCCTAAAAATCTTGTCGGCGTTGAATAACCAAGTGAGGCTGATATGTTGTAAAAAATAGAAGCTCAAATCCTGATCTACAAAGTGATATTTAGAAAAAAAAATAGATATTCTTTCATACAAATCTGTCCTAAAAACCTGTGTCGGTATTAAACAGCCCATTGAGATTAATATACCTTAAGAAATAAACCCAAAACTTATCTACGGACTGACCTTCACAAAATGTACATATTCCGTCTCTTTATACCTATCCTAAATTAGTGGCAAAATAAATGCTTGAGGTTGATGTGCCATAAAACGAAATAAGCCAAAACCCTGATGTACAAACTGATTTTAAAAAAATACATATTTTATTCATACAGTACTATTCTAAAATCTTGCTACCATTAATTAACCCACTGAAGTTGATATGGCGTAAAAAATAAAATCAAGCCCTGATCTACAAACTGATTTTTACAAAAAATACATAATTTATTAATACGAAATGTTCCTTAAAATTCTTGCCGGCGTTAAATAACCCATTTAAGCAAAATAAGCCGAAATTCTGATCTACAAAGTGATGTCTACAAAAAATATATTCTATTCATATGAACCTACCCTAAAATCTTACTGGCATTAAATAACCGATTGAATTCGTGTGAAAAGTAAGGTTATAGTTTCTGATTGGATAGGAAATTGAAAATTCATCTATGACCACAGTCAATTTTTTTTCACACCTAGAAAATGAGTTTGTTGTACGGTGCTGGTCACATGACTAAAATCCGCGAATTAACCCACATCCTTGACCGGTCAAATCAGTCCGACATGGGACCAAATCTGAAGAAACTTGACATAATGTAAGGAATAAATTTCAATAAACCGACCCTGACATAAGGGCGCATCCCATTTTCGTTCTACCTCTCCTTCCAATTACCCTTTCTTCGTCTAACACCCACACAGCGTCAAAGAAAACAAAAACAAGAGAACTCAACTGATTTCGATAAGTACAATCTCCTTTATTGCCTGACTTTCCTCTTCACTTTTTCTCCGGCTATGAAAGGGAAAACAACACAAACTTTTATTAACCACTCTTTAATCTTTTTACATACACGCATTCTGCTACTATCAACTATGATCTCTTAATTTTTGTGGGAAATTTAAATACTTACATTTCTCTTTGAACAATTAAATACATGCATGTTCTCTATGAATATTTTATTTTTCTTCTGACAATGTTGTTATTCTGTTAATAAAACTTTTACTTTAATGTAAACTTCCACATTTCAACATCCAACCTTTAACCATATGATATTTAAATTGTTATGTCTTCGGTCGTGTTTGGCACAAGGCCAATTTGACAAGTATAGCCGAGGCCCCCATTCATTAAATACTGTGGGGATGTTAATTCATGTCAGTGTGTTGCAAAAAATATAGTTTCCAAAATTTCCTTTAAATCTTTGCTAAGGATGACGCTAGATTTTTGTGTATTTTTCCAATCAACCTAATAAAGTTGAACATACCACAAGATAAAAACTAAAAGCCAAAAAATCAAAATATTTAAAGGGAAAACTATATCTAAAAGAATCAATTCCGACACTGCAAGATCTGTTTCTCTTTCTTTAGAGATGGGGATGAGGATCAGGTGAGTTAGATGTGTGGTCCTCCTGAAGAATACTTAGAATAACATGTACCGAAGATGTAATCAGTGACGGCGTTTTAGAGAAAATAGAACGTAAAGAATATTTATACTTACCACCAGGATGAGAGAAAAAAGAGCTCTTTGATACTCTCAGAACAGATTGAAGGGAAGCGGGACAGAATAAAATTAACACTCAGCCGAGCTGACGAAGGAATAAATGAATGACAGAACAGCGTTTATGAGAGATAAGAAAAAACGATATTTATTATGATCTACGAACTAAAAGAAATTGTGGAGAGACGCCAAAGACACGCTACACATTGAAGAAGTTATTTTTATTATTATATTTTAAATAATTTTGATTCCAACAATTACTGAGTCATTAAGAATGGTTGCTTAGAATTACTCGAATCTTTCCTTTACTGAAATGTAATAATCAGGCATCATGAAAGGTATACGTGCTTTGTCAGCACTCGAAATGGAACAATTCTAACCAGGTTCAGAAATAGTGGATTACCATTGTTAGCTCTGGTACCGTTTCTACCATGTTATACTATGAGCTGGCTATTCTCGACACTATTTGAATTCAGTTTCGACCGATATATAATCGTATTAAGTGCTGTGGAATTTATCATAGTATTGGTGTCAGCTTACACAAAGAAAAACACCACTTTTTATTCAGCTTTTGGCAATGCTCAAATACTGAGAATTGATAAGTTTGAGCATTTTTTAAACATGGTCTAAACCTGATGAATTTTGACAAGAACTGAACTGAACTGAAGAGGTCGAGAAAAATTCCGTGAATCTCTTTCAAAGTGTTATCGTGATACCCTGCTAACGGATCAAGCTGTAAAAAAAAAGTCTGTTTCTTTAACCAAATGAGTTTGCTGTGTATTCCCTTCATATCGATTAGCTTGCTTCTGGCATTCGTTGAAGCGCAATACGGTCGATAAAAAAGCAGGTGTCTTGAGACTATTTATAACCATTCAAAATACAGGCTGTATTAAATTTCCGCTTTTTTATATATGGCAACATTTATATTGTTCTCTTTTATTTCTCATTATTATATTCTTTTCTTTTATTTCTTTCGTATTAATATCTTGTTATATGTTATTTCTTTTGTTATTTTATTGTTATCTCTTATTTCTCTCGCTGTTATATCGTTCTCTCCTATTGCCCTCACTATTATACTGTTCTCTGTTATTTTTCTCATATTATTATATTTTTCTCTCTTATTTCCCCACATTATTACATTGTTCTCTAGCACCTGTTAGGGTCCCAGCTATGGGCAAATAGTTAATCCCCAGACAAAGTTCAAATCTCTAAGAAAGTATGAAAATAGATTTTTGTAGTAAATATTCCACCAATGCTTTGTTGATAAAGAAAACAGAACGAGTAATACATTTTGAATAAAAAATATTCCCAGCAATATGTTTTTTAAATTACCAAAAACATATGTTGAAAAAAAAAAATTACAAGCACCACAATTTGAAATAATTTATTGAAAAAAACAAAACAAACATTACCAGAAATAAACTTTTGAAAAAAGATATTGCCAGAAATAATATATTTTTGAAAAAAAGATATTACCAGCAATATAATTTTGAAAAAAAGTATTGCCAGAAATATGCTTTTGAGGAAAATATAAAAAATTGTGAAGAAAAATGAAGAGAAAAATATGACCAGAAATTTATTTATGAAAAAAAATTACCATAAATATATTTTTAGTAAAAAAAAAAAGAATACCTGTAATATATCTACTTTAGATAAAATCCTCATTACAAAAATACGTCAAGTTACAGTGACGTATTTTTGGTCTACAAACTAATTTCTTACAAAGAATACATATTCTATTGATACAAATGTACGGTAAAATTTTATCGGTATTGAATAACCTATTGAGATTGATATGTAGTAAAACAAAACAAACTTTTTTCTTAATTTTTTTTCTAAATAGCCTTGCGCTCATACCAATTGCTTTCATTTCCATTTTCCTTATTTCTTTCTAATTAGAACGCATGTGTTCGTCTTTTATGAAAACCGTTACAATTTTTATTTATATGTACAAAAGCCTTTAGTTAGTAGACAAAAATTAAAACTGATTCTCAACGTGGACAACAACACTAAAGTTTCAATGAGATTTTGGTGTTCGAGAGCTCAGTGGAAGGTTGAAATAATTTTGATAGGACAGTAAGAATATTGAAATCTTTTATCAGATGTGATAGGGTAAGGGTAAGGAATTTGAAATTATGGACCCGTGTTCAAATCCAGGTCTAGTTAGTTTTATTGGCGGGTGCAAAGACGTACTATCCTGGCTAATGATACATTCCAAAAAACTAAGTAGAGTATTGAGATAGGAAAGTTTTGTTTGAGAAAAAGAAAAAAGTGTACTGAATTTTTATAGGATGTATGTCACTCAATATGGCAGTGAATGCTGGACAATCTCAAAGATAAAGAAAAACCGGAAACAACCGAAATGTGGTTCTACAGAAAGCTGCTGAGGGTTTCATGGACCAAATATGTGAGAAACGACGAGATTCTAGAGAGGATTGAAGCTAAAATTAATATCAGGAAAAGGCAGCTTAAGTTTCTGGGACATGTAATGAATAAAACCGGCTTAGAGAAGATGATACTCACAGGACAGATAGAGGAACACAGAGACAGGGGAAAGCAAAGCATGAAATACAAGATAGGCTTGAGTAAATGGATGGCAGAGAAGGAATTGAGAGCGGTAACAAGAGGAGTGTTAAGACCTAAAAATGATAGTAAGGTATGGAAGGCCATGATCGCCTATGTCCTGCAAAGACACGATACATTTGAAGAAGAACTAGTATACAAACTGGTGAACCAAAGTTGGGCAGATAATGATGATGATTTGCAAATATATGTGCCGTCACATCATGGTCTGTTTTCACGGAACCTCTTAAAAAATGAGAATGTTGAACATCCTTCCGCATGAATATGTTCTCTGTCGTGTTCAAATCGCATTGTAACTATCATCTAAAGTCCTGAAAACCATCTTTATTAAATCAAAACAATCAACTCTGTGTTTCCATAAGGATTGGTTGTGTGGTCTTAATTGGATCCGCATATAGAAAAAATACACGTTTCAATATATTAATGAGACGGGTGTATTTTCTTTCTATTTTCATATTATGTTTTTAATCGGTGTCCACAATAATTTATTTATTTGAATCGATCAAACTCTGATGAATAAAGAGTGAAATCGGTTAGCTAATTCTTTTTCATTTCTTTTTCCTTTTGGCTTCTTTTTCTTTTTTTTGTCTTGTGTTCTTTTTCTATTTTTGTGTTTCTGTTTTCGTATCAACTCCACTAGTCAGAATTTTCCTATTTTTGGCTTTAAAAAAATTATGTTCGTTGTACTGCTGTAATAAAATTTTGTACCACTAATATGATTTTCATGTGACCAATGCCAATCTTTCAAAAAAGTTGGAAACATTTCGGAACTGTACCTTGTATTAATAGAAGAATGTGGACTTATCAGATGAGTTTAAATTTGTTCTAAAGAAAGTAGAGGGGAGGGTAAGTGCTGGAACAGATTTCCAATTCATCGTGCCATTGTAGTCATGTCATATTTTGCGGAAACAATTTAAAAACTGTTATACAGTTCTAAAAATTTAAGAAGAAAATCGCTGACAAGTTAATTTTGAAAGAGAATTGTTTATCATAAACTAGCCTTAACCTACAATTTGTTGTTTTAAACCATAGACTTACAATTCAATTTTCTTCTAATTAATTTAATTGCATAACTGATTACGTCTTATTTATAACGTAGTTACCACTGATGATATATTGACGGCTACACATAATTAGAAATAGCTAAGAGTAAATAATTAGTTCTTGCAGAGATTTGAATTGATATGCCACTATATATACATGTCCTTCCTGTCCCGCTCATAGAGAGAGAGAGAGAGAAAGAAAAAAAAGAAATGCAGTTTCAGTTCAATTCATTATCTTTTCCACCGGTTATTAAATTTTACTATCAGAAATGAAAGCTTTTTACCACGTGTCCACTCTTTAACAGTGTCTTATTATTTTAGTTTTTGTAATAATTATGTTGTCGAGTAGTTAAGAATATATATATATATATATATATATATATATATAGGAATTTTGGTATTACAATGGTTTATGAAAGCATAATATCACTACACAGAAGTTTTCATGTTTCAAAACAAAACTTTTCCTCTTCATGTGATACGTTAAAATAAATGGTGAAAACGATTTGTTTTTTGAAAATATAAGATGAAGTTTTGGTTATTTAGAAAATTAGGAAGCGGTAGTTGGAAGAATTACATTTAGGTGTGTCAAAACAGTTTAATCAGCATTTAGAATTATTTAACCATGGAGAATGTGGGTTATGGAAGTGGGCATATGGCTTAGATCTAAAACCTTTGTGTAGTTATATTATCCTTTTATAAGCCGTTGTAATAACGAAATTACAGTATTAAGCTCTATTCTGTATCTAGCACTCTTCATAAAATTAAATGCTTTAACATTGGCTTTTTAATTCTTTCTCTTTTCTGTAATATCTATATATATATATAATCTAGTCACGTAAATTAGTAAATATACATATGAGGAGGGTTTACATATGTATAGTATTATTCGGTCAAGTGCCATACGTGAAACACGCTTGGGCGATCATGTCTCGAAAGAGACATGACTGACTGGGCAGAAGATTATCCCGCAGTAGTTTGCCATTGATTTTTGCGTTAGACAGGTTGCAATCCAAGGCTATAGAACCCAATCTGTCCTGTTATTTAACCCATAACTGGAAGGAAGATAATGATTAATACCTTTCCCAAGGGTATTTGCGCGTAAGTGAATGCAATGAATTCAACTGCAATTCGAACTCAGCGCTCCAATTTGTCGTTCCGCGCCGATATCCACTGCACCACAACGCACATAGGTGTCAATAAAAGAGTGCTCAATGAACAGATCTGTATTATATGTTAATAAATATATATATTATCCTACGTCTACAGCACGGCCAGAAATAAACTCAGGTCAAACCAGTACTAGATTTCTTCGGTCTGATATGAAATTGAGTGCAAAGTCGATTCTTGAATAATATTACACCTCTTTTAGAGCCCACTATAAATTTTGAATATTAAGCAGAGATGGGTTAAGCTAGTAAGTAACATGCATAAGTTGCAAGTTGTAAACGAAAACAAAATACGTTTAAATATTCAGTCGTAAATGTTTTTACTAGCTTCGTGGTAGATCTTATAAAACGAGTATGAATTTAACTTCTCTTGATGTATGAACAAAGCATGAACATCGAGTGAACCTAAATGCAAATAAATTAAACTGTCAGACTGAAATATGCGCCTGATCATTGCATAACGCATGATACGCCGAGTCGTGCCATAGATGTAGGATAATATATATTTCTTCACAAATCGATGACAGAATTATTGCAAAAAAAAAAAAAATAAAGCATATATATATATATATATTTATGACTCTGAACCTTATCTAAAATACCAAACCTCTCTTTGTAAATATTTTTGAGAAGTAAAGAACAGTAACCTCTCATATTTTTCTGGAGTTGTTTATTATATCGATAGAAGTTAAATTTTTACCCATTTTATAAGCTCTATCACGAAGCTAGTAAATAATTTACGACTGAATATTTAAAAGTATTTTTTTAAATTTACGACTTGTAAATTACGCGTGTTACGTAATAGCTTGTCCCGTCTCTGCTAATATTCAAAATATATAATGGGCTCTAAAAGAGCTGTAATAATATACAAGAATAGACTTTGCCCTCAATTGCATATCAGACACAAAAAATCAATTGCCGGTTTGACATGAGTTTATTTCTGGCCTTCGCATGCGGAAGCAGTTTTCCTCTTACCTGCATCCAGTTTTTGTAAGCGTGAGAAAGATTTTAAATAAATGCAGTTATACAAACATCTGCGTCATAGAGAAGCTAGACAGTCTCTCATACATCACACACCATAAAGTAAAAATCTTGTGTGGAAAAAAAAAAGAAACAAACTCTTAGGTCTGCACCATATAGTGACCGGGCTAAAAGACGAATTTTCATTACTATTTGGTGTTACCATCATTTTACCGGCACACAAATACATTACACAGATAGCGGTTAACATTGGATACGTAACTACGTTCGCCACGAGGGTACTTTGGTTAAGCCCCACTATTCAGATGCAGAGGTGTACCTCGGTGTAGTGTAATTGTTAGCAAGCTTGTCTCGCTTGAACCCGTTACAACTGAGTAGTGAGTTCGTTCCTCACTGAGTACCCCATACTTTCGGCCTTGTGTCACATCTAAACGGCGCCTAGAAAATCACATATTCAGATGCGGAGTGTATAGAGAGATGTACTGGTAAGGCTAAATGATGAATAAAGTACCCGGATAAGACCTTATATAATATTTTACTACATAAATTTATAGTTACTTTTGAATAGTATGACTACTGTCTGCCTGCTTAATAGATTTTTGCGTCTCATTCTGCTTGATATATTTTTAGAGTTAATATGTCGAAAGCAAAACAATAAATCAATATTGTAGAAAAAATGTTTTGGTGAGGAATTTTTTAGTATTTCAAATTGGCTTGCTGATTGATACGTTGACGGCTTCGGTTCTGACGAGCTTCTTTTTTTGGTAACCCGACCACGTGAATTTCCTCGTGCTACTATATTGGGAAAGAGGTGCCACCTGTTTACTGACAAAACAGTAAAATGTTCTTCTACTCTAGTTGTTGATTCTCTCGTACTGCCGCCTGTGGAACCCTCTTCCTTCCCTAATAGGTACAGTCTCCAAAGGTTTAAGGGCAACGTCAATTACCTTCTATCTTCTTGATTTCAACCTTTCTCTTATTCTTAATTCTATATCTACGGTAATTTGTTCCCTCTTTTTCTTTTCTTCCTTTTCACTTAATGTAACCCCCTGCGTACCAGTGGCGGTATTTCCTTGCTTGTGGGGAGGAGGGGAATTATTATAAAATAATATCGACATAGCGCTGGGATAGAACTCCAGAATCGAACATGACAGAAACTATTTATGAAATCGACATTATGGTGAGTTAATACGAGGCAGAAAATCCGTCTTCCGGTCAAAACAAATTAAAATTCCACTTATTATCTAACTGCTAATAATTGCTTAAATTCCTAAATAATCAGCCTATACACGCACAAAAATGCATCAGTTAATGATTCAGCTTTAGCTATATTTTCAACAATATATAGTGAATTAAAATAGAAATATTATTTCCTTGAAAATAGTTGCGGGCGTACACTGAGTATTATTTAAACATAAATGTATTCGAAAGATGATGATATTATTTATTAAGCCTAACGTTGCTGGGTACGTGTATATATCTGTGGGGCACTCAATCGAGAAACAGATGTCAGTAAACATTCCCAAAAATTAAACAAACAATGACCAAAATATATATATATTCAAAATATGTATAAAGTCCAGTTTCCATATATTTTATTACATAAGAATAACGAGGAATATAAATATATTTGGATATATAAGAAAATTGTCCACTAAAGGTATTATGACATTTCTAGAAAAAAGTCTTTAAACCAGGGATTCCCTACATTTTTTCTCATCGTCTACTTTAAAATAGAAAAATATTCCTACACCCACCTGTATAGCAAATATACAAATTGTTCAGTAAGACTTTGTTACTAGTTCGTAAACTGACTTCATAATGTATTAAAAATACCAAAGTAAATAACGATGGCTTATACGGCGGAAACTGCTACTACTGTATTAAAGAACAGAGTAAAACAAATTTGACCATAGATAACTAGTTTAAAAATACCAAAATAATCCTTATTTGCTGGGATATTTATATGTTATCAAGAAATGTGAGCCAGTTATTTTATATAGTTACTTTGCATATCTTCTTTAAATATATTTTCTGGTAGTATGTGCTGAAATATGTTTTTAATAATCAAAATCTTATATCTCCCTGCCAAAATTTCTAGTCGTCTACTATTTCCAGTTCAGTTGCTCATTGTCCACACATCAGTTGAAATTAGAAACACGCGGGTATTTAAAATTAGTAAAGTAACAGTTGTAATTTTTTTTAGGTACAAAGACCTCTTCGAGAACTCTACGCCCAAAAGATATATTGACCCCAAAAGAGACAAACAATGAATAATCTACTTAACGTACTAGAGTAAATGAATAGCACATTATGAGTACTTGCGGTGATGGTATGAAGACTGACTAGTAATTAGCAGTATGATTGAATTGTCTATCATCAGCAGGACAGTAGATAGCGACTGAAATTGCATTGAAATTTTTACATATGAAAGCATAAATCTAGAAGAGTTCCGCAAGCGAGAACTACGAGAAAAAAAACTGTTAGCATAGAATTTATGTCCTCGGATTTTATAAGGTATTGTGGAGGATAGTTACCGAAGACTACCTCAAGTTTTTCCCCCTCCTCAATTTGGCCTTGTGCCACATCAATGTAATACATTGAGAATAAAGTTAGCATAGAATTTATGGCTAAGTCTAGCCGGATCACTTACGCACAATACCCTTGGGAAAGGTATTAATCCGTCTCTTCCTTTCTGTTATGGGTTAGATAATGGGACAGATTGAGTTCTGTAGTCTTTGGTCGGCAACCAGTCTACCTCAGAAAGTAATGGATAATCTTCTACTCAGTCAGTCATGTCTCTTTCGAGACATGATTGCCCAAACCGTGTATCACGTATGGCAGTTAACTGACTGACAGACTGGCCGGCTGAACTACAAATTGATGGGATGTCGACGTCAGTATGGTACTGCTCTTAAATTAAAAAAAAAATAGTAAAGAACTCAAAAGAAAAGATTCAGAGAAGCCACCTTAGGGCTATGAAAAAGTAACTAAAGCTGAGTCGCAAGGAACGATAATATTACTGATTCGTATTTGGATTTTACTAAGGTGCTCAAGATAAATTTGGATTTTACTAAGATGCTCGAGATAAAAAGCTGAGGCATCGTCCATATGTAACAACAATATTCTAAACAAGGATGAAAGGTAAGTTCATAGATATTTAAACTATTTATCGAACTATTAAAAAATCCCTATGTTTATTGAATCGGTGTAAGAATTTATTACAACAGTTTTATGTAAAAACATTTTGCAAACATTTTCTTGTCCCAACCGCCTGTATGGTCAGTAGAATCGCAAAATTTCCCAAAGAAGTTCAAGTCTAGGTGGATGAAAACTCAAATACAAACCGGATAAATATTTACCTTCACCTATAAAAATATGTGTAAACTTGTCAAATGTCTTTACTTTTTGAGTTGTCAGAAAGCAATCATAAATCAATGCAAATCACATACAATAAAGTAATCAGGGCCATGTTTCCCATGGTCTAAAAAAACTATGAAACAAATAAGGCAAACTAAATCTGTTCATTTTATACTTAAGTAAAACCCACAATGATGTTTACCAATTGACTGAATTAATATTTTCCTATAAATTCAGGTATAAACTATAAAGTGTTGATAATCAGTTAAAAAGTAAACATCTCCCAATAATTCTCGTAAAAATAGGATTTGTTTGATTTTAAATTTGTGTTACCTTTTCACCCAAGTATAAGTGGATTAATATTTCCCTACAGGTTCAAATATTTAGCCAACAAATGTTTATCGTTTGACCCAAGGATAAACTGGACTAATATTTCCCTGTAAACTCAGATATAATCTGTTAATAACTCATAACATTGGTCGGGCTTATACTTGATTAATGCTTCCCTACAGATTCTAGTATAACCTTCACCATTATTTATATTTTTACCCAAGTATAAATTGAATGTACGTTGTGGTGCAATGGATATCGGAAAGCCGAG
Organism: Ascarosepion bandense; assembly: GCA_037127315.1. NCBI lineage: Eukaryota > Metazoa > Mollusca > Cephalopoda > Sepiida > Sepiidae > Ascarosepion > Ascarosepion bandense. The sequence continues at coordinate 8,708,671 of JBBBDQ010000555.1, forward strand.
TTAAAATTCCAGTCGAACTCGTTTCATTCACTTGCGCACAAATACCCTCAGGAAAGGTATGATTCCCCTTCTCCTTCCAGCTATCGGTCAAATAGTGCATTGGGTTCTGTATTCTTGTTTAGCAACCTGTCTACCGGAGATTTTTCCGCAGTAGAAAATCGTCATGCCTCGAAAACGTGTATCACGTATGGCGATTAACTGACAAATTTATAGGCTGAAGTATAAACCCGACCAATGTTTATCTCTTGATCTAGTTATAAACTGGATTAACATTTCCTGAGAGTGTAAACGGGAACAATATTTAAAAAAGTATCAATTAAATTTTTTTTCCGAAAATGATTGACAGATTTGTACTTCTTAACGGATTATCAATTTTTTGTTTTTTTCTTTAAAAAAAAGCTGAATCATATTTCGGAGTGTAGAATAATATTTACAGGACTCGGTGTTCCCATCAAATGTCTGACTGAGCTCAACGTTGGTTAACTTCGGTAATTGAACAAGAACCGGTCACGTGAGTAAAATGAAAGATTTAGCATTATTTTGCATCTCAAAAATGTAATCATAAATACGGTAAACATACACCACATTTCCCCTTTTTTTTGGGGGGGGGTATTGTCAGTATATTTGTTACCCTAGCCAACAGGATGAACAGTACTTGTAATTCTAATCCCGTTTGGGACGGTATACAGCTGAATGAGAATACGGCTTGTGCCAGGCTTTATCACCTGTCATGCGTAAAATGTCTAAAAATATACTTAAACTTGGTTATCAGAACATCAAACAAAGAAAAAAAATCTTGAGATTTCGCTAGTCGTTTTTCTTTTTGCGATGTCGATTTTTTCTAAAGGGTTCTATTTTTTTATTTTCTTTCGACATAAACTATATTTTAATCTCATGTACTGATTAGATCCTGCTTATTCACACGGGAAGCAAGGATTTCTTTCAAACTGATAAATATTTTAAGTATTTTTTCACGTAAACTTCGTTGTAGTAAGGTAAAAATGAACGAAATCCAATGTGGAGGGTTCTGTTTCTTATCTTTTACTTGAAAGGGTGTTATAAAATTTTCCCATGACATAATCTCCGATTAGATGAGGGAATGATCTCTTAAGAACAACTTCGGCGAGTTGTTCTATCGGTAAAGGGAAGATTACAGATTGGACAAAAAGGATATAAAGTTTGCTTGCATCTACAGTAAAAGAATGACTCAAACAGAATAAAACAGAAAAAAATCTATAGAAAAAGATATTTACTTGTGGGTTATCACGACCGATGTCACTAAATTTAAATCATAACGTCGTCAAAGAGCCGAGAAGAAGAGTTCGTACATAAAAAAAGTCGATAGCGACACTAAGTGCATTAACATCATTCATATAGTTAAGAATTCCTCTATCTCAAAATCCTGTTATGTCTGCCAGAAAACAAAAAGCGATAACTGTTTTACTTGATCAAGAATCAAAGATTAAAAAAAGAAACGTTCTTTATCATTTTTGGTTGACATGAAAGCAAGATTTATTAATAAAATAATGAAGAAAATCAGTTCTCCGCTTTCACTGGGAGCAAACAGACTCAACTGTAAAAATTATAATTCTTAATCTACAATATGAAGAAAAAATTATTTTCTGTCAAGTATTGGTAGGATTTTGCACGCACATGTATAACGCGCACGTTTGTGTTCTGCGGAAGTGACTTACAAGTTTTTGTGCAATTTTATATAGCCACAAATATAGCCTGCGCGGGCGGACACACTCACACATTTTTTTAATTTTAAAATAAGAGATTGAAATAATACTTTCCCGCTTATTCAGTCTGGACAACACCCTACCCTGGCTGGGCATTATAATCAAAGTCAAGTACACAGCAACAAAAAAAAAAAAAGCCGACGACATTTTTATCTCTAAAAAAGAAAAAAGAAAAATCAATTTTCATTATTTATTCTAAAGATAATATAGTTTTAACAAAAAGAATTGTAGAAATATTTTTATGCCCACCATTGAATTTAGATACACACGCGCATACCCACATAAGTTAAATGAAACTGAAAAAACTTCCTTTGTCACCAGTTTAAATTTCCCTTTTTTTTCTTACAACATAAACTTTGAAATTGTTTTATGATTCCATCTGTATTTAAGCAGAATGTATTTTCGAATAAACGTAATTTAAATGGACAACCTCTTTCGATTTTAAATTTGATCATCTTGCTATCAGTGAAGGGACAGTTACCGGATTAGAGTTGATTCATTCTAATTAATAGAACCCGAGAAAGAAAATCACTGTTTTCCTTTTAAAATTTAGTGATGAATTACAATTCTTAAGTTGATTATTGAATAAGCTGTTTGAGAGTTCTACGAGTATAAAATGTCCGTAAAAATTGCTCTGTTAGATCATAAAATGTCTGAGCTTAATTACTTTATTCATATGCTTTACTACTATATTTTGTTACAGGTCATTATGTAAAATATGTAAGTAAAAACAAAAAAGATTTAAGTTTTCCATTTAAATACAGTGCTGAATTCAAATCGCCTCCTCTATCGTTTCTTTCTTTCACTGAAACAAAGAAGCGCCTTTGATATGTCTTTTTCTCGGGATCAAAAACGGAGTAGTCCATTATTTATAAATTAATGGCAAAGCTCATTAAATAATTAGGAAGTGTTTCAACAGAGGGCGAAAATGTGACACTGGAATCAGAAAACGGATTGGAGTAGCAAAGTTACTTTCCAAAAGATAAGCAAAGTATTGCGAAACAGGAAATTTTCATTGCACATAAAGAAAAGTGTAAGTAAAAGTATCTAGAGAATTATAGCACATGATCTATCAAACAGAAGTGCTTGAAAGAACATGAACATTTGAAAGGTGGCGAAAAGACAAAATATAGTAAGTAAGATAATAATGCCACTAAAACACACGAAATTACAAGGTTTGGAAGTATTAGGAACAGAAGCATTAGTAATGATCGGGAAGAGGAAAGACTAATAAAAAGAAAAGTAGATGGCGATTGACATTTCATTTAAATTTTTGCAGATTAATGTTTGCTGAAAAGCATGGAGGTAAAAGGGAATTCTACTAGTGAGAAATGCGAAAAAAGAAAATGTTACCATAGAGCTTACGGTTACATCTACGTAACTCATCGGTAAATTTATGAGATCTCGACGCCATTCTAGTACTGCGCTTATACTCATTAAGTCTAGGTATCTTAGGGAAGTGCATTATACAGGGAATAGAGACTCGGAACGAAAAAACGGGGAACCGAATTCGAATTCCAGTTGAATTCTTCGCATTCACTTACGCATAAATACCCTTAGGAAAGGTATTAATCCGTCTCTTTCATCCAGTCATGGGTTAGATAATAGAACAGATTGTGTTCTATAGCCTTAACTGGCTACCAGTCTACCGCAAAATGCAATGGTAACCTCCTGTGGGATAATCTTCCGCTTAGTCAGTCATGTCTCTTCGAGACATGATCGCACAAAGCGTGTATCACATATGGCACTTAACAGATTCACTGACTTTAGGGAAGAACTCATCCGAACAATTACCATGAAAGTTTTATAAAAAAAGAAGTATAGAGAGTACGATGGGTAAGTGACTGAAGCCAAGGTGACAGATCAGAAGTTATTATATTTTTTATTTTTATTTGGATCTTATCAAGTAGTTCAAAGTAATTAGCAGAAGCACAGGACCATATGTGGCAGCAATATTCTAAGCATGAGCGAATAGACATAGTTTTATATAATAGAATCCAGAGAAAAAAATGTCTTCCGTCACGGGTGAATCGATTTTCTCAGCTGTTAAGCTGGCAATGAAGAAGGATGTGTACCTATGTTTTATCGATTATGCAACGGCGTTCGACAAAATACACCACAAAGAATTGATGGAGATGCTCAGTAGCCTCGACATATCCGGGAAAGACATAAGAGTAATCAAAAATCTCTACTGGCAGCAAACTGCCTGCATACGGGCAAATAACGAATTGAGCAGATATACAAGGATAGAAAGAGGCGTAAGACAAGGACGTGTCTTTTCACCGCATCTATTCAACTTGAGACAGTTTTCATGACCTTAGATGTTATACCAGGAATTGTCATCGGAGGCCACAATTTGAACAGATGATACAGTGCTGATAGCAGAAACAGAAAGCAAACTACATGACCTCTTACAGAAGGTAGCTGAAGAGAGTGACAAAAAAACTACAAATAAACAGCAAGAAAAACGAATGCATGGTCATCAGCAAAAAGAGCAGCTCAAATTGTCAAATACAGGTGGAGGATACTAAACTCAAGCTGGTACAAAAATTTAAATACCTGGGAAGTTTTCTAACAGAAGACGAAAAGTGCGACACAGATCCGAAAGCGAATTGACATAGCGAAGAACGCGTTCCAGAATCTAAGTAGAGTATTAAGAGAAGAAAATCTCGCTAGAAACAAAGAGAGTACTGGATTTCTATTCGATGTCAGTTCTTTAATATGACAGTGAATGCTGAACAATATCATCAAAGATGAAGGAAAAACTTAGGGCAACTAAAATGTGTTTCTACCGAAGGATGCTGCGGATATCATGGACCAAACATGTAACCAATGTTGAAGCGTTAAAAAAGAAGGAAATTAATATTGAGCATGAGGAAGAGACAGCTAAGGATCCTACGACATGCAATGAGGACGCAGAGCTTGGAGAACCTGATACTAACAGGCCAGATATAAGTAAAAAGAGACAGAGGAAAGGAGCGGATAACATATTTGAAGGGCCTGAGCCGGTGGATGACAGGTGTTAACGTGCTGTTACAGGAGTAAGCGTGCTAAGAGCAACCATGGATAGGAATACCTGGAAAGCTATGATTGCCTACGTCCTGAAAGAACTTGGCACATATTAGAAGACGCTAGCAATAAATTCAATAAAATCTTTCCACTTTAGGTCAACAGAGAACGTTACCCTGAGATGGCGTAGTGAGTCGCTTTCCTTGAGAGTAGTATCATCCATACTGATGGAAGGTAGAGTGGGGTCCCTCAGATGAGCAAGAGAGAGAAGATTATTTTTGTAGGCTTTAGAAATGACAAGCCATCTTTTGTTGCAGTCAATTACAAAGTACATCAATGATCGCCACTGTTCTAAAGAGACTCGACACAGAGGAAAAGGTGGCAGAGTTTAACGTATTGCTAACAAACTAAGGGACACAATTATAGTATGAAGATTAGAGTGTCAATATATGAACAGCTAGCAAATAAAGTATTAGAAATGTCTTACAAATTTATATTCGTATTTGCTGAGGTAGAATTGTGCGCCTATATTTAAAAAAAATAATTTTAATAAATAACTGTATGTTAAATTATTATTTTTCCCAGAAACACTTTAACCAGACGCTGATTAAAGAAAGATTCAACAACGAACATTTTTTGCGTTCAGACTGCGAAGGTTTGTTTGACGAAATAGCTTACTTGTCCGTTCCTTACACTAGCAAAACTGATTGAACAAACCGATGCATTCTCTTATCATCTCACCCCAAATAAGGCGATAATTTAAATAAGAGGTAAGAAGTTTGTGGGAGTGAAAGTGAATGAGAAAACTTTAGAGGAAAAGACAATAATAAAACAATATTCAGGACGACAGATAACGACGATTGAAGTTTGCATTTGTTTTTGGAATAACGTGCGTAGAAAAAAAGTTCACGGCAAATCTTCTGGTACATACCCTGGTACACTTAAGCGAATCGGTATTATTTCCTTCGTAATCCACTGGAAACAAAAAAGAAGCTGACATTTTCCCAATAACTTCTACTTTATGGAATAAACACTAGAACGGATGATTTCCGTATCACTATGATCTTACCATTCTTAAGTCAAACCTATTATAGATCCTAAGTATACTTTTAACCTTACAACTATAAAATAGCCCGATCCAGTAAGATTCTAATAGGATTACACAAAGAATAATTTGTTTGAAAAGAAAGTTCTGTTCAATTCTTGACGTAATCACTATATTTTTGACGTTCTAATTTTTTTCTCGATATTACTTAATATCAAATTTTTTTAATACTTAAACAGTTAGTCTCAAACACTATATTCTTCATGAATTCAAAAATGCATTTTCAAAAAAGAAATAGGAGGAAAGAAGAGGAAATGAATATTTGTTCTGTCTATGGAACGTGTCATGTCAATGACATGACAAGATCCGAGCAGATATTTTTCTCGAAGTTTCCTCTCGATATGGATAAATAAATTCTGTCAATATTGAATTCTGCAAACGCTAGTTGGACATTTTAATCAAACCGCACAAAGATTAGGAAAGCAGTTCACTACTATTCCCTCTTCAATCGTAAACCACTTTGTGAACTTGAGAATATGTCCTTTATCCTCTGACTGTTTCTCGGTTTAAAGTTACCAAAAGTTGCCCTCTTCTCGTCTTCAAAGAGTCGATTTGATGCCGAACCTTTTTCGGTATAACATCACAAGCACCGATGAAGTGTTAGTTCTCGATAACCATATCCAACGAAAACTCTACTGGTTAGCACCGAGCTAAAAAGGAGAATACATCACCAATCCAAACTGCTTGCAAAAATTTATATTCAGTGTCTGGTGGGACGGGAAAGCAGTCGTCAATCATGAAGTGCTAAACCAAAACGAAGCAGTTAATATGAAGAAATCTTCACTTATGAGGAAAGAATATTCAGTCATTTAAGTGTCATACGTGATCCACGCTTGGGCGATCGTGTCTCTTTCGATCCATGACTGGCTAAGCAGATCATCTTCTTGTAGTAGGTTTCCATTTTTTTCTGCGATAGACTGGTTTCCAACCAAGGATACAGAATCCAATCTCTCCAACTGGAATTCTAACACAGCTCTCCGATTTTTAGTTCTGAGTCGATAGTCATTGCATTACAACGTCGTACGAAAAACTACAGGTAGAATAAATGTGGTTCTATAGAAGGATACTATCAGAGCAATTAAGCAAGAGGAAAGTCATAAATAAAATGTCAAAAAAGTACTCTTATACTAAAATTAAGGATTAGATAGAATTCCTTAGGCGCCTAATGAAAGAAGGCACAGGAAACGTAACTCTAAGGGGGCATGAGAAGGCAAGAGAAACAGTGGAAGGTGCTTGGTGCCCTCATTGCATGAATTTACTCGAACTACTAGACTAGTGGCTAAGTTCCACCCTTTTACAGTGAAACCAATCAAATGTAACCGCAACTACTACCCTCAGCTTCTTTGCTCGCACTTCCCGCCTGTGGAATTCTCTTCCGTATATTTGCTTCCTTGAGAGCTATAATCTCCAAGAATTTAATTGCAAAGTCAACTGCCATCTCTTATCTTCTTGACTCACATCCTTTCCGTAAAAATCCTTGCATTATATTCTTTCTTTCTATCCCACTTTCATGCAACAGTCTTCACACCTGTATTTTTATCCTTTTATTCTCTCACTCCCCTGTATCTTGTTTCTCTTTCTCATCACTCGCCACTAGTGTAACCCCCTGCGCACCAGGGGTAGTTCTGTCTTTGCTTGGGGTGAAATGATTAAAAAAACGAAAGGTAGCGATCCACTTACCTGACAAGCTTGTGCGAATGAATGGCTGAACTGGGGTTAGCAAAGGGAGAAAAATGCTAAGGACCAAATAAGATATAAAGATGTCGTGGGGCATGGTCGCCTGTCATAAAGAGGCCTGGCACAGAAGAAAATTGTAGAATTGGAAGCATAATCGATTAAAACTGATGCTTAGCATATTTTCTCATTTCTAGGTAAAAAAAATATTATGGCTGAAGAATAACAGTTTGCAAAATAGTTGTAATTAAGTTCAGAAATAGCCATGTGCATGTCATTCATTGCGCCAAAGATGTTTAGAAATATCTAAGTTGTCAGTTGTGTACAACTACTTCCTGAGATCAATGGTGGAAATTGTTTTTAGAGTGCAAAACCTAAATGTCTTGGCAAAGAATATACTTTTTTGGACGAAGGGAATTGAGGTTACAAAATCACAGAAGTGTATCAAATACCGTATCACATTATTTGAGGACTACCAACAACAGCAAAAATTAAAATGGATAGCGCATGTAAGTCGAAGAGTAGATAATGACATAAATAAAAAGTTAGGAAGGAAAGTCCCTGTCAATAATCGAAAAAACGATAACAGCTATTGGATTTGAGAAATGTATTTCCCTGGAAAATTGTTTTAAGAGAAAAATTGTATTAATTTCAAGCAAATGCAGCAGTTTTCTCTCCGTCAAATCAATGGGAAATGTTTCCTTGTAGGGAAACGGTTAATTTTACCATTATCGTTACCATTACAGAAGCATCTGTTTGTGTTCCATCTTCATATGCAACAGGACTATTTTCCAAGCTGACAATTTTATTAGAAAGCAGTTATCAGACAAAGCAAAAAAAAAAAAATGGAAACATGGAGCCAAGTTCTGTGTGTAATTAAATAATGTCGTCATGTGCTTAATACGTAAAATAGCGGTCAATGAAAAAGACTTGCTGTGTTTCTGAATGTGTTAAAAGGTGTAACGTAAAGAGCTTTATATTTGAGAATATTATGATGAAGAATTATTTCGGGAATTAAAATCTTACTAGACTTTTTGGAGGCAAAAAAGGTAAGTGAAGTTAGCGGGTCATCTATCTGACTAGCTTATGGTAATGGATGGCTAAAAGGTTGGATGGAAGTTTTGACAAAAGAACAACATTGCTAAAAGAGATAGGAAGATGAGGAGAACGATGATTGCATATGTCTTAAGAGGATGCATATATAACGCAGCGCACCACGTCGTGGTATAATTATCAATAAACGGGTCTCACAGTTGATTAGTACTAAGTAATGAAAAATAAATTCTGTTATGAAGTTTTTTTCTCGTCAGTGTCCATCTTGCACATTTATAAATCTACCATTTCTCCTTGCATTGAATACTGTTGCCATATCTGGTTGCGTACTCTTGATATTCACATCAAGGTTTTCGACAAAATCTAAAAGTTGATCTGCAATATGATCAATTCTGACCTGGCATCTTGACATCAGTCAATGTCTCACTGATGTGATGCGGCTTCCCTCTGTTTTTATCTACAAATATCTTCATGACGAGATTTTTCCTTGGTTTCTCGACCAAACAAATTTACGCGTGCTAGTAGATTGCCATCTTGATGAGGATTGAAATTACTACTCATTTGTATCGAGGCAACCTTGCTAACGGTTACACTATGTCAAGCTTTTCCCCATTTTAATATATTGTACTGTATTTTCAATTGCACAAACATAAGACTAATGGTTTTACTGTCTTGTCCATAATTGGTTAATAATTTGAAATGAGCAAACTGAAAAATGTCTGAGAATTTATGAAAATTATTATTAGAAATATTTATATACATTTCTACATTTTCTTCATATCAAAACATTCTTGTGTGATGATCAGTTAATCTTATAAATCAAGTAGTTAGTAGATTTAAACGATGGATGCCATGGTTATGTATAACAGTTTGGAAAGAGAAATGGGAGACCCAGATTCGAATTCCAACCGAAACTATTATACGTAAAGACAATTGGGAAATGTATAAATCCATCTCTTGTTTCTCTAGCTGTAGGGCAAATAGCATGGAAAATTAATTCAAATAGTTTTGGTTGGCAACTAGTCTACAGAAAAACGCCATGGCAAATACCTGTTAGCATTCTTGTAATAAATCAGTCTTGTTTAAAAAAAAAAAGATACATGATCGTCCAAGTTTGCATCATGCATGACACCTAAGGAGGAATAATTGTAATGAAACATTAATATCCCCCCTATTTTACAGTAAGCGTTACCCTAAAAGAAGCCAGAGGGTCACTCGAGATAGTGTTCTCTCTCATTCTTGTCTAGCAACTATTTTGCTTGTGTATTCAGTTCTATTCTGCCTATATGAATTTGTTCCAGACTAAACTAAATTTGGCAAGCTATTTGTCTAATTAACGGTTTCGCTTATGTTAACAAGTGATAAAGCAGTTACAAGGGATTTTTGAGAAAAAAATAGATGCTAGGAATTTCGAAGCAAGGCCTGAGTGTACAACAGCCAAAACGTCATAAACATGGTTGCCAAGGTGAGAGCAATATTTCGGATAATGTAATTAGTATAAATACTACCTCATCTCAGAAGTATAGACAAATAATGTATGGAGGATTGGGATAAATTTAGTGTTTCTGTCAATTCCTGCGTTGTGTAATGAGTGTTGTTCTCAATCAATGTCTTGCTTTGGTCGGCACCTTTAGTGTGGGGTTTACTTAAACATTTTTCATCAGTAAGGTTACAATCACAAACTCGGAACTTAGTGGGCTACTTTCGTACAGTCCGTGAGCTGAAGCACCTTCATCGTACGCAGCACGTATCTGTTTTGCTTGCGAGGTATTTTTGCTTTTATGGTAATAAAAAAGTATTAAGTGTTTAAAATGCACCTTATAATCTTCCATTTGCATAGGGATGCAAAATTGACACGAATTAAGTCATTTTAAACTTTCATTCTAGAAATATATTTGGAAGTGTGATCTAACCAGAAAGCATATCATATAATTTGACGTGTTCTAATGTTTTGGAACCTGAACGACTAAAAGTCGGCATTGATTTTCCGGACAACACAATAATCGTGCCGTTAGCACTTTGGTCACGCAGATCTTTATATCGAAGCAAGGCTTAATTAATCTTTTTAAGAAACGGGCAACTTCTATATCCTCATCTGCCAGGTTATTTTTACATACCCAATGCGCTAAGTAATATTAATCAATAAAGATTCTAATCCACTATTATTTCTAATTTAATATTAAAGTTGTTTTAGTAGGCGCACCTGTTTAAATATTTATTCTTATTTATTACTTGATTTGTTTTTAAACAGTGAAATTTACAACTACCAACCAAGATGATAAACTTTTCTGAGAGAAATCGGCAGATGGTAGATTCACTGTTTAAACAAATCGAATAAACAGTGATGTCTACACAAACATGCGTATCCACTTGTGAAAGCCCCGAAAGAAATATCAGACAACATAAACATTAAAATCCTTCCCACTTTGACAAAAGCGGTGAAATTATAATTATGGGTAAATATTTATCAACAAAATAATGATACTCATCCTTGATATTTACGAAAGAAAATAACAAAACTAAGGTCATAAAAAATACAAACATTTAAAAACGAAACCAGTTCATTATTAAGAAAGATGGTGACTGTTCCTGGACGAAACTCATCAAATAACAACCGAAAACAAGCACACTTTGTGGATTACGAAAATTGCATGAACCTGACATCCTAATGAGTTCTATTACATCAGGAACAGTCAATATTTCTCCATTAAGTAACTGGAACACTAACCAAAACTGAAAACCCCAATTTTATATACGATTAGTCCCTTGCATATAAAAATATCCTCGGATGATCTACTTAATAAATTAAAAAAAATGTATAGACATCAAAACTAAATGTATGACTATTTAGCGCACCTCGAGTTGCTGTAACTAGGTAGTGAGTTCAATCAGCAGTGGGTATCTCATACTTAGTAAATCGCTATATGACTATATTAGATATAAAAATTTCGCACGGACACAATACGCACACACACACACACACACACACATACACACACAAAAACTAATAATGTATACATATATTTAATTTATGTGATGAAGATTAATTTTAATCGTTAGTAGATATTCTGTTTTAAATGAAACAGTGTATTTATATATAGATATATATATTTCTACCGGTTGGATCATTTGTGGATCTAAATCCACAACATCCAACTCAATAGTCCGCAACGACTCCTCCCCCACCGTTAGCGATTTGCAAAAAAACAATGTAGTGTATAAATTTAAATGCCCCTATCGAGAATGCATCTCTAACAAACTAAATAATACCTACATTGGATATACTACTAACTCGCTTTCGCGGAGACTTACATTGCACTTAAATGAAAATTCTAACATATTCCGACATTTAAAACACCATGGCTATCAACACACACTTCTTAGGAAAACACTTGTTGAAAATACGCATATACTTAGACAAGAAAATAATAAACGAAAACTTAAAATTCTAGAAGCTATCTACATCAAACAGTTTAAACCTAGCCTAAATAAAATAAATTTCGACACCTCTACTAACATAATTCAATACCTATAATCGACGGGAGAGGTCATAGTTATTATACTTACCCCCTACACCATAGTAGCAGTAGTTCCCAGACCAATCCATCAAGCCACTATAAACTCAATTGAACAAAAAACCGACTACCACCATCCTTCTCGGCCGACAGCCATGTGCGAGACAAAAAATGGACCTGTCTAATTTTCTCTGTATAACTCCACTCTGTTAAAAATAATTAAAATTATCTATGTTCACTGAACATTAAAAGTTCATACTTTGATAATGGCTTATGTAAGCCGAATGCTCAGACCTGATAAAAAAATCAACAATTATTGCGATTTCTTGTCGTCTTTCCATGACAACACTATCAAGCTAATCAGATCATACAAACGGATCTTACACAAAATAAATAGACAGAATTTGTATATATTATTCAATGAAAACTGTATTAATGAAAAAATGCTGCCAAAATACACACAATATATATATATATGTATACATGTATATATATATATATATATATGTATAAACATATGTGTGCATGTATGTATATATATATATATGTATAAATATATGTGCAAATATATAATATATGTGAATATGCATGTATATATATATATATATGTATACAAATATAATATATGCGTGCATGTGTATGTATATATAATGTGTGCATGGATGTATATATATATGTATATATGTAATATAACAATCTGGCCCCACCCGAGGAAGGCTGATGCAAGCGAGGGTGTTTCCGGTCGTTGAAAGGAACGGATGTCGTTTGACCTTATTTCCGGCAGCAGCGGAAATAACTACAGAGGCAAACAGAACAGGTGTCTCTGAGAATTACGTGTGCGTGCGTGGGCGAGGCAAAACCGGAAGAAAAAATCCCGGTTCTGGAAGATTATAAAAAGACCTCGGCACACGGATTCGCCAGGAGAGGAGCAACAGAGATCGGCCGGTGAAGAGAGACACAACAGATAAGACTACACTCCCGTCAACCGATTAGAAGCGCGCTCTCTCAATTCTCTGTTCCCTATTCTACACGGTTCATCGTCATTAATAGAAATATAACTTTATATTTTTATATATATGCGTGATTGTTGTTTGTCGATATATACCATATATATGTGTGCATGTATATATATGTATATATATGTAGGCATGTATATATATGTATATATATATGTATATATGTGTGTGCATGTATATATATATGTATATATATGTGTGTGCATGTATATATATATATGTATATATATGTGTGTGCATGTATATATATATATGTATATATATATATGTGTGTGCATGTATATATATATATGTATATATATATGTGTGTGCATGTATATATATATATGTATATATATATATATGTGTGTGCATGTATATATATATGTATATATATATGTGTGTGCATGTATATATATATATGTATATATATATATATGTGTGTGCATGTATATATATATATGTATATATATATATATGTGTGTGCATGTATATATATATATGTATATATATATATGTGTGTGTGCATGTATATATATATATGTATATATATATATGTGTGTGCATGTATATATATATATGTATATATATATGTGTGTGCATGTATATATATATATGTATATATATATGTGTGTGCATGTATATATATATATGTATATATATGTGTGTGCTATGTATATATATGTGTGTGCATGTATATATATGTATATATATGTGTGTGTGCATGTATATATATATATGTATATATATACGTGTATATATATGTATATATATATATGTGTGCATGTATGTATATATATATGTGTGCATGTATATATATATATATGTATATATATATATATGTATATATATATATGTGTGCATGTATATATATATGTATATATATATATGTGTGCATGTATATATATATATATGTATATATATATATGTGTGCATGTATATATATATATATATGTATATATATATATGTGTGTATTATATATATATGTATATATATATATGTGTGCATGTATATATATATATGTATATATATATATGTGTGCATGTATATATATATATGTATATATATATATGTGTGCATGTATATATATATATGTATATGTATATATGTGTGCATGTATATATATATATGTATATGTATATATGTGTGCATGTATATATATATATATGTATATATATATATGTGTGCATGTATATATATATATATATATATATATATATGTGCATGTATATATATATATGTATATATATATATGTGTGCATGTATATATATATATATGTATATATAATATGTGTACATGTATATATATATGAATATATATAATGTGTGCATGTATATATATATGTATATATGTGTGCATGTGTATATATGCATATATAAGATGTGTGCATGTATATATATATATGTATCTATGTGTTCATGTATATATATATATATGTATCTATAATATGTGTACATGTATATATATGTATGTATATAATATGTGTATATGTATATATATATGTATGTATATAATATGTGTATATGTATATATATATATATGTATATAATATGTGTATATGTATATATATATATATGTATATAATATGTGTATATGTATATATATATATATGTATATAATATGTGTATATGTATATATATATATATGTATATAATATGTGTATATGTATATATATGTATATGTGTATATGTATATATATATGTATATAATATGTGTATATGTATATATATATATATGTATATAATATGTGTATATGTATATATATATATGTATATAATATGTGTATATGTATATATATATATATGTATATAATATGTGTATATGTATATATATATATATGTATATAATATGTGTATATGTATATATATATATATGTATATAATATGTGTATATGTATATATATATGTATATAATATGTGTATATGTATATATATATGTATATAATATGTGTATATGTATATATATATATATGTATATAATATGTGTATATGTATATATATATATATGTATATAATATGTGTATATGTATATATATATATATGTATATAATATGTGTATATGTATATATATATATATGTATATAATATGTGTATATGTATATATATATATATGTATATAATATGTGTACATTTATATATATATATATATGTATATAATGCGTACATGTATATATATATATATATATGTATATAATATGTGTACATGTATATATATATATGTATATAATATGTGTACATGTATATATATATATGTATATAATATGTGTACATGCATATATATATATGTATATAATATGTGTACATGCATATATATATATGTATATAATATGTGTACATGCATGTATATAATATATGTACATGCATATATATATATATATATGTATATAATATGTGTACATGCATATATATATATATGTATATAATATGTGTACATGCATATATATATATATATATGTATATAATATGTGTACATGCATATATATATATGTATATGTGTACATGCATATATATGAATATATATGTGTTCATTTATATATGTATATATATATACGTATATATATGTATTCATGTATAGATGCATATATATATACGTATATATATGTGTTCATGTATAGATGCATATATATATACGTATATATATGTGTTCATGTATAGATGCATATATATATACGTATATATGTGTTCATGTATAGATGCATATATATATACGTATATATATGTGTTCATGTATAGATGCATATATATATACGTATATATATGTGTTCATGTATAGATGCATATATATATACGTATATATATGTGTTCATGTATAGATGCATATATATATACGTATATATATGTGTTCATGTATAGATGCATATATATATACGTATATATATGTGTTCATGTATAGATGCATATATATATACGTATATATATGTGTTCCATGTATAGATGCATATATATATACGTATATATATGTGTCCATGTATAGATGCATATATATATACGTATATATATGTGTCCATGTATAGATGCATATATATATACGTATATATATGTGTCCATGTATAGATGCATATATATATACGTATATATATGTGTCCATGTATAGATGTATTATATATATATGTTCATGTATATATGTATTTATATATACATTATATATGTGTTCATGTATATATGTATTTATATATACATGTATATATGTGTTCATGTATATATGTATTTATATATACATGTATATATATGTGTTTATGTATGTATTTACATATATATGCATGTATATATTTGTGTTCATGTATATATTTGTGTTCATATATATGTATATATTTGTGTTCGTGTATATATTTGTGTTCATATATATATATCTGTTCATGTTTATATATATGTATATATATCTGTTCATGTTTATATATATGTATATATATCTGTTCATGTATATATAGATATGTATATATATCTGTTCATGTATATATAGATATGTATATATATCTGTTCATGTATGTATATATGTATATATATCTGTTCATGTATATATATATATTTTTTTATAACTGTTCATGTATATATAGATATGTATATATATCTGTTCATATATGTATATATGTATATATATCTGTTCATGTATATATATATATATATTTTTATAACTGTTCATGTATATATATATATATATTTATAACTGTTCATGTATATATATATATATATTTATAACTGTTCATGTATATATATATGTATTTATATCTGTTCATGTATATACATATGTGTTCATGTGTATATATATATATATATGTGTGTGTTCATGTATAAATATATATATATGTGTTCATGTATATATATATATATGTGTTCATGTATATATATATGTGTGTTCATGTATGTATATATATATATATATATATATGCGTTCATGTATATATATATATGCGTTCATGTAGATATATAGAAAAGAGTGAGGAGTACAAGCTAGTTAGAAAGTAACAATAGAAAGCTGAGAAAGCAGGTGCAATGACAGATACCAAGTCGGAGAGAAAGTGAATGTTATACAGGTGAGGGGAGACATCTAGAGTCCAGTGGTTAGTAGATGAGTATTAACTTTGCATTTAAAATTCTGGAGGTTGTAGCCGTCAGGAAAGCAAGAATACGGGAGTGATTTCCACAGGCGGGAAGTGCGAGAGAGGAAGCTGCAGGTGTAGAATTGTCGTCTGCATTTGGCTAATCTGACTGTGAATGGGGGGACCCAGTTGCCAGTCTGGTTGCACGGGTAAACACCTGTTGAGGAGGCATCAGTGACTTAAGCTCATCCGAGCAGAAGCCATGAAAGTATTTATAGAACAGACCACATTTCGACGATGGGAAAGTGGCTGCAGTCGAGTCGCCAGATCAGTACATATCACATTAGAGACTCTCCTTTAGAGCTTGTCAAGAACACTGAGGAGAATGGCAGGGGCACCTGACCATAAATGGCAGCAGCACTCCATGCTCGGATGGATGGTTGACTTGTATATATGCAGGATGGAATCAGGTGGAAAAAACATCCTGGATCGACATAGTGACCCAATCTTCTTAGCAGTAGATTTTGCTATGGATTCAATATAGTGGTTCCATTTGAGGTCTGAGGACAGGGTAAGTCCGAGGAGGCGTAGTGTATTACTCTCCGGGAGAATCACCTGGTCCATGCTTATGGAAGGCAGAAGAGGTTGCCTGTAATGGTTGACAGACAACAGCTTGGTCTTAGGGGAATTGAAGTTGACAAACCACTTCTTGCCCCAGTTCACCACAGAGTGTAGATCCCGCTCAAGTTCAGCAGCGAGATTATGTCTGTCCGCCTCGACAGGTTTCTTACTGGAGCGGGAGTATATTGTAGTGTCATCTGCGTAGATGCCTACTTGGGACTTGATCTCATCTAGGATGACGTTGATGAAAATAAAGAAGAGCGTCGGGCCCAGGATAGAGCCTTGTGGGACACCAGCATTTGTGCTGTAGGACGAAGAGGCACGCCCATTCAGAACGACCTTCATTTTGCGGTTATTTAAGGAAGATTGGATTAGGTCAAGCAGGCGACCGGTAATACCATAACCGCGTAGTTTACATAGGAGGCCAGGGTGCCAAACCCTGTCGAAAGCCTTGGATATGTCCAGAGCAAACGCGCGAGCCTCGTCAGACTCATCAAGGGCCTCAAGCATGTACTCCGTTACAGTTGTTAGCAGGTCGGCTGTGGACCTGTCAAAGCGGAATCCATATTGCCTGTCGAGAACAGTTTGTGGGCGGTGAGATGATGAACTATTTCAGCATTGATTATAGCCTCGAATACTTTCCCGAATATCGGTAGAAGACTGATAGGGCGATAGTTGGATGGGTCCGAGGGTTCACCACATTTCTTAAAGACAGGAACGACTGAATGTGTTGCATATACTTGTGTACTTATAATTTGTGCAGGTATGTACATATATATGTGTGCATGTATGTGTGTATATGCATATATGTGTACATATATAGTATGTGTGTATATGCATATATGTGTACATATATAGTATGTGTGTATATGCATATTTGTGTACATATATAGTATGTGTGTATATGCATATATGTGTACATATATAGTATGTGTGTATATGCATATATGTGTACATATATAGTATGTGTGTATATGTATATATGTATACATATATAGTATGTGTGTATATGTATATATGTATACATATATAATATGTAGGCATGTATATATATATGTATACATATATAATATGTGTGCATGTATATATATATGTATACATATATAATATGTGTGCATGTATATATATATGTATACATATATAATATGTGTGCATGTATATATATATGTATACATATATAATATGTGTGCATGTATATATATATGTATAAATATATAATATGTGTGCATGTATATATATATGTATACATATATAACATGTGTATGTAAATACATATATGTATGCATATATAACCTGTGCATATATGTATATATATATGTATACATGTATAACATGTGTGCATGTTTATGTAAATATCTAAATAACATGTGTGCATGTATATATGTATATATATATATACATATATATGTGTATATATATACATATATAATATATATATATATCCATATACAATAAATGTATATATATATACATATATATGTGTATATATATGTATACATATATTTTATATGTGTATATATATATGTATGCATATAACTTATATATATGTATGCATATAACTTATATATATATGTATGCATATAACTTATATATATATGTATACATATAACTTATATATATATATGTATACATATAACTTATATGTATATATATATGTATATATATGTATACATATAACTTATATGTATATATATATGTATATATATGTATACATATAACTTATATGTATATATATGTATACATATAACTTATATGTATATATATGTTATGTATACAAATATATACATATATAACATGTATACATATATATATATATGTATATATATATGTGTACACATATGTTATGTATACATATATATACATATATAACATATGTATACATATGTATATGTATATAACATATGTGTATATATATATATATGTATATATGTGTGTATATATATATATGTATATATGTGTGTATATATATATATGTATATATGTGTGTATATATATATATATGTATATATGTGTGTATATATATATATATATGTATATATGTGTGTATATATATATATGTATGTATATATGTGTGTATATATATATATGTATGTATATTTGTGTGTATATATATATATGTATGCATATGTTATGTATATATATATATATATGTGTATGCATATGTTATGTATATATATATATGTATGCATATGTTATGTATATATATATATGTATACATATGTTATGTATATATATATGTATACATATGTTATGTATATATATATATGTATACATATGTTATGTATATATATATATGTATACATATGTTATGTATATATATATATGTATACATATGTTATATATGTATACATATGTTATATGTATATATGTATGTATACATATGTATGTATACATATGTATACATATGTATATATATTTATACATATGTTATATATGTATATATATGTATACATATGTTATATATGTATATATATGTATACATATGTTATATATGTATATATATGTATACATATGTTATATATGTATATATGTATATATATGTATACATATGTTATATATGTATATATATGTATACATATGTTATATATGTATATATGTATATATATGTATACATATGTTATATATGTATATATATGTATACATATGTTATATATGTATGTATATATATATATGTATACATATGTTATGTATACATATGTCATATATATATGTATATATGTGTATATATCTGTATACACATGTTATATATGTGTATATATCTGTATACACATGTTATATATGTGTATATATCTGTATACACATGTTATATATGTGTATATATATGTATACAAATGTTATATATGTGTATATATATGTATACAAATGTTATATATGTATATATATATGTATACACATGCTATATATGTATATATATATATACACATGCTATATATGTATATATATATATGTATACATATGTTATATATGCATATATATATGTATACACATGCTATATATGTATATATATATGTATACACATGCTATATATGTATATATATATGTATACACATGCTATATATGTATATATATATGTATACACATGCTATATATGTATATATATATGTATACACATGCTATATATGTATATATATATGTATACACATGCTATATATGTATATATATATGTATACACATGCTATATATGTATATATATATGTATACACATGCTATATATGTATATATATATGTATACACATGTTACATATGTATATATATATATGTATACACATGTTATATATGTATATATATATATACATATGTCATATATGTATATATATATGTATACATATGTTATATATATATGTATATTTATATATGTATTCATATGTTATATATGTATGTATGTATATATGTATACTTATGTTATGTTATATATATATATATACATATGTTATATGTTTATATATATATGTATACATATGTCATATATGTTTATATATATATATATACATATGTCATATATGTTTATATATATATATGTATACATATGTCATATATGTTTATTTATATATATATATATATATGTATACATATATTATATATATGTGTATATATATATATATATATATATATATGTATACATATATATATGTGTGTATGTATATATAACACCGCATCGCAAACTTCAGAACTGTTTTTATTATTTTTCCGTTGCCAAGCGGAGTTCTATGTCTACACAAAATAAATATCGTCGGTGATGGTGGATTTTATAATATTTCAGTTTAAACAACCTCTCTGATAATGGCTAATGTGAGCCGAAAGCTTAGAAGAAAACTAATAATTAATTATCCAAATGTTGGAGAATATTTGTCTTCATTTTCCGCTGAAATTAAGCGAAAATACGACCTTCAGAACCGCTCATGATTAAACATGATAGACATTAATTGTCTCTTATATTTAATAGCATATGTTTTGAAAATTACTTGCTGCCTCGATATACTCAATATATATATATGTATACATATATTTGTATATGTATATATATATATATATATATATATTTATATATGTATACAGATATTATGTATGTATGTATATATATATATATATGTATACAGATATTATTATGTATGTATATATATATATATATGTATACATATATTATATATTTGTGTATGTATATATATATATATATGTATACATATATGATATGTGTGTATGTATATATATATGTATACATATATGTGTATATATATATATGTATACATATATGTGTGTATGTATATGTATATATACATATATAATATATGTGTATATATACATATATAATCTATGTATGTATGTATGTAAATATTTGTGTATGTATGTATATATATATATATATGTAAATAAACTTAAAAACACATTTTTTTCTGTTGTGTCGAATTCCGTAATAATTCACACACACACACACACACACACGAACATGCACGTACATGAATTCTTGTGTGTGTGTATCTGTGAATTATACGGGGGTTCAACTTCAAATTATAATGCTTTTCGAATCTAATTAAAATGTAAGAATGGACTGCACGGTGAGCATTAAACTTGCTGCACAGTCGTAAATTACTCTAGCAAGAAAACATCATATCATACCGAAGTGCCCTATTTTGGCAAAGGTATGAATGCATTTCTTCCTAACCTTCTCACTTAGCTCGTGATTAAATGGCATAAAATCTTGTCATCCGTTCTGGAGCCGATAAAATCCACCGTCTCCTAGCAGGCCTTGTCCGC
Organism: Ascarosepion bandense; assembly: GCA_037127315.1. Taxonomy (NCBI): domain Eukaryota; kingdom Metazoa; phylum Mollusca; class Cephalopoda; order Sepiida; family Sepiidae; genus Ascarosepion; species Ascarosepion bandense. Next base: position 8,731,175 of record JBBBDQ010000555.1, read on the forward strand.
TTTTAGGGATGCATCGATCAATGAATTAGTACATATGAATGGAAAATTTTTCAGTCCTGTCAGTTGTGAAGTCTGTGACAGACACAGAGATCATTTATTTCTTGACTTTAAAATTTTTTTAACAGTGCACTTAGGAACGCATATTCTCCCATTAAGAAACTCGATCGAGTATTTTATGTTTAATATCTTTTTGTAGAGTTTTTTAAAACTCAACGAATGTCATTTGTTTACATTTATTTTTTTACGGTTTGAACCATATTTCTGGTTTCCTGAGATAATTACGAACATAAATTATCCACATTTTTTCGAATTTCATAAATCATCATGAAATGTTATTTTTGCTAATAGTTTTATGTTTATATGTATGAATTATTATAGTGCCGTTTCTTTGTTTTGTGAAATAAATTTAGTATATTAATTCTTAAACTGAATGAGTATTTATTAATATTGTGTTGATTTATATATATATATATATATATATATATATATATAGTGTGTGTGTGTGTGTATACTATAAATTAAAAACAGAGTAGACACGCCATTTAGAAAACGGAGTGTATTACACCTGACGCTCTGTGCACTGCGGAAATCTTAATTATGAGCTGCCTTCCTGTAGGTTCCAACTTACTTCCTTTGTAGAATAAACAAACTTATTATCCTGCATGCTTTAAACCGCTCAGCCATGGAAGCAAATTTCTACTATTTGCAATTCCTGTTGAATTACATTTTTCTTTCATAGGAATTCTTGATTTGAGTCAGTTGTTATAAATCCCTTTCTTTAAATAAAGAATAGAAAAGAAAAACAAATCAAACGCATCTATTTACTAGAAAATAACGTTTATAAGATAAAGAAAAATGTATACACATACAGATATATATAGTTTTTCTATTAACCGAATATCTCTTCTTCATAATGTAATGATGCTGCACTAATTCTTGTTGGATCCAGAGGGAAGATGATTAACTCTGGTTGTGATGAATGCTTAAAAGTTTGTGTGATTGAGAAAGTAAGATTCATACCATCTGTTCAGGAGAATGTACAAAAAAATTTCACAAGTTGCTTGCAAATACTTTTCATAAATAAAAATCGAGCAAACTTTAAGGTAGACGAATATAAGAACAGAAATAAGGGTCGTTCCAACGAGAGAAATTTGTATAGAATAAAACAGTGTTAGAAGCAGTGAAAGTTTAGTTTAAAGTGTTGTCTTATTGTTGTTATTATTATTAATATTACTTGCTTTTTGTATGATATATTGAGTGTCCATAATGATATTTGTTCTGCTATACGTGTTTCGAGTCTAAAGTTGACTCTTTTTAGCCAAATAACGTTGTGACCGTTTACAAACTGATCTTGATATGTAAAGTCACAAATTTAAACAAAATTAAGATATCTTAAAAATCTCAGAAGCACCAATATATTTTCCACTGATCCCAATAAAAAATAAAAATAATTATATACTATACTAAATTTAATACAACCAATTTAATCATTTGCAATAACTCTTCTCCGTTAACTAGTATTTTGCAAAAGACCGACATTGTATATCAATTTCAATATCCTTTGCGAGATTTTATGCCTGACAAAAAGTAATTATATATTTTAATTTTACAATAACATTATCAAAGAGATTTATACTCTATATGTCGATTACAACTTTTATATCACAACATTTAAAGATGAATTTCTGTCCACATTCACGATTAAGAAAATATATTAAGAAAACAAGAATACTTCACCATGAAAAGAATTTTTAAAAAATTCTCGAGGCTGTCTTTATAACTGACGTGCAACTACACTGAATAAGGTTAGTCATGACTGTCTTAATGTTTTAAAACGTCTATAATAGCATTGTTTTTTAAATTAAAATTATATAAAAAACATGTTTTTATAATTAAAATTATATAGCCAAACTATAGTTATATATTTTTAAGTTACAACCCTTAGACAAAAAATATCTTTAAAGTTAATTTTTAAAATTTATTATAACAGTGCGTTTATATGTTTTTGAGTGTATATAAAAGATTACTACTATGAATTACATTAATTTTTATCTTAGAAGTTTAGCCTTGAAGATGATCTCAAATGAGATTGAAAGTTCTTAGGAAAATTAAAATGAGAAAAATTAGGGCGCGTAACTTAATGAAATTAATATCATCAATAAGTAGTAAATCAGAGAACCCAAGTGGATTAAAATAAAAATAAATAAATGTAATATATATATATATATATATATATATATATATATATGTGTGTGTGTGTGTGTATAGATTTGTATATAGATATACCTATATGTATGAGTAAATAAATATATATATATATATATATATGCATACATCATCACTACATATATATATATATATATATATATATATGTGCATATATTCATGGTAATAATTCTAGTAAAATCTATAAGCCTTTTCAGCTATATAACACTATTATAGCAGATAAGATAACGCAATCTCAATTTAAAACCTCTATACCCAGCAGGTAGAATTTACAACATAGAATAAGACCTTTTCTTTTCTCTTGTTATATGAACTTCCGCAGACTATCATTTCGTATATTAATAACTTCCTCGATACTAATTCCTTTCGCCGAATATAATCTTTCAAGACACTTTTATTTTTAACCGTATATACAAAAATTCAATTACATATTCCATGAAACAAATTCTCTATTGGAAGCGCTGAAATACGCCGGTGAACAAAAGGAGTTATATCAGTCAGTTGCAGAAAACTTAAGGCCACTGATGAACCGCAGTATTGTGCTTTCGCTGTATCCAGTTTCTGTGAAAGACCAAACCAGCCAGAACGACGGGACCAATTCAATAAAAACATAGACCTTCTCCCGGAATAGAATGCGTGTTATTACAAATACAATCTAACGTCGGCTGATAGTAATAATGGCCCCAATTTTTCTTTTCCCTGCTGCAAGGATAAAATAAAAGAGTGATGCGCAAAAAATAAATAAATAAATAAATAAATAATTTAAAACAAATACAAAAATACAAAAAAAAATTAGAATAAAATGAAATGTATGAGATTTTGTAATGGGCATCAAGAAAAGAATACACATACGTAAAGTTTAATATATATATATATATATATATATATATATATATATATATATATATATGGCATATGTGTATATGGTAAGGATTTTGATGAGATTGTAGAAATCTTTATTGGTTACACGGGAGTTTCTAAATGTATCGACAAAAATTTGTTAATCTCGTCCAATCCTGGCCTGGAGAAAAAGAGAGGAAATTCATGTCAGAACGTGAGGGATATTGAGAGAATGAGGGAGAGATAGATAGAGCAAGATACCGAGTAAATAAAGAGTGCAAAGAAAACAAAATAATGGAGATAAGCAAAAAGATAGGAAAACTAACGTTTGATTTACATTTATGCTTCTTGTATTCTGCTAAAAAATATAGAAAACCATTGTTTCCAGTTAACTTCGTAAAGTTGTTCGCCATTTCGTGTTTACTGATACAAATATCTATTGTGAGAAGTCAATCATTACTTTTGTACAATACGAACATCGCAAAATGATGTGGAATCTGACATGAACTTAAACCACAAAATTAGATAATGCAATTTTTTTGCTTGTAATTTATGCTACAACATCGAAACAGTTACATTAAAGAAAACAAAAACAAATATTTTAATTATATTTTTCTGTAACTTTCTTATCCAAAATATTTTGTCGAATTTTCGAAAACCGTGTGCATTTTATATAGATTTATGCCAGAACTGTGAGCTTTGTTCCCAAACAAAGAGAGAGTAAATTCTTTAAAACAACCAAACAATGCTAACCTGTATGTTAAATAAATGAACAGACTCAAAGAGGTAATTCAGTTAAAAAATCTGACGAATCGTACAGTGTAATTATTTAACATGACAATGCTCGCCATCATGTTACCAACATAACCAAAAATGGAATTAACAAGCTAGATTATGAAGTTCTACCTCACACTCCATATTTTCCATATTAGTCCCTTCAGACTACTAACTTTTTTGGTTGACTTCTAACAATTTAGTTTATAAATGATGTGAGATGTAACACGTATCTTGATAAATTTTTCGAGTCTATACTTAAAGGATATGCGTTGTGGCGTAATGGATATCGGAGCGAAAAGAGAATTTGGATAACCGAGTTGAATTTGTGGCATTTATTTACTCACAAATACACTTGGAAAAGGTATGAACTCTTTCCCCACCAGCTATGGTTTAAATCGAAAAACAGAATAGATTCTATAGCCTTGGTTCAGTCCATCGCAGAAAGAAATAGCATCATACTGCGAGGAAAAGTTTTGCCTAGTCTGTCATGGATTGAAAGAGATATGATCACTCAAGCGTGTACCACGTATGGCTCTTAACTGACTGTTCTAATGATTGCTATCGTTGAGTAATTGAACAGTTAATAGACCGTTGGCAGGAGGTCGTAAATAATGTGGAATGATTCATTAGAACTATGAATAAACTAAATTTTTAAGATGACGTAAGAGGATAGGTTATCATGACTCTTTACAACTTCCGGTCCTTTGCAGCACTTAAGATCTGTCGTATTGCAATCTATACCTATTCTTATAATGCTAACCATTTACATAGCATCATTAGGCGAATTAATCGCAGTTTTCTCCTGTTTCTTCTGCCTTTAATATGTTTCAAATTCTTCAATTCTTATCAAATCGTGAATTATTCACGTTAGAGAAACTTTCTTTTCTACCATGAGAATGAAAGACGCTAATCTCTTAGAGAACAACGCACGTCGCCTCCTTGGCCTTACTCTCTCAGATGATATCAGATGGAATGGCTACATCAAATCCAGAATCAAATTTGCACCTATATAACTTTCCCATTCGTCCGTGCATGGAATAGTGTTACCCTATCTGGTTAGGTGCTCCTGCTATTAAAATCGAGGTTCTCAACAAAATCCAAAGAAGGATCTGCATTGCAATCGATCCTCACTTGGCATCTCAACTTCTGTCACTTTCTCACCGACGTCACATGCCGCCGCTCTGTTATTTCTGCAAATATTCCTTTGGCACTGGTTCTGACGAAATTTTTACTTTGGTTCTTCGACCACATGTATTTACGCATGCTACTAGATTGGCATTTTCAAATTCTTCAATTCTTATCAAATCGTGAATTATTCACGTTAGAGAAACTTTCTTTCCTAGCATGAGAATGAAAGACGCTAATTTTCTAGAGAACAACGCACTTCGCCTCCTTGGCCTTACTCTCTCAGATGATATCAGATGGAATGGCTACATCAAATCCAGAATCAATTTTGCACGTATATTTAAAAACTTTTAAAAACCTTTCGACATGTTTCTTTTTATTAAGATTTTGCTTAGCTTTTGGAAGACATACTTTGCTGTTCTAACGCAGTTTTTGATTTTATGGTCGCATTTTCCTCTCTCTTTTAAAGAATTTCTTAGATATTTAGATTTTTTCTCTGGATTTTGATTCTCTAAGGCAGAATTCGAATTCTGCTGATACTAATCCATTGTTCTTTTCTTATAATTAATGTTAGTGATTTCCTCTCAATTTCATTTACTAAAATCTCTAGGTTTTCTTTCAACACTGTGTCATACCAAACAATAAGAAAATACACAAACTAAATTTCTTCTTAAAACATTGAAACAAACAGAACCCTAGTTTCCAAGAACTAGGTTGGTGTTTTTTTTTCTTGTGTTCTCAAATGTTTAGTTGTCATTTAGTTAAGTATTTTTATTTTATTTTACGGTTTTAGATAAACAAAATGAGGTGAATCATGTCAAAAATTCCTAATTAAATTAAAGCAGAATAATTCTTTTAGCAACATTTTTGGCGAAAAAAACAACAAAACAAACAAAAAAAAAACCCCGAAAAAACAAGATAATTAATTCCATTTAGTAACGTTGAATGAGAGCAACTGGAAACTAATTTTAAAAACTTTTTTTCTTGTTTTGCTCTCTTTGCATTTTTTTTTAAACAAAGATAACTGTTTATTTTACATTTTTCGCTATTTTAAAATTTTCGCCCTTCCGTAAAATGGAAAAAATTAAACAAAAATAAACAACAAGCTAATTCAGCATTACGGTTAGCGTTTTAATTATAACAGTCTTTTATCTACAAAATTAGATCACAAAGTATTTTACTGGGAAGTGTTTCCAAGTTTTTTATACTATATTTGTATTCATTTCTCGAATCCTCTTTCTTTATCTCTGCCCAATAATGTTTTCAGCCAAGGAATGCGTCGGCGGCCTCTATCTTCTAACTCTTGCAATGTTGACGCTCGGAAATAGATAAGATTATTTTAACACTGAATATGGCTAAGATGAAATTGTGGAAACGTATCCAACGAAATAAAAATAAAATTTCAAACAAACGAATTTTAATACACCTATCTCAATTTTTAATCTCAATATATCTTTCACTGTGGTGTATCACTTCAGCACTTGGGATTATGTTTCACTTTGTGGCTTCCTTTATTGCTCTTCATTCACTTCACGTATTTCTACGTCAATGATTAAAGTTCTCATAGTTTTCTCTGATTCTCATGCATTTAAAGTGGCTTGTGAGTGTTAAATTCTTTAAATTCTTTATTGGAGTAGATAGACTAAACTATCGCCCGGTTCACACTCCACCCACATCTATTGAACAGGTGAAGAGACTCATCTCTTGTTTCCTGTTTAGGATGCGGTTTCCGGTTTTCTCTTTTCCAATCTCTTCACTCTTATGTAGCCCCCTGTACATCAGTTGCATTACTGCCTTGCTCGGGGTGATATGATTAAAAAAAAGTTTTCTTTCCTCGTTGTGTAACTGTTAATTTTAGATGTCTCTTACTGCGTGCTGTCAAAATTATCTTTGAAGTTTAGTCAGACTAGACATAAGGTAAAATTTCTACCGCCGACAGCCGATTAAGATGACCACACAGATGCACCCAATATTGCAAGCGTTAGAATGAGTTGAGAGAGAGAGAGAGAGAGAGAGAGAGAGAGATTCACCACAAAGTAGAGTTTGACAATATGTTATACATCACAGGCAAGAATTTAAGGTCCACGATTTGGACAAGAGCGCGGAGTGTATGCTAAAGTATTAGACTTAAAGAAATGGTAATGGGCAATAGGATAGAATCAGAGACATTTACACTATTTACATTGTTCGGGCTGTTGTCTTCATCTTTATGGACACATTCACGACGTTTCAGCACATGTACGCTCCGGGGTTTTCAGGTGATATACTCTTGAATTTCGAACAGAACCATTTATTTATTCAATGTGCAGCAGAATGTTATAGTTATACCTTTTTTGGATATCTCAGTTTCAGAGTCATTGTATATGCTGAGAGCTTAGTTATTATCAACACGCAAAGATGTTTCTCAAGATAGGACATATTTGGTGGCAATAATATACACACAGATTTGTATCGTACATAATAGATATTTACTTTGGTAGAAATCTTTCATTGAAGCAGAAATATGATTATGGTTGAAATTGAATAATTTGTCTTTATTATTTCGTACATGATAACGAATTTGGGATTAGGTATGTGTACAAAACTGACTAAATTTTACAACCGTATCATTGCGTTCACTTACGCGAAAATACCTCTGGAAAAGGTATTAATCCGTCGCTTCTCCCTCTAGATATGGGTTAAATAGCATTGGTTTCTATAGTCTTGGTTGGCAACAAGTCTACCGCAGTATAATGGCTATCTACTGCATGAAAATCTGCCCAGTCAGTGATGCCTCTTTCGAGACATGACCGCCTAAGCATGTCTCACATATGGCACTTAACTGACTGATATGTAAGCTTATCTCGCAGACCTCCTTGGTGAGTTCTGTGCCACACCGTCATTGCGCTAGATCATGCTGCTGTAACTTTCTTTGTAAATACGTTTTTACAGGGTGAAGTTGCTAACTCCACACCCAAGTGGTTTTGAATTCAGAGTATTTTGTTTCCTTGACTGATTAACCACTAAAGACTCAGTCTGTCTTATTATATATATATATATATATATACATATATATATATATATATATATATATATATATATATATACACTGCACAGAGGAGTGAAGTGTTACATCAGAAGAGAATGTAGACAAAGAGTAACAGAAGAATTGATTACAGGGGTGTCAGATAATAGAAAGAGAAGACTGAAAATACTGACGTTAAAAGAGTTACGTGAGTGTAGAGAGAAACCGGGAGAAGAACAAGGTTCAGTGGGTGTTGGGGAAAAGATAAGAGATGTATGGGAGCCACATGGATAGGAGATCACGATTGACGTTGCATTTACATTCTTGGAAATTGTAGCTATCAAGGAAGCACGTATACGGAACGAATTTCCACAGGCGGGAAGTGCGAGATAAGAAGCTATTAGAGTAGAAGTGGCGGCAGCATTTTGATGTTTTGACTGTAAAAGTGTGGGACCATGGTGCCAGTCAGTTTGCTCGAATAAATTCTTGTAAAGAGCACAGTAGGGAACTAAGCTTGTCAGAGCAGAAGCCATGAAAATATTTGTAGGAGAGACAAATGCAAACCATATTTCGTCGGTGAGAAAGTGGCTGGAGTCGAGCTGCGAGGTCGGTATTGATTACATTACAATTTCTTTTCTGAAGATTTTCGAGAACCCCAAGATGAATAAGTGACCAGATATGACAACAGTATTCAATGCATGTGTTGATGTTTGATTGGTATATGTGCAACATGAACTCACGCGAGAAAAATTTTCTGACCCGACACAGTGGCAGATTTCTGACTGAGGCGGTATCGTCAGCGTAAATGCATATTGGGATATATATTATGGTAATATAATTCATGTAGCAATTTTGCGACACAGAATTTCTTGGAATTATTCTTGGAATTATTTGGAATCATATTTTTATTATGGTCTCCATGTAGCGATCATTTTGTGGCTGACTAACGGATATTTTTCAAAAGTGAGAGGTTTTTTGACTTACAAGGTATAAATAGTTTCCGGTTAAGTTCTAAAATTACAGGATCATTTTTTTATTTAAATTTTTAGTGCTAAAAGTGTATCAAGTTTAGAGTTTGTTTTTTTGTTTTTTTGATATACAACTATAACGATCTATTTGTTTTGTATATCATATATAACATGGATTCCAAAGATATTTTGTATTTTGAACTCGTCACGTCATATACAATTTCTCACCGTTAATGCTTACACTATGAGCAAGTCATTTAAAACTGGAGTCTTTTTTTTTATAATAGAACAAGCGAAAATGTTTGTTTTATCAGCTTGAATAGTACTAAAATTTTTATTGGAGCGGAGTTTTTGTGAGTACTTTTAATGTATTTACTTATAGATCATTTTCTTTTTGTGAACGTAATATTTTTATACTTCCACGTTCAGCAGGTTTCATAAGTGTGCTTTACAAGACGATATTATTTTTAATTCTGCGATTCTTTATCTAAATATCAAAGTTTCTGTGTTAGAGGCAATTAGGTGCGAGAATAAGGAATTCTTTTTGATGATCAGTATGCCGGAAATTTGAAAGGTTAGGAAAATTATCCAAGTCGTGTATTAAGAATATTTTAGTATTATATGGATTGTCTTTTTATCTGCTGTCATATTTGTATTTCAAGCACATTGTAATGAAACACTTGTTCAATTTACGGAATCAAGATGAAATTCCGAACATATTGTTAAGATAAGATAAAATTTGCAATCTTTAATGAAACTTAAACACACACACACACATGTACATATATATACATTTTGCTTATTTGAATAGCAATTTTACTTTTAAGTTTGGTTAAAAAAAATAAAAGTTAAGGATGTTTTGTTTTCATATTTTGAGACATATTTGTTTCCTGATAAAATATCCATGTAAATACCCACGATGTACATTCAGCCTTCATAGAAAGGACATTTTCTGAATTTCAATCGAGAGTAACACGAACTTTTCTGTTAGTGAACACTGAATGCTTTCTGTAAGGAAACGACTTTCCAACTTTATCGCCCCATGTATATATATATATATATATATATATATATATATATATATTAATTCATACAAGAAAAGTCAACACGTTATTTAAATTGATTATAAATTATAATTCATTTCAATGGGCTAAATTAGCTCATTTCGTTGGGACACACAATATTCGTTCCATTCGGTACAAAAAAATTTACAGGAATAAGCATGTCCTCAAAATGAAGAGAAAAACAAGTAAAAATGATTTAAAGACAGACATTCGCGTATTCTCAGTTAAGGACATATAGACCAGTCGCGAAGGGGCCTTCTTTCCTGGATGCTTACCACAAAGTCATTATACGCCCACTCCCAATCATATGAATATGTATATATGTGTAACCCCACATATTAACACATTCACGTATAGTTAACTATATCCACATACACACATGCCCATACATCTACATATGTACATACAAATGCACCTGTGTTTATACCTATAGGCTTACATCCATCCATGCTACCATATAAATCGTATACTCATATATATATATATATATATATATATTATAAAGACGGGATTACCACGCGTATGAATAGTGCTACATATATTTAAGTATACTAACAATTTTCACACATACTCATATATATATATATATATATATATATATATATTTACGCTCTCACAACTGATTGAGCACTCTAGAAGAATGGTAGACTTTGAAAAACAGAAACTAGTCTATCATATACGCACCGCTCCTTCTGTAATGAATTAGAGCACTCTGGCTTTTGGTGTATGATAGATCATACGCTAAAAGTCTGCCTCTGTCTACCGGGCGCCCATAGCACATAGGTAGAATCGCCGACTGACGCCAATTTGGTCGGGTTTCAGTCCTGGGTTAAAAGCAATCGGATGTCTAACCTTACTGATGAGCTGTGATGCTCCGGATATATATATATATGATAAAATATAGTTTTAAGGTAAGCTATGTTTATAGGTTAACGTTCCCAATATCAAGGATAGTGTACAGAAAAATGGATATTGAGGGCACCCAGTGGCGACAGTCTGATTCCATCTCAGATGCCTCACTTTTTATTTTGATATACATATATGTTGGGGTGGAATGTATGATAAACTGCGCAAAAGTTCCTTACTAAGCGTTTTTTTACAATTTAATCGTACTAAATTTGTTATGTTGTGGGACTGTACATGCGTCAAAACAAACAATGCCGGTATTTTAAAATTATTTTTTAATCGAGCTGATTTCATTAAGATTCCTTTTCATTTTATCATTTTTATTAGATATTCTACACTGTGATATTGTAAGTTCTGCCAGGAACAGAGAAATGTCAGAGCCAGGGCGGAAATTTGCAGCGAATGACCTTGCAATTACGCTGTGGACAACCATCAAAATATTGGTGTATATATATATATATATATATATATATATATATATATATATATATATATATAATCGTTTCACCCCAAGCAAAGGGTAACGACACTGATGCACAGGGAGCTACATGAGAGTAAATGATTAGATAGGAAGAGAGTAAGGAGAAAGACGAAACATTTACCTGGTCCGAGAAAGGAGCAAGAGAAAGCTGGGAATACAGGTGTGATGACAGTTGCAAAGGTAGTTTGAAAGGAAAAAATATACAGGGTGATGCAGATATACAAGGCACTGCAGAAAGAACTGGTGTCAAGTGGATAAGAGATGGGTATTAACACTGCATATTAATTACTGGAGGTTGTAGCCATCAAGAAAGCAAGAATATGGAAGAGAGTTCTACAGGCCGAAAGTGTGAGAAAAGAAGCTGGTGAAGTAGAATTGTCGGGTCCATTTGGTTGATCTGTGAATGGGTGGGATCAGGTTGCCAGTCTGGTTGCACGAGTGAACTTCTGTGACAGCGGCACCAGTGACTTAAGTTCATCGGAGCAGAAGCCAACTGTCTGCAGTTCTCACACCCCAATTGACCACTGTGTACGAACGGTATACTTAAGTATACCGTTCGTACACAGCAGCTGCTCACGCATCTACGCATCGTTCATTTAGTAATGAATTTGAAACCTCTGGGACTGGCGGGTGTATATAACACAGTATATATATATATATAACATTTCACCCTAAGCAAGGCATTCCACTGCCAGATATAGGAAACGTCAGAAGGAGGGTGATAGACGGGTAAGGATACCGAGGATGAGTGTTGGGTAGATGGGAAGAGTGTTTGAGAGATTGGATGAGAGTTAGTGTGTTAGGAAGTGTCTACTGACCTTACATTTAAAATCCTGGAGATTGTAGCTGTAGGGGAAGCAAGTATGTGGAAGGGAATTCCAAAGGCGGGAAGTGCGAGAAAATCTGTTGGATAGAAATTGCGGTTACATTTTATCGGTTTCACTGTAAAAGGGTGGGACTAGTTGCTAATCTAGTATCTCATGCAAATTCTTACCTAGGGGGCACCAGTGAACTAAGTTCATTGGAGCAGAAGCCGTGAAAGTATTTTTAGAAGAGGTTCAGGGAAGCCACGTCACGCCGGTGAGAGAGTGACTGCAGCCGGTCTGTCAAGTCGGTATCGATCACATTACAGATATTGCGTTGTATTTTGTCAAGAATCCCGAGGAGAATAGTAGAGGCACCTTACCAGATGTGGCAGCAGTATTCAATATACGGGCATATGTGCAGGATAAATTCAGACGGGAAAAATTACGGGCCCTGCACAGGGAACCGATTTTCGTAGCTGCGAATTTAGTAATGGATTCATTATATATATGCATGAAAAAGAAATGAAAAATATTTAAAAGTTCTTCAATATAATTTTATAGAACACATTTTAATACACATTTGTACTGTTCTAACCCTATTGGGATCAAAAATTAAGTATTAATCGATCAATCAATCAATATATATATATATATATATATATATATATAAAAGGCAAGATGTTTGTGTGTGTGTCTGTTTATCTGCCTGTATGCCTGTATTTTTTCAGCCCTTTTATTTTATTTTTTGCTTCGGGTTTGGCTCTAAGTAGGTATAGTTGTAATTCTTAGTCTCAGCCCTGATACATTTACTCAGAGGACTTATTTAGCCTTTAAAATTCAGTTTACGACGAAAAAAAACTTATTTGATATCGATACCAGGAAATCAAAATTTGACTTACATCCATTCATTTTTTTTCAGTCTACGGTTTCGCTTTAACTGGAAACAACTATTGCTTTTTAGTCTTTCGTGCCAATGTCCAAAGAGTCTGAATTCCAGGACCATGGATTAGTTTTAAAGCTTTCATTACACCCGAGCAACGCCGGGCTATACTGCTAGTATATATATATATATATATATATATATATATATATGTGTGTGTGTGTTTGCAATTGTGATGTTGATTTGTTCGCACATATATGTAGATTTTCTCAAATGTCTTTTGCATTCTCATGGACAGTTTCTTTCTTGTCTTTGTCATCTCATTGTTTTCATTGTTCGATTCGTACTTGTTCTGCGATTTCTGTTGAAATTAACAAATAACAAAAGAAAAATATTAATGCTGGTTGGTTGGAATTTCTTACATGAGAATTATCATTTCATGTTTTACAATTCTGCACAGCATGTTCATCTTGACTTACAACATTGCATCTGTTGATATCTAATGGCTGAAAACGGTAATTAAAACCTATCGATTACGCATTACTTTTTGTGTTTAATCCTTAGGCTCTATAGCACTGAATATTCACAGTCTGATTCACTGAAAAGGCGATCGAGCAACACAAAAGGGGCAAAGACTACTGAGTACTAATACAATGTACGCAATAACAATAAGCCTTGAAAGCTAAATGAAAACAATGGACTGAATATAACGTTCATTTCGAAATTCCAAAAAGTTTACTGAGTACGAAGACAGATACTCGACGATTGCCTGAGGTTAGAGTAACTGAAACCTGGCGTGAATAGCAATACATGTAATAAGAAATTACAAAAATTCTTATTTATTTCCAATAATACGAGGGTAAATAAAAAACAATTATCACTTTCGCCATAACATATATTTAGCTGTTTAACACTACCTTCTGTTGATGCGGGCTTATAGTTGGTAAATTGTTGTCACCTGATTGCTGCTTTAAATTTGGTATCGCCAATTTTCTTGCTGTTGTTACAGTGTTAACATGGCTCGTCCTTTAGTAGTGTGCACCAAGGAGGAACAAAGAGCCGTTAGCAGATTTCTCTGGTCGGATTTTGTGACAGTGGCTGAAATTCATCGGAGGCTTTGAACACATCACTTAAGAAGTCCCGGGCCTGACATATAGATATCACCATTAATAAAAAATCATAATTTTCATAAAGTATTAATCTTCACATGGCATGTGACAAAATTTGGACCCAATTGGATTATTATCTTACGAATTAGTTATTTAAGTGAAGCTACTGTTGCAAATTTTTAAAACAATGGATAAATCTGAATTTTGTTTGTTGATAAAACATTGCTTTCTGATGGGAAAATTACTGTTCAAGCAAAGCAAAACTGCATGGATTGCTTCTGCATCTACCCTAATCTCCAGGTCTGGCATCCAGCGAATACTGACTGTTTGCAAACCGCAAAAGAATGCTCCAAGAAAAGAGATTTGCTCTAATGAACAAGTGATATCGGAACTGAGGCGTATTTTGAAGCTAAATACAAAAAATTCATCGAAGTGTAAGAGAAGCATTGGAATCAGAGTATCACCCTAAAAGGAGGCTATGTTGACGAAAAAATAGAATTTTGCCTAAAATTGTTGTTTCATTAGTTTGGCTCGGGATTTTTGAGAGATGTGTTAACACAACACGGCGATAATGCACTGCCGTCTAGCAGTGTGTTGAGTGGACCGAGTAGTTTTCAAGCATAACACACAGAAAAGGAGCAGGGCGCCTGTCAATTTTCAGCACTGATGAGAATATTCAGTAAGCTCAAGAAAGGGTAATGGTTAATGGATGAGTTATTGATGAGTTAGAATGTTCTTTTCAGATTCAATGACAGCCCTTTGTTCCTCTCTGGTTCACACCGCTAGCGGATCGACAATGTTTGCACTGTAACAGTAGAAAGAAAACTGGCGCTATCAAAGGCACACTTAGATTACTTGAATTCAATACTACCAGTTATGAGCACGCAAGAGCAGAAGACATTGTGATGAACCTAAAAATATGTTATGGTAATAATTCTTGACATAGTGTTGAACATGTTATCTTGATATTTGAAATTTTCCTGTTTTTTTAATCAATTAAAAAAGACGAATATAAATTGCATCATCTTCAGCTTAATCTACGAAAACGTGCTGAAAATTTATCTCCACAATCAAGCGGAATGACGTGGACGAATGTAAATTATAAAGATTGGCCCTTCTCCGTTCAAAACACTTAGAAGAAATAAAGAGATTTACGCACGGATGTACTAAAGCAAACTCTAATGTTTGTTCATTGTAATACAGATTTTGCGAATTAGGTATGGACAAGGAAATTTACAGTGTCTCCTCATAGTCGCTAAAATCAAATTAACAGCAAAACTATAATCTGCTATTTATGAAATTTGCAACGTGTGAGTAATGTAAATTTAAAATTAATTACAAAACAGATCAATATGTCACCAACATTTCATTAGAAAAATATTTTATTAAATCTTGTTTTACAGCAATAAAAAATTGAATAAAATCTGAAAAATAATTCCTATTTTATTTAAAACTTTCGGAAAGTAGGTGACAGCTTGATAAATATCCTTTCGTTACTGTCTTTAAAATGCCATAGCTTCATTCATAGGGGTTTCAAGTAGCACTCTACACGGTTTTAACAGAATAATTCTTCTCTTTGACTTGGCCGTCAGCCAAGATTGGAGAACCAAGTCACATTTTTTAAGCCGTAACTGAAAGACTGAATAAATGGATTTATGCTTTTCTCGTGCCTTTCTGTGCGAAAGTAAATGCATCAGAGGAGTCAAGAATTTGAACTCGGCACGCCATTTTTCTTAACGATATCTGCTATGCTGCCCGCACTTTTTAAATGATACTTACTAAAATGAAGCTGGTACGAGACTATATATTGAATATTTATATAAAAGTGTTGTGTCGTGGCTCGTACCATGTGACATCCGGTCGCCTGGATATATAAAAGACAATGTGCGTTTAGCACGGCGGTAGTTGTCATTATCACGGTACTTCGTGAAGTAAAGCCTACTAGTGCGAGAGGCTGTAAATATTCTATATACCTCTTGGTTGTACCACTCTGGTAATAAAGCAGTTTACCTACATTTGTATTACATACACTGTGTATCTCTTTATTCCACGATACAATAAAAAGATTATGCAGAGCCAATAATTTGAGTTAGAAATAGTTTGAATTCTTGGAAAATATGCATTCGAAAAACCTGTCTGATTACCGATATGATATCAATGAAAAAGAGACTGAAGTCGAACTGCTAAATCAGAATCGATTACGTTTCAGTTCCTCTTTTGTCGAGAAAGCCTAGATAAATAGCAGGAGCGCGCAACCAGATATGGCAACAGTATTTAATGCGCGAGCGAAATGTGAAAGATAGATTCTGATGAGAAAACTTTCTGGCCCGGCAGAGGGACCCAACCTTCCTCGCGGTAGATGTAGCTATAGTTTCGATGCAGTCGTTCTACTTGGGGTCGGTTGAGAGAGTTAGGCCAAGGCGACGCTGCGTGTTCCTTTCTAGATGACTAGGGTCACCCATACTAATGGTTTGTAGGAAAGTTTCTCTCTGATATTTAAAGGTGCGCACTGTGTTGGAAGTATTAAAATTTACTAGCTATTTTCTACCCCATTCAACAGGGATTTGTCCCCCTTAGCTGATTTCGTATTGAGATGGGAGTAAATGACCTTGTCATCTGCACGGATGCCTAACCGAGAACTAATTACATCAGGGAAATCTTTGATGAAGATCAGAAAAGGCGTAAGACCTAAATTAAAGCCTTGAGGAAAGCTTGCGTTTGAATGAAAAGATTTGGAAGCTTGTCCGTTTAAAACGAACTTTATTTCATGAAATGACATTAACAATCGGATTGAATCGAACAATTTTCTCGGAAATAGCGTACCCTGTAGCTTGTGCAGAGTGCCAGCATGCCAAACCATGTCGAACGCTTTCGAGATGTCTAGATTAATAATTCAGGCTTCGGCATTCTTATTAAGAGGCTTGTACATATATTCAGTGATGGCTGTTAGCACATCAATGCACCCATATGTATTCCTCAAAGCAGAAAAATACATCTGATATATTATGGCATTTGGAAAGTTTTTTTTATATCACTGCTACTATGTGTCAAAACTCCAAGGTAGAATGGGCGATTATGTCTCTTTTGAGACATGATTGACTGGACAGATGATATTTCCGCAATAGATTGCCATTACCCTTTGCGGTAGACTATAATTGTAACTATTTAATCATCTCTTCTATACGATCTTCTATCATTTATTGTGCACATAAGAAATTTTGGAATATTTGCAAAAGAGGAATTTGATTTTTGATTGAGAAGTGAACACGATGTTCTACCATCTGAGGCAGCTGGAGTGAAAAACGGGCTGTGCGTTATACCAGAAAATTATAAATTCAATGTTTGACACAAAAACAGAAATCCGTCCCGACAATAAAACCAGGACTCCCTAGGTATGTAATGATCGTCGCTCTAGAGTTGCTCGAGTATACGGTGCATAACGTCGAAAGTATAACCAGAGAAGGTATCATTCTCCAAAATGACAATGCAAAATTCCATTATGCAAAGCAATACCCATTGAATAAGATGGATTAGGGGTTCTTCCAAATAGGTCTTTATTTACAATCTACAGATTTTCATTTGTTTCAAAAGTGGCAGAGCCTTTCGCAAATGAAGCTTGAAAAGACTCTCAGTTTTTAACGAGATGGAAAATAATTTTTTGAAATTTAGAAGCAAAAACATTTTCTAGCATTTGGCTTAGGGAAAATGGAAATGTTTGCAATTTTTGAAATTGTATTTAAATAGGTTTTTACATTATTTTGACTGTTACCCTCATCTTTGTTGCCATTTATACAATGTTTTGGCCGTTATACGCACCGGCATTCTTCAGGTGCTAGAAATTTTTAAACTGAACCCTTTATTTCACGCAAGTAATGAAAACGATATGCGCAGCGATCGTAATAAAGAGTTCGGCTTGAAACTCCTAGCACCTGAGAAAGGCCGGTGCGTACAAAGGCCAAAATGTCGGAAAATGATAACAGAGATTTTTTTTTAATCATATCACACCGAGCAAGGCGGTAACGCCATTGATGTGCAGGGGGCTACGTAAGAGTGAAAAGATTAGAAGAGAGAAAGCCGGAGACCACATCCTAAACAAGGAAAAAGGGATGAGCCTCTACACCTGTTCAACAGACGTGGGTGGAGTGTGAACCGGGCGATCGTTTGGTCTATCTACTCTAATTGAAAAAAAGAAAGTGAAAAGATTGGAAAAGAGAAAGCCGGAAACCACATCCTAAACAAGGAACAAGGGATGAGACTCTACACCTGTTCAATAGACCTGGGTGGAGTGTGAACCGGGCGATAGTTTAGTCTATTCCAATTATGAGGACAATAGTGCGAATAATGTAAATTGTGTAAATATAACCTCATATCTGAAGTATAGACAAATATTAAACAGGTGTAACTTACATTTATTTTACTTTTTTTTAGAAAAAACTTTTTTTTTCGAACACTATTATTTTTCTACACGAACTGAATTGATGAACGTTCGACAATGCTATTTAGACGAAATAAAAGTCGTGCCTTCACACAATATCTATAGAATCATGTCTACAAACAATATCTATAGAACAAAACAAACAGTGTTTGGGATTTAAATGTGTTCTTAAACTAAAAACTCTTCAGGAAAATTCAGTAAGGGTATAACTGTCATTACAACTCGTTATGCGATTTTTGATATTAGCGAGTTATTTTTCAGCTAGCTGGACTCAATGAACGTCTCTTCTATTTTTATTAAATGATCAAATACAGACATATACAATAAACGCACTCTAGACAGCAAAATCCAATAATTAATATAAATGTACATTATTATTTCTGACCGAATGACAGCGAAATGCGAATTAGCCCAGTAAAAAGTCTTTGATGAGGTGAGATTTAAGAAAATTGTACGTGAAATCCTAGAAAAAACACAAACTTCAATAGATATGATACACAAAAGATTAAAAGCGAGCCCAATGAAAATCATGTAATGATATCTGACTTTTGGTTTGAACATTACTAATGTTGTTGTAGGGAAAAATAACTGAGATTCGTCTCGCAGAAGATTCGTTATAATGGCCATCAGTTAAAGGCTTACTTTGCTGGTTTCTGCAGCATATAAAACATTCTTGAATTATTAGAGGATAAAATCTGTTTTTTATTATATTAAACTCTGTATTTTATTATAATAAACTCTGGTCATGTTTAAATCTGTGGCTAGATGTAAACGATAGTTGAAATTATACTTGGATATTTAGTCAAATATTTTCTGTGATCTTACTTACTTTTATAGGTAACCATCACCTGGGTTAATAATTGAATCTATAAGGATAAATTGAACAGGTAAATACTTGGTTCTATTGGTAAAATATGAACAGATTTATATATATTTTTTTTAATCATATCACCCCAAGCAAGGCGATAACGCCACTGATGCGCAGGGGGCTACGTAAGGGTAAAAAGAATGGAAAAGAGAAAGCCGGAAACCGCATCCTAAACAGGAAACAAGGGATGAGCCTCTTCACCTGTTCAATAGATGTGGGTGGAGTGTGAACCGGGCGATAGTTTAGTCTATCTACTCCAATTGGAAAAAAAAATAAGAGTGAAAAGACTTGAAAAGGGAAAACCGGAAACCGCATTCTAAACAGGAAACAAGGGATGAGCCTCTTCACCTGTTCAATAGATGTTGGTGGAGTGTGAACCGGGCGATAGTTTAGTCTATCTACTCCAATTGGAAAAAAAAATAAAAGAGTGAAAAGACTTGAAAAGGGAAAACCGGAAACCGCATCCTAAACAGGAAACAAGGGATGAGCCTCTTTACCTGTTCAATAGTGATAAAAATGAATTATAACAAGGTGACTAAAATTTAACCATTTCTGAAAATAAATGTATATTTTAAATCGTCGGGTCACAACACTATATTTAGAGTAACGAATCAGAAAGCTTTCACAACCAAGATATAAGTAAAAGCTAAATAAATAGTAACAAGGAGATTAATATTTCAACATCTCTAAAAATATAAGGGTACCCTGTGAAGATTGAATCCACTACTAAATTGTAATGGATTAATATTATCGAGTTATTTTTCAGCTGGCTGGACTTAATGAACGTCTCTGCTATTTTTATTGAATAATCAAGTACCGACATATCCAATAAACGCACTCTGGATAGCAAAATCCAATAATTAATAAAATATTTTTTCAACTGAAAAGTATTCGAAAGTTCTGCAATTGTATTGAACACTGTTAATACAACTGTGTACTGGTCTAATTTAATTATGACAAAAAAGAACTAATTAATACAGACACACACACATAATCATATATATATATATATATATACATTATCCCAAACTTTCTCTCTACTGCATGCTGAACGGAACCTTCTTCTATATTAGTATATATAAATGATGAATATTTTCGTTTAACCATTACACAAGGCCAGCATACAATAAAATCAAATACAGCGATATATGGTAGGAACGGGTGTTGTCATAATTTATTCTTCTGCAAATATTCCATAAGTCTATAACTAAACATAGGCTGCGATTTTAATGGCACCTATAAGCAAACACTAGACGGAAGGTAACCGCTTTTAGAGTCTGTAGTCATTCTGTGGTTAACACAGTCGAAGTTTTGTAGGACTGTCTGCAGGGAAAGATTTTATCTGATTCACGATTCTAGAAATAAACAATGCAAATAACTTGTATATTTTTATAGAAATATTGCAAAGTTTATTTTAATCTATAGACTGGCCGTTGTTTCAATGTAGTGTTTCTAACTCACGTCGCAAAATCCAATATATGATATCAAATCTCGAAGAGACGTTAGCTTCCTCATTTCATCCTTAGTCATTAATTTTCTGATGTGCTTACATTATCATTCTTTGAAAAATCCAGAAAAAAACGTTTTTAAGCATACAAATAGTGATTTTGAAGTCTAAGAATCAAATTAAACATGCTTTTTTTTATCCGGTCAAGAAATAAAATATTTCAAAGATAAAATCAATGTTATTTGGAGTCTAAGAAACAAAGTAAACAAATAACATTCAATATAGCTTTCCGGAAATGACATTTTTAAACGCTAGAAAAAAAATTGGAAGTATAAGAAAGAAAATACACATTTCGTGATGCTCACAGACATTTGCAGACATTTTCCTTTTGTTCCATCAAAGCTAGTTGAAAATGGTTCAATTTAGGTGAGGTGTACTTCTTCTTTTCCATATCTAAAGACCAGATTCAAAACGGCCTCGGAATAGTTTCGTTCACAAAGATCGACAAATTGTTATTGAAGCAGTAGTATAACCCAACGTGTACATAAAAGAAGACCAGGTTCAAAACGGCTTTAGTATACGATCGTTTACAAAGGTCGATTAATTCATATGGAATCAGTAGCATACCTCACAGTGGCCAGAGAATATGTGATTTTTAGTGTGTAAAGACAAGGTACCAGCAATGATTTACTTGCAGCTAATCAACAAGGACACGTCAGTCTAGTTTTTTTTTTTTTTTTTTTTTTTTTTTAATCATTTCACCCCGAGCAAGGCAGAAACGCCACTGATGTGCAGGGGGTTACATAAGTGTAGAAAGATTAATTAGAAAAGAGTGAGGAGTACAAGCTAGTTAGAAAGGAACAATAGAAAACTGAGAAAGCAGGTGCAATGACAGGTACATGGGCGGAGAGAAAGGGAAGCTTATACAGGGGAGGGGAGAGAGAGCTAGAGGCCAGTGGTTAGTAGGTGAGTATTAACTTTGCTTTTAAATTTCTGGAGGTCGTAGCCGTCAGGAAAGCAAGAATACGGGAGTGAGTTCCACAGGCGGGAAGTGCGAGAGAGGAAGCTGCAGGAGTAGAATTGTCGTCTGCGTTTGGCTAACCTGACTGTGAATGGGTGGGACCCAGTTGCCAGTCTGGTTGAACGGGTAAACACCTGTTGAGGAGGCATCAGTGACTTAAGCTCATCCGAGCAGAAGCCATGAAAGTATTTATAGAAGAGACAGAGGGAGGCCACATTTCGACGATGGGGAAGTGGCTGCAGACGAGTCGCCAGATCAGTACCTATCACATTACAGACTCTCCTTTGGAGCTTGTCAAGAACACTGAGGAGAACGGCAGGGGCACCTGACCATAAATGGCAGCAGTACTCCATGCACGGACGGATGGTTGACTTGTATATATGCAGGATGGATTCAGGTGGAAAAAACATCCTGGATCGACATAGTGACCCAATCTTCTTAGCAGTAGATTTTGCTATGGATTCAATATAGTGCTTCCATTTGAGGTCTGAGGACAGGGTAAGTCCGAGGAGGCGTAGTGTATTACTCTCCGGGAGAATCATCTGGTCCATGCTTATGGGAGGCAGAAGAGGTTGCCTGTAATGGTTGACAGACAACAGCTTGGTCTTAGAGGAATTAAAGTTGACAAGCCACTTCTTGCCCCAGTTCACCACAGAGTGTAGATCCCGCTCAAGGTCAGCAGCGAGATTATGTCTGTCCGCCACGACAGGTTTCTTACTGGAGCGGGAGTATATTGTAGTGTCATCTGCGTAGATGCCTACTTGGGACCTGATCTCATCTGGGAGGTCGTTGATGAAAATAAGGAAGAGCGTTGGGCCCAGGATAGAGCCTTGTGGGACACCAGCATTCGTGCTGTAGGACGAAGAGGCACGCCCATTCAGAACGACCTTCATTTTGCGGTTATTTAAGAAAGATTGGATTAGGTCAAGCAGGCGACCGGTAATACCATAACCGCGTAGTTTGCATAGGAGGCCAGGGTGCCAAACCCTGTCGAAAGCCTTGGAGATATCCAGAGCAACCGCGCGAGCCTCGTCAGACTCATCAAGGGCCTGTAGCATGTACTCCGTTACAGTAGTTAGCAGGTCGGCTGTGGACCTGTCAAATCGGAATCCATATTGCCTGTCGGAGAACAGCTTGTGGGCGGTGAGATGATGAACTATTTCAGCATTTATTATAGCCTCGAACACTTTCCCGAATATTGGTAGGAGACTGATAGGGCGATAGTTGGATGGGTCCGAGGGTTCACCACAATTCTTAAAGACAGGAACGACTGAGGAGAATTTCCAGCATGCAGGAAAGCAGGAAGCAGAAAGGCAGTAGTTAAACAGTTTAGAGAGGACAGGGGAAAGTTCAGGGGCACACCTCTTAAGGACTATCACCGGGATTCCATCGTCTCCACACGCCTTATGGGGGTCGAGTTTTGAAATTACTCTGGATACTATTGTCGGGGTAATATACACGTCATGCAGTTTGGCCTCAGTTCTAATAGGGAAGTCGGGTGGGTGCACTCCGGACGAGTCGAGTGTGGAGTTGGATGAGAATCTGCGGGCAAAGCACTCAGCTTTCTCAGCAGATGACGTGAGAACGTCAAATCCATGGATTAAAGGAGGTATTGAGGATTTCCTATTGTTGAGCACTCGTTTACAAATCCTCCAATAGTCCTTGGAGCCGAACTTGCGGTCAGCTATGTGCTGTCGCATTCTCTCCGCAAACAACTGTTTGGCGTCATTTAGAGTTCTCTTGCACTCACTGCGAGCGGATGTGAACAGGCGCCTATTGTGATCAGTTGGCTGTCTCTGGAATAGATGGAAGTAATGGTTCCTGTGGGCAATGGCGGCTGAGCAGGCTGGAGAGAACCACGGAGGGGAATGAGGTTTTAAGCAATACTTCCTGGTGGGTATGAAGGCATCAATGCCAGCTTTCACCCATGACGAGACCTCAGAGGCACAGTCATCAACTGATAGGTCAAACACTTTTCCCCAAGGGACGTCGCAGAGGAAATCGCGAAAGGCTTCCCAGTCAGCTTTTTGGTAGAGGTAGGAGGTTCTATGAGTAGGGGGATCCTGGGGGGAGTGAGATTGGAAAGAAATACTGAGGGAGACTACAGCGTGGTCGGAGTTGCCGAGAGGGCAAAGCTGCGAGACTTGACAGGCGTCGGGCGCAGAGGTGAAACATATATCTAGCAGTGAGGAATGACCCGAGGGTGTGCTTGGGAAGCGAGTGGGGAAGTCCACCACTTGCGTAAGGGATTGGGAAATAGCAAAGTTCATGGCGTGAGTGCCCGCCGAATCAGTAACAGCGTTTTCAAGCCACTCAGAGTGATGGGCATTGAGGTCTCCAAATACAAATATGTGGGCAAATGGGTGATAGGTAATAGCCTTATCTATGTCGTCGGCAATGCTATCTAGTAGGGAGCAGTCAGGAGAGGAGGGAGAACGGTAAAGGAAGAATAGGTAGCTAACCGAACTGAGGAGAGACAAGCGGAGACATATGTATTGGTGGTCAGTAGATTCGAGTGAAGTCACCCTAGTTATGGGGAGGTGTTCGCTGACATAAACACCCAGCCCATGCATGTGGACAGTAGAATCCTTCCTTAAAAGGGGAAGATAACCAGGGATGAAGAGGTCAGAGGAGGGAATAGTTGAGTTGAGGTTAGTTTCGCAGAGCGCGAGGATGTCAGGGGACTTTTCATGCAGGAACGCTTCTACACTAGCAAAGTTAGTACGAATGCCTCGGATATTAGTGAAGGAGAGGTTAATGGGCTTAGGTGGTTTGGATTTAGCTGGTTTAGGGTCATTTCTGTTTTGTCTTGTCATGTTTTTGGTTTATAGAAAGGGACCTAGGGTAGAGGATACAGGCGGTCATTACCCACGATCTGAGCTGGGAGGGGGACTGGCTAGGGCTGCAACAAGGTGTGGCCTCGGGGTTGCCCACCGAAAGCGCTTGCAGGGACACCTATCCATGCGCGACATGGCACTACAAGAACCCCGATATTATACAACTGTTGATCAGAGCAGCCGCTCTTGACGCTACGCAAGAGTTAGGGCTCCTAACTACCAGTCGGAAGCAGCAACCAGGAAACTGCCAACCCGGTACCCTCACAGTGATGAGCCATTGCCACCAACCGGCCAGATCGCAGGAAACTCACGGAAGCACCAGTACCAAGGTCTGAAGAGAGAGAAGTGAAAACCGGAAACCACATCCTAAACAGGAAACAAGGAACGAGCCTCTACTCCAGTTCAATAGACGTGGGAGGAGTATAGACCGGGCGATAGTGTGACCTATCTACATCACTAGTTTGCACACTTCCAGCTGATTTAAGATGTAATCGGTAACAGGAACAGGTTCGTTTTCATGCATGCAGTGGGAATTTGCGTGTGCAACAGAGGCTCATAGAAGGACTTATTTCATGGTATATATATATATATATATATATATATATATATATATATATATCCAGGTAAAGAGGACCCAAAGATTTACGATTTTCGGTTCACGGCATTTCTTCTTTTTTTAAGTGTTCGATACAATAAATACTGTAGAGCATAATATAATTATATAATTAGATTTGTTATACAATTAAAAATTAAATATACATTGCGACACAAAAGTCTGTATTTTTCGAGATTTCTATCTCGTCATCAGACTAACTTTAGATGTTAGTTGTAAAAATGATTTTCATTTAAATACAAGAAACAACACGTTTGTTCTTTATAGATATGGGAGGACATCAAATTTATGTGTGTTCTTTTTAACTAATTAGAATAGAGATTCAATTTGGCGAGTAGTTTCTATTTTTAGGCAATACATGCTTTCTTCTTCATCCTTAACGGTCAAACTCTGAACCTAATTTTTATTTTTTTTTATTTTTATTACACCTCTCTAGATCCTGTTACCTTTGACCGATACATGCTCGTACCAAAATGTTCTTTCAGCTTTTTCTTATCTTGACCTCTTCTCATAGAAAAAAGGAAAGAGATGAAGAAAGAAAGAAAACATTTTATATCTTTGGTCTAAGTTAATGGGGATTTTTTGTAAATCTACTATTATTATTTTAATTCAGTATGTATTTAACTCTATTTTTTCTTTTTAATTAATAAATAACATTTTTATTTCTTACTTCCTAACATCCTTATACAATCTTTTAAATATCTATTTAATTATCACAAAAAAATTTTAAATATCAATTAACATTTTTAATATCTGTTTTTTCTTAACCAAATTATTGTGTATCTGCATCTTAATAAATATAACGTTTTTTATCCATATTCTAAGGTGAATATTTTGCAATGTTTACATGTGACATTTATGTCATTACGTTATTTAATAGATTTTTATTCTCAAGAAATTTAATAATATATAGTTTTTCGTATAGACACAAAGGGCATGGGTCATATATATATATATATATATATATATATATATATTTGAAAATATTTCTGTAAGTACAGAATTTAATTAAAGATATGAAAGTGTGCAGCTTGATGTTACACATTGTAAATATATTAAAAAGCGAAGCAACCGGTTTCGCTCCCGCTCTTCAGGCCTCTACGGGAGATTTTATTCAAAATTAAAAAAATGAAAAGGTGTGTCATTAAAATAAGAAAGATGGAAAAATGTGAATGCTAGAGGCTAATTATATCGAGTCCCAACAATTCAGGCTGCTTGCACAACGCAGGCTTTCGGGACCCGATAAACAAAGCTTCCAGAACTTTAAGGTGGAATGAATTTTAATATGTTTACAATGTGTAACATCAAACTGCACACTTTCATTTCTTTAATATATATATATATATATATATATATATATATATATATATATATATATATATATATATATGTATGACAGTCTGTTCCTATCTATCTATCTATCTATCTATCTATCTATCTCATTCTAGTAATATCAACCACTTCATCTCGCTAGCTATATCTGTCTATTCATATCTATGTATGTATCTGCCTACCCGCATGTCTCTCTCTATACATTTCAGAGTACTCATATCTATCTTTCTATTCTCAAATATGTATTTCTTTGCCTATTCGCATCTATCAAGATACAGTCATTATTCGATATTCGCATATATTTACAGAGAGCTACGGTTAAATTGTCTTCTAAATTAAGAAAAAATTGAAAATAACACTAAGAACTTATTTTAAAAGATATATTTACCTAAATTACACAACAATATCCAGGAATATTAAAGTGCACATTTACTTAACAAAATTGTTATTGGCTTCAACCACGACCTCCAGAAGGACTTCAAAATCTTATGCAGCTTTTCTGGACAGTCCTTCATTTTAATTTGGTGAATACTGCTATAATCCTTGCCTTCAGATCATCTTTGGTGCTACAAAGAGTTTTTTTAGAATCTGGCTCAACTACGCCCCGCATATAATAATGAAGAGGCTTAAAGGTTTGGAGAGTTAGATGGCCATATGTAAGGGGTGATGTAATCAAAGAAATTGTCAGACAACCATGACTAGATTCTCCTTGCTTGTGTGGCAAGGTGCAGAGTATTGTTGAAGACATAGGTTTTTTTCAGGAATAACTCTCTTGACCCGGGGAACAACAAACTCCTCAAGGCACTTTATGTAGGCCTTCATGTTAAGTATGAGGCCCTCCACAACTAATCTGGAATGTTTTCTTATCGATCAGATTCACTTTTTCGAGCTGCCGTATCTGCGCAATAAAATGTTCTTATTGAAGGTTTCGATGCGACTGTCAAGCAGCACAGCATGTCTTCTAAATTTGTGGCGGCGTGGATTAAGTTACAGTGCTCTTTTTCAACAAATGGTGCCCAACTGATCCTACTATGCTATGTAGTCGACAAAATCAAAAGTAAACAACGTGAGCGAAATGAAATATATAAAATGGCAAGAGTTCATCTATCTATCTATCTATCTATCTGATTGCTGATTCGATGTTTCGGTTATTAAGTTATTTTTCCTAAATTGATTTCACGTCAGTAATACTAAATTCAATTTAGTTCTGTTAGTGAAGCTTGATATATTTCGGAAATATATTACTTACCAAAACTTTCCCTGGGAACAGACCGCCATCATCGAAAAGGAACTGATTTAGTACAGAAAATAGAAAGAGCATAACAAAAGAACGCCTCTTATCATATTTAGTCACCTTTTACAATGATTCTGCAAAAATTAGAATTCTTAGCAGGATTCATTATTGGCGGCCACAGTTTTATCGATATAAAATATGACGCAGGGAGAAAAAAAGAAACTACAGAAACAGAAGTTGGCAAAGGAAAACATGAAGAAAGGAATAAACATCAACTGTAAAGAAACAAAATGACCGTCATGAAAGAAACATGTACAAAAATATGAACTAGGAATTGGTAACGCCTGATACATGTATTTATAGCAATATGAGTGTGCTGAAGTCTTGTTAAATTGTAAAACAGTTGGACATGTCGCAAAAATGTATACGGAACAGTTAAGATCGATAGTTATTAGTAAGTGAAGTCAACTTCAAAGTACAGAGCAAAAGGCCTAAACAGAGAGAACGTCACATAATGAAGAACAAATATTTTTAGACGAGGTTGACAAGATTAAATAGTATTGTTATCAAGAAAACTGACCATCGTGCGAAAAACAAATAGATGAACGAAAGGAGCCTAGAAGAACGAACGGGAAAAACTGTTCACCTCCCCACACCTACATCTGATTTTTGGTTAGATCGCATATAGCAGTTGGTTACAACCCAAAAATAAAATCTGGTTTTCTACTAGAAATTGATTTTTTTTCCACTCCAGTGTAACGATCTGGCCATGCGTAATTTTAAGCCTTGATATGAATAAATTGCACGCTGACAAAAAATCCCCCAAAAAACTCTATCTCATCCGAACTGTAATGCAATGTAAGATAATTTAAATATCTGAAGAATACATTTTTCATACGTAAAAAAGTATTGTTTATTCACTTCCAATTAACGTCAGCCTTGAAATTATATGAATTTGCTGGGACTTTCGTCGAATGTTCATTTTTCATCTCGTGAATATGTGGACGACCCTCCTTTTCCATGCGTGGACTGAACGTTTATACATCCTCTTGTGATAGGTTGTTTTGTGTTTATGTGCGTTTCTCTATGTGTGTGTGAGTGTTTCTGCATGTTTGTTATTTTTGTGTTTGTTCTTTGTATTTTTGTATGTGCGTTCTAAGTTCAGATGTGCTATCTTGTTTTATGTCGGTACAGCCACCTATAATTTTTCACGCCCGAATCTTAACTTGGACATGAGTTCACCTTTTATGCCAACCTTCTAACACACCAAGCTCTTTTAATGTTCTCATGTAACAGAATAGATAAAAATGATTTTGGTATCTCTTAGGGTGAAATAGGATCAACAAAAACCAATTCCTTTTCGAAGAGATTTCCTGACTGATGTTATATTCGATTCAATCCTTTTGGTGAATCACATACCGCATCAAATTTACCAATGAATAGTGAAAATAATGTATAACTCCTGCATTTTTAAAATATTTTAAAGTTTTATTGGATACAGGTCTTAATTTTGCCTAAAAATCTGAGATTGCGTAAATACAATTTTAACAGATGACAGAATATGTGACGCCAAAATCAGAATGTAGATTGGAAAAGCGTAATAAATATTGTTGTTAATTTTGCTATAAATAACTATTGTTCATAATTGTTTATATATATATTGCTGATGTTTTTAAATTTATAAGATTTGAGACAACAGAAACGTGTTCTTGGAGAAGGATGTTAAATATACCTGGAACGGAAGATGAGCACAATGTGGGAGTATTAAGAAAAATGGAAACAAAAAGAACTGATATTGAAAATTCGAAAAAAAGGTAATTGAAATTTTAAAGGAATGTAATGTGGAAATAGAGCTTCGATAACTGACATGACATATTGGAAGAAAGAGAGACTTGGATTATTAGGGAATGACGTGCCTAAAGGGTTTTGCAAATGATTAGTAGAAAAAGCACTCAGAGAACTATTGAAAGAAGAAATAAAGTAAAATAGAGCAACAAATGACAGGAAGTTATGGAGAGTCATGAATAACTAAGACCTGAAACAACACGGCATATAGAGCAGAATAATAAAAACAAACTATTCTTTCTTTAGACGCCCCTTTTCAATTATTTTTGATATTTTTTTGAGGCGTGGAAACATGTATGTAGGTATCAGTCAGTTAAGTGCGATACATGATACAGGCTTGAGTCAATCTGTCTAGAAATATACATGACTGACTGAGTATTTTGCCGCAGTAAGTTGCTATTTATTTCTGCGGTAAAGTGGATAGACTATAGATCCAATTTGTCATGATAGCGCTAGGGAGAAGAGACGGATTAATAACTTTTCTTAAGGTTATTTGTGCGTAAATGAATACAACGAGTTCAACTGGAATTCGATCTCGACTCTCCGATTTCTTATTCCGAGTCGATATATACATATATAAAGTTTGGGCCGTTTAACAAATACATGTTTTTAATATTTTGCCCATTTAGTAAATCACTTTTTTGTGGTTTTGTAGCACCAGTCTACATTGTCTGATAAAGGATGGATTTCTTAAAAAGAATCATGAAGATTTCATTCGCTTGATGCGATGTTTAATCTTTGATCCGAAAAAAAGTTCTATATAGATGATAGGCAAATTAGAATGTCGGTAGTTGTTTGTATTGGTTTATCCTCGCTTAGTTAATGTGAAAATGTAAATATTTTGTCTGAGATAGTTTTTATTTTAGGAAACTGTAATAATACAAATCTTACTAATTAACCTATAGCTGGAGAGAATATGAGTTCTTACCTTCCCCAAGTGTATTTGCGATTAAGTTGAATGCAATAGAAACTGGAACGTGGCTATCTGAGTGACAATTCCTAGACATCCATTACACTACCCACACATCTAATCTTATATAATCTGGTATTGCCAAACGGTCATTCATCTAGGAACTGAAGAATTTGGTGTTACTTTACTCTTGTGACCAGTGCTTTGACCCGATGTGGTCATATACTTATTCATGAAAGAGTTAAATTCTATGCATTACATTCATATGATAATTCTTAGATCAACATGTTTAGCTTTTAGAGTGTTGAACAAAAAGATATCTAAGCGCTGTATATCCTTATTTCGTATATTATTTTTTTTGTAACTTATCTATACAGAGGGGTCTTTGATGTGTTTAAATTTTTATTTTAATTCTACGTTTAAAGTTGTTATAATATATTCAGAGAATGTGTTGACAATACTCTCATTCTAATTCCAGAACATATATTTTCTGTTTTGAAATAGTTTATCTTAAAGTCGGCCTTTTGTAGCACTTGTTTAAAAATTATGTTGATTTTTTTTAGGTTTAAGACCACTTTTTTAACAATTAAGGGCACCTTTTTAATTGGCAAATCCCGCATAGCCCTGGGCATGAAGATAAACTACATCCAGCAGCAAGGTCTTCTTAATTGCCGTTGTTCCAAAATGCACCCTGACTGGGGGGGGGGGTAGCACCTGTTAGGGTCTCAGCCATAGCTAAATAATGGAGCCCCTAAACAAATCACCATAAATGTAAAAACAACAGCAATATATATATATATATATATATATATATATATATATATATAGCTGGTGTTTTTACATAAACAATTACGAACAATATTTTTTTATAACAAACTTACCAACAATATTTATTTTAGCAAAATTTCAAACAGTACCTATGTATACTGAAATTACCAACAATACATAGCAAAATTACCAATAATAATTTTGTATAGTAAATTGCCTAAAATACATTTTGTATGCTAGAATTACTAACAACAGTAAAATGACCAACAATACATTTTATTTGTAGTTGAAGGCATACAATTGCGTTTGAAATATGTTTTGTTAAAGCCATATTCGAAATGTTTCAATTTTGGCAATAAATAATTCATATACGCTGATATATGGTCAGACAAATTCAACCAACCAACTGTCCACTAGAAGGAAATCAAAAGCTTTTTTTTTTTATTAATGTCCCTTGAGATGTAGTAATTTAATGTCTAAATGGTTTAGTTCCCTTTCTTCACGGTTTTACATATCCCCGCGCAGCAAAGCAATTCTAGAAATAGATGAAAAAGGTTGGCGATCACGGTTTCTAACGGATGAGAAAAAAAAACAGTTGCTATTGATATGATCGAAATAATCCGAGGATTTTAATTTTCGATAAGCATTGTTAGATGCAGATCTGCCAAAAGCATAAGTAAATCTGTTTTGAAAGATGTTCAAACGAATATCTGGACTTAAAAACAGCTTCCTCTATTATATAGCATAATGGGATCTGTAGAATGTCTTGAACTAGCTTTCAAAATGAAAGAATTCACATTGTTGCAAATAACAGATATGGTCTAATAAAAAAAATCTCTTAATGCCGGTTTCTTTATAAAACAGATATATCTTTATTTTAACTTCGTCTGGCGCAGAAAATATTTGTAGAATATATTTATTGTTTCTAATACTGTGTCTCTTTAAACAATTTTAATCTAAAAATCAAGTAAAAACGCACACCATCAATTGGAAAAAAGCAAAGATTTTTATAAATATTCAACACGTACATTTATGAAATATATTTTATTTTTTTAACTGATTTTACCCCTTTTATTTAATGTGTAATTAATTTTTTAATTGTTTAAATTATGGACAATATTTGTACATATGAAGTACTTTTTAACCTCATGGGTGTTTTATTAATATTTATCGGCCTAAATAATCGAGAAATTGTGCCAGGAAAATATGCGTTCTCTGCAAGTATTTTAATCTGCGTCAACTGGGGAAATTCAACAATTGATCTGACGTATTTTAGACTGCTAGACCACGAAGAACTTACCTAAATGGCGCAAGGTCTAATCCGGCCAAAGGCAGCATATTTTCCTTCATTATTCAGGCCGGTCGATATAAGTAAATATATTGTTTAATTATAAAATTAGAGTATCTACAAAAATATGAGTATCTATTAAAAATAATGTTTAAAAAAATTAATTAGATATATGTCCAAGTTTATCCATTTCGTAAAATATTTCATTATTTATACACACACACACACACACACATATATACATATATATATATATATATATATATATATATATATATATATCATGGGTGCGTTACAAAGTAGTTAGAAAATGCTTTCTGACCATGAAACGCCGGTTCGAATCTCATCTTGGTCGATTTGACAAAAAAGTGACTTCTTTATGTTATCGGTTTGGATAAGGTGATCCAAGCGTGCAACAATTTTGGAAAGTGCTTGACTCAAGCCTTTTGAGTAAAAATGAGGAGACGGCTGTCTTTGAGGAACTGTTTATGTTTGTGCTCGCGCAAGGACACAAGTCATCGTGACCGAGGTTTTCAGCGTTCAAGCTTTGTTCAAACTGGTGATCATGCTATATAACACACTCTCTCCCAGAAACTGTAACTAAGGTCTTCTCAGCCTAGTGGCAGTATAAACCACAAGTGTGCTGTGTGGGTGTTGAATAAACACAAGTGTGAATACGAATGGCCAGCCGGTAACACACACACACATATATATATATATATATATATATATATATATATATAC
This sequence comes from Ascarosepion bandense, assembly GCA_037127315.1. NCBI lineage: Eukaryota > Metazoa > Mollusca > Cephalopoda > Sepiida > Sepiidae > Ascarosepion > Ascarosepion bandense. The sequence goes on from JBBBDQ010000555.1 coordinate 8,764,703, forward strand.
ACAAACATGTAGAAAGTTTATGCATATCGGGTCATGTGTATGAGCTCTTTTGGCTATACTTTTAACCATTATTAAGAAGTATTTTTTTTTTACTTATAAATAAGCTTGTGAAAAGTTTATGCATATAAAGTCTTGTGTATGACTCTACATGCATAAATTTTCCATATATTTGTTTTTAAGTAAAATAAAATTAATTCTTGATAATGGCTAAATTATAGCCGAAAGTGCTCATACACAAGAACCTCTCTATCTCTCTCCCTACACACACACACACACACACACACACATATATATATATATATATATATATATAGGCGAGAATGGAAACCTGTGAAAACTTAGTGGATAATCCAAAAATTTTCTATCGCTGAAAATCTTGAAAATATTAACCATAATATTTAAACAGCAGTTATTTTAGCGTCTTTTATAGTGTTAGGAAATGGATGAATTTTACAAAGTTAAATACTCATCTTGTTTTAGCATGACGTAATACAATAAATATGCGACTTTTTGTTGAATTCGACTTTTTTCTTCAAGACTACTAACCATAATTAATTATTGAATGTCCAAATAAGTAACTGTTTTTCTTGTCAGTTGTTTTGATTAAATGTCTCCTGGATTGTGGATGAGATTTATATCTTAGTTTACGTGACAATCCTGAAATCAAAGAGGATTTTACCTGTTGGCTTGCAAGAACCATTTCTAACTTAGGATATTATGAAACCTTAGATGTGAAGAGAATTAAATTGCACTCCTAGTTTCTATTCAGATTTGACATTTTCCTTTCAAATTCTTTATAAAACAAAAGATAATGTTTCACATTTCCTTAGGCATCAAATAACACTGAATCTATACTTTCAAACTATTAGAACTTCACTGAATGAAATATGTTTACTTTGTCTCGTAGACTAAAAATTACATTCAGTTTATTCGTGTCAAACTTTTGTTTTTTGCAAGCTTTTTAAATTGAAATATGCTGAACTTGTTTCTTTGCTTTTGAATTTTTGCGTTAATTATCCTATTTTCATGTCAGATTCAATAAATAATATTTATTAAGTTTGTTAGTTGGACATGAAATCATTCTTAATGCGTTAAAACTGATTTGGATCCCAAACTATGTATTTTTTATACGTTAAAACCCGATTTTCCAACCTGAATAACCCCGTCTTCCTTTAGAGGAATTAGCTTTATCAGTATAAGAAATTTAAGCTACTTAAGCGAACATCGTCTGCCCTTCAGAGAGGAAGCAGAGGCTGTGTCGTACTCTTGATTAACTTTTGAATTTCAAAAATATATTTGGTGTATTTTAATTTGTGGAAAAACAATTGCGTTTGTCTTTCAGCCAATACTAATAATAGGGTTTTCCTCTTAATTTCAAGAAGTGCGTTTGCTGCTTTATGTTATAGAAGGGGGACCCTGGAACTAATATTCGGAGTGGACGAACAGTAGCTGCAGGAATCTAGGTCACCCCGTTCCAGAAGAAAAATTAAAAACTACGAGACGAGAACATCAAAGTCACTTCCACATCAAGGAAAATTCTCCGGCTGGTGTGCTTTTCTGTTCTTCACTGTGACAACGAAATTTGCTTCGAAGATTTTACCAATTCTTTGAAAGATATTCAAAGAAGTATTTTCTCTTTTTTTTCATTTTATTTTCTGAGAACCTTATACACTGTTATACTGTTTATTGTAAAAAGATATTTTTCATTTTCATCGAGAATTTACATACATATTGTTGGCTACCTTTGGCACACAATGCACTTAATTTGTGTAAGTAATTCGTTTTTGTGTTTTAACAATAAATTGACATTCTATTTTAAAATTCGGCTTGTGTCGTTTGATTTTTCTGTGTTACTCTAACATTTTCCTGAACTAATTTTTGTAGGGTTTTAAACAAAGAAAAATTATTTATCACGCTGTTTTGTGGCAACAGGTTTCCTAGAAATAGAATGTCTTTGAATACTAACTCAAGGCAAAGGCGCCCAGTATGCCCTGCTATTTTACCCGGAGCTAATGAGAAAAGATGGATTCATGCCTTTACCAAAGGAATTTATGCAAAATGGAACTACATGAACACGAGCGATTTCTCTTGAAAACAAAACAAAAACAAACAGGAAACGAAGACCAAGCTTCTTTGATTGAGTTTGAGTTTTGTTTAGTGGCATATCAACTTTTCTGGGATATTTAATGCCAAAAAGCGGGGTTTTAAGGTATTTTTTCATGTTCGGTTATCGTGAAAAGGTTGATTTAGTCAGATTTTAATGAAGATGTTTTGTTTTTATTAATTTTTATTTTTGGTGACTAAAAATGTCTTCTAGTTTTGTATTAAAAATGTTTTGCGGAAATTTTCTTTTTTTCAAATATATATTATGGTAAAATTTTTTTCTTCGAAAATGGATTTTTGGTAAAATTTCTCCTTCAAAAATGTATATTTTGCTATAAACGTCTATTTTTATGTATATATTTTAATAAAAGTGTATTTTTATAATTTTATACTGTTTAACCCCCGTTTGGGGGTTATCTATTTGTCCATAGCTGGGACCCTAATAGATGCTACAACTCGAGGTCAGGATGGACCTGGGAACAACAGCAATTAAGAGGTGGTTCCATGCTCCTCACAACCTTCCAATCAGAGACCTTGTTGCTGGATGCAGTTTACCCCCATGCCCATGATCAAACTTCTTTGATGCTAATATACATCAGTTTTTGAAAGTGCTGAACATAATTGAAAACATTACAAGTTTATTTTCTTAACATTTGCATATGTTAACTCATAACATAAAAAAGAGGTGAATCCAATCACGCATGAGTAACTTTAATAGAAACAAATGTAAAGGAAGAAGGTTATCTTCGGTTTAACTTGAAAATCTAAAGAAAAATGGCCGACTATTTACAACATGGTAATCAGCTTGATGAACAGCAATATAAGATTTCATTGGCTATAATTATATCAGCTGGTTCCTTTATTTAATGAAATGCTACCTATTCAATCAGAGATATCTCGTTGGTTGCAAGTATTAAAGAAATGATTAGAATATTGCTTTATTTGTAGCACTTGTTGCTTGAATAAACTTTTTGGTAATAACTATCGACTAAAACAGTTGACAAGACGACGTTCTGTTTAGACTGATTTTATATTTTTAGCGGTTATTTAGATTTGGTAGGGGCTTACGGCGATATCGCTTTGGAAAACTTGTTCGATCACTGAAGTTAAGCAACATCGAGGCTGTACATAAGATGTCTCAGCTTGGGAATACCATGTTCTATAATTTTGGATGTGAGTGAGTGTAATAGATAATGGCTTGGTGTGGAAAATTGGAGAGCTGTGTTCGAATCTCATTCAGACGTCGTTACATACACTTACGCAAATGGCCTATTTTCAGCAAAAGAACTTCACGGGATGAAAAGATTGCAAATAACGTTGTTTTGAAAATCCTAAGAGCTCTTAATTTAATGTTATATCAGTTACGTGTGACAAGAACATGAATCTTTAATGCAAAAAATAAATATTGTTTATCTACATCTGTATTCCGGGAAATTAACGTCGGTCGGGACGGTATATGTCTTTACAGGGATATTCGTCGAATGTTCATTCTTCATTTCCCAAACATTAGTTATTCTGCACGGATTGAACGTAATTCCGTGTGTGTGTGTGTGTGTGTGTGTGTACACGCATTTGCATGTTTTTATGTTTGGGTGTGTTTGCGTATGCGAGTATGTGTACGTTTGTGCGTATGTTCGCGCTCACGTATGTGTGTGTGTCTTCGTGTGTGTATGTGTGTTCGTGCTCTTGTACTTGTGCGCGCGCACTCCGGAAGTCCTAACGTGGTGACTTCTTGCTTTATTTCTGCGCAGCGACCGGTAACTTACCACGTCATAATTTTCCCTTTGTTGGGAAACTCACCTTTTGTAATAAATTACTGAAGCCCCTTGCTCCTTCAATGATCTGGTGAAACAGGAACTACAGATATTACTTTGCTATCTCTTAGCGTGGACACAGTACATAATAGGGTCACCACAGATCAACTCACCTTCGAATAAATTCATGATTGATATTATATTCGACTCAGACATTTTACGTGAATCGCACACTGCATCAAATTTACCAATAAATGGGGAAAATAATAGGCGACACCTTCAATAAGCTTTTAATACATAAGTTTTAATTTTACGTAAAATAACTTATTTAGCGTACTGTCATCACTCAACGATTTGTTTCAAGTGTCGTTCTTATCTCTCTAATCGTAAGTTAAGTTTATTTCATACATCTGATCTGGCTCATACCTAATTCCACTCAACATAGTCAAATAAATATTATTAAAATAGAATCAAATACAGAAACAAAACAAAAAAAGAAAGAAATAACACAGATGTACCAGGAGTAGGATAATTTAAAATCCAACTGTTTTTACCAGTTTCAATACGAAACAAATGGCTGTATAATGCTATTTATTACAGCTACCTAAGCAATTCTAATGCATTTTATTACATACAGTTTTCTCTTTCATTACGATCTGATGACACCTACCACAGGGAGGCGAGACGCGTTGTCTATAAATGCTTTGCCTTTAGTTTTATTATTTCTAACTAGTTAAAATGATAAAATATTTGGCATTTATTAACGAAATGCTTAACGTAACTATTGGTTGAAATTTAAATAAAACTGTTAAAACATGTTTTTCAATCAATTATATTTCTTCATTTCACTGTAATCTCTTCTTTTCTTTTGTAGTAATGCAAATATCGGACTTCATACTCGAGAAAGAGCATGTGCTCTCCGGCAGGGTACGAACTAGCGTTCACTTTTGCAGGAAAAACCACCATATACCACAAAGAACTAACAGCCCAACAAGGTCCTATTTATCTTTTTAAAGAAAGCGGTATTACCTGTTCAGATTTTTCTTGAAAGCATATATCTACTCAGTTTGTATATAAAACGTAGAAGTAATTTTTAAAGTTTTAATGGATTTATTCTTTATCTGACATTTTGATGAATTAAATACCTTATTTTAGTAGGTAGCTGTATTTGAAATAGACGCCGTGTGTTTAGATTTCTCGCGTGCACGGACTGACCTAATACACAGTATTTAAAGTATAAATGGGTGTCTATTTCAAACAAGGATATCCAGTAAATAAAACCTTTGAAGTAATCAAAATGTCGGATTTAAATGCATTTATTAATTATTGATATATATATATATATAAATTTTGATAGTTTTAAAATTATTTTTTTTATGGATACTCGTATTTGAGTGGATACCCTGTTTCTTAATAATTAAACAATTTCATACAATTTCCACCGGCCTAAATTTTCGAGAAATCATATTTGGAAAAATATCTATCTTCCAGCATACTCTCAATACTCTGGAGATGCCGTCATTAGAAAGAAAACAGAAGAAGAATTTTGAAGATGCATTCTTACATTGGGTAAAGACAGATATCTTCTAAAGATAGAATGGCTGAGGAAACTATATATGATCCAGTACTATGTAGGATATTATAGAGAATAAGAAAGAAACTCATGAGGAAATTGTTCTAGAGCGGAAAGACCCTACAAAGAAACAAAACAGAAGTTAACGATAGAACATGGAGTGTTTTGTAATGGGAATATGGTAGTTTCCTCCAGAACACAAAGACAATTGGCAATGAAAAGTGTACATGACGATATACATTTTTGAGTAGCGGCGACACACACACACAAAAAAAAAATAAAAGAATAGTGGCCTGGATATTCAAGAGATGTCGAAGAATGTATAAAAAGGTGCAAAAAATGTAAAGAATTAAGAAATTTTACACATACGAATTTACATTCGTGGCCCAGAGAAGTGGAGCCATAGAGTAGAGTGCATATGAATCATGCGTATATTAATGGAGTGAGACTCTTATTATTTCTAGTAAACTCCTTTTCAGGCTGGCCTGAACTAATCCGGGTGCTAGACAAGAAAAGTTCTACGATAAAACAGATTCTAAAGGTCATATTTTCCAGAAATGGCTTACCAAAAACCCTGATATTTGATAATGCACCAGAATTTTGCCATGATGATCTTAATTCATGGTTAGAAAAATAGGATGTAAACCGTATAAGACACCATCATATCACCCTCAGTCGAAGGGGTTAGAATGATGCAGACCGTAAAAATGGGATTAAAAACATGCTCTCAGCAAAAAAAAAGTAGAAGTTTTTCTACTGAGGCTGCTTTTAAGCTATCGCACAATACCACACGCTGGAAGATGAGAAAGCCCATCAGCTTTAATAGATAGGGAAATTAGAGCTTCGCTAATTATGTCGTATTCCACAAATGAAAAAAATGTGGTACAAAAAGAACAAAGAAGCTACTCCGGAAAAGGCAGAATTTATCATGCAAAAAGGCCACAAAGCAGCTATAATAAATAAATAAATAAATAAAAAGGCAACAGTATATTAGCCCATGAATATCAAATAAGGGCCCAGGGTGAGTATGAAGAGCAACATTAGGAAGAAATGGATACGATTCCGTCCGGTAATGATTCATTAGAACAACCGTTACAGAATGAAACATCAGAAGACGCAGTAATGCAGGATAAATCCATTTATATATAAAAAAAATATTAAACTAATAAAATTCAAATATGTCGGTTAATACCAGTTTGTAAGTTTCCGTATATATATATATATATATATATATATATATATATAATTTGAGTCATTTAAACCCTACAATCCTTTTATTAGCAGCATATTATGAACTTTGCCAGGACTAAAGATTTGAATTCAGAGTTTTTCTTTTCTTAGATTTTTGGTATTCAAGGCTAGACGTCACAGTTTACCATATTATTTAACTCGGGGCAGTTTGAGAAAGCCGGAGCAGTTTGTCATCTTTTCCAGTGTTATTTGCGTGAAAGTGTGTGTACTTCAGCTGAGCTGGAATTAAAGATCGGTTCTTAAATTTCTCGTTCAAGCCATTACCCAACCGGCTTATGAAAAAATAATGCACAGAAAATTTGACTTCCATAAGAAATATTAAGACACAATGGACAGAGTTTTATATAAATGGCTGGCAGGTAACGCAGTGGGAGGGAGAGTAAAAATATAGGTACTACGAAAAGGTAGAAAGAATAAGAGGTTGTAGAGAACCATATTCGCCCAAGTTCTGAACGGACCTTGTATACAGAAGTTGAAAAAGGAAAAAGTCTCCATTTGTTTGATATCTATCAAGTGTGGAATCGGTTTTTCTAGAGCAGTATTTTCAAAATTATGATAACATGGCCAAAATGTGCAACGTCAACTTTCAGGTGAGTCACAGATTATTGAATGGTCCATGGAAATTTTATTGACCAGTCGTTCTTATATTAAATCAGTGTTTGTAAATAATATGAATATATTTAGATTATGAAAATTTACTGACTGTTAAGTGTTTGTAATACATTTAATTCGTTAGGAACTGAAAATTCCATTTTCATCTGACCGAAGAAACAAAATTACACCATTTCAATCTTTCTTATTAAAATTTTAACTATTCCACTCTCATTTTGTGGATATACTAGACAATTTTTTTTCAACGGATATTTCCATAACCTCTTATTAATAGCCTATTAATATTTAATAAGTTTTTTAATTGTCAAACAAAAACAATCTATACGCATTGATATATATTCCAATGATTTTCAAACCAGAAATAATTACTGAATGAAAGATCAAAAGAAATGTCCACCTGTAATCACACACTAAATACATGAATGAAAGTGTTTTAAGATCCTTAATTAACTCCTCCCTAATGTTGCAATCTTTTGGTTTTTTAAATATTCCAGTCGCGAGTTCGTAAAAATCTCTGTTGTACATTAGAAAATTCGTTATAAATCGCCTGAAGATACCGAAAGCTTTTTGTCACCTAGGTTGCAGAAATAACTCAATACCAAATTTAAAATATTCAAAAACTCTGCGATATAAATTTATTGTATACACTTTAATAGAACTGAGTACGGGTCTGTTTTAATTAGGACAAAAATAAAGTTAATATCTATTTAAATATTAAGTAAATATCAATTTGAAAGTGCAGTGGATAGTGGCCCGGAACGTGCAAATACCCTTAGAAAATATAATAATCTGTCTCTTCTCTCTCCAGATATGACTTGAATAGCAGGGCAGATTAGGTTCTATAGCCTTGGTTGGCAAGCAGTCTACCGCAGAAAGAAATGGCAAGCTACCGCGGAAAAATCTTTTACCTAGTCAGTTATGTCTCAAAAGAGACATGATCGCCCAAGCGAATGTCACTTAGGCATTTAACTGACTGAGTTATTAAATTATTTTTACTGGCGGATTTATCTATGGCTAATAAGAAGACACTATGTTGGCTATATATATATATACATATATATATATATAGGAACAATTGTAAAAATAAATATTGATAACGAATTATTATTTCAGTGGAGATGGGAAATATTTTAAATGCTGTATGTTTAATGAACAGTTTATTTTTAAAATTGAAGTAACTTTTTACATTACAATAATTTCATGGGCTGCCTTAAAATCCTGCTTTCAAAGTGGGCCATTAGCTAAAAAAAGCAGAGAACCATTGTTCTAGAGCAAAAATTATTATTTATTGCGCTTGTCATTCTCATTTTATTGCGCTTGTCATTCTCATTTTATTGCTAGTATTGAAAAAGAACATATATTAACTTTTCAATGGATAATATTTTATTTCTTAATATTTTTATGCCTTAATATTTAACGTATCTGACAGCGTGAAATATTTCTTCTTGATTTTTGTGCACCAAACACAAAACCGAAACGCTGATGTTATCAGGCATTTTCGAGTTAATCGATGTATTCAAATCGATCCAGTTTAGTTGCTTTCGTCTTGAGGCCATACACAATATTCAGCTGAGAATATTAAATATCGATAAACTGGTAAGTTATGCGGATATTTTAGCTGTTATTAGAACTAAAAGTATACGTGCTGAGCTGAATTCACCTTCCGGCTAAGTCCATTGCCCTCACTTTCGCACTAATGTTCTTGGGAAAGTCACGAATATATCTCTTCTCTCCTCTGTTACGTTTTAAACAGTACGACTAACTGGGTTCCGTAGCCTTCGGTGGCAACTATTCAAGGTAAAGAAAGTCTCAGATTTCATAAGCGTCAGCTTCTACACTGATGACGGAAACATTTACACTAGCTTCGATATTCTTTCCTTGTGGATCAGTTCGACAAGGTCAAAATGGCAGTCGATGCCGAGCACAAATCCTTTAATAACGGAGGCAATAGTTGGCTTGTTAAATTAAACGCCCCTGAAACCAAGCTTCTCTATTAATCCTCTGAGACCCATTTTTTCTATCAGTATGGCTGAGGCTAACCCCCAGCAAAGTGACACTTTCCGCTTTATATGCTTAAAATTTGTAGCTAACATGAAATGGAAAGACTATAATGAATCTGTTTCAAGATCAATTGCTAAGAAAATAGGTTTACTGTATCGTGCGATTTATTTTCTCCAGAATATATATATATATTTATAAGTCTACCATTCATCCGTGCTTAGAATATTTCTGTCAGAAATGATCAAGTGCTCCTTCTATTTTCCTTGAGCTCCTTGATAACATCCAGAGGATGTTTAAGAATCTTACTGATCCTGGTCTGGCGGCTTGACTTCAGTTACTTACTCATAGCCATAATGTTCCCCTTTTGTATAATTACTATAAATATTTTAACGATAATTGTTCTGTTAAGCTGCACGTTACAGTACCTAGTTTTGGTATCTGATGTTGAGATCCCATCAATTTACAGCTGATCTGACGATATGTAGCCGTAATTTCTATCCTAGAAGTTTCTTTTCCCCGCACTTCTCACTTGTGAAAATCATCTCCGGCTCCATGTTTTCAAGCTATCTTTAAACTGCCAAAATTTAAATGCTGTATTAATTACTATCTACTATCCTCCTGGTCACAATTTTATGTTCCCGCTCATTAATGTTTCTATTCTCAGTTCTTCATTCTGTAACCCCTTGTGTCTAAGAAGTTTTACTGCAATGCATGAGGTCTTACCGACGAAAAAATAAAAATGCTTGGAGAAAACATTTAAATCTCTTTTTTATAATTTTTATATTTACCAGTGTTATTTCCATTTTTGCGTAATTTAGACAATTTATCTATCGCAGGCTATATGTGCGTTTTATTAAAAACTACTGGCAATATTCTGCGGTTAAGTTTTTTATTTAATTTCTTCTTGTGTTTTCTTCTACCTGAACGTAAATTATGTAGAAATTGTGCAAATGTTTTGTATGTCCGAGTGTTTTCCTCAATACATTTTTCAAGGATGATTTCCTTTTTACAAATTATACATTTATTTAAATTAAATTTAAGGATAATTTTATGCATGTATCTAGACTTATACGGATGTTATGTTTTCTAAAGATGGTATGCACAATGTTGCCGTGTTCATAGTTGATATTATTGAGTATTGGTTTTACTTCTTTTTATTACTAATGCTTCTATTATTTTTAGCCTTTTTTTAAACGTCACACACACACACACACACACACACACACACACACACATATATATATATAAGACACACACACTCAGGCACACACGCAAATTATTTAACCCTAACAGATGGTTTCCTTTACAAGTACTACCACACCAGGCTTGAGTGCACCTGAGAGTAATGGTATTTAAAGGGTAACGCCACATTACCCAAAACTCCAAATAATAAATTTAGAGCGACACTACCAGTTGCAGCTTATAAGTCATAACCAGGATAATATATATATCATGATGTTTCGGCCCTTGTACGCTTTGGCCTTCGTCAGAGGACTAGAATTTCGAACTGATCCTTATATTTTGTTCACGGGGGTAGATTGTTCCAGTTTCCTTAGTCGTGTCTATTTCAAATGTTTCAGTATCTGATATCACTCATTAACTTAACTCACTAAGATTTTTGTTCACTCAAGTATTGAACTCACAACTTTTTAGTTCAAGTTACTAGATTTAACTAACGCTTTTATCCAGTGGCCCATGTGACCTTGAGGACACATGGCTTAGAAAGGAATATGCAGCTGTTTGTTCACGCAGCCAATAGAAGGGGGCAGTATTTTGAACTCTAGTTAGATCAGCCACAATATATATTCTTTCTTTTTTTCACTGCTTCCTTTATTTTCTTGCTTTCTGTTTTGCTTTCTTTTTCTTTCTTCTCCTGATTACTTCATTTTCATTCTTTATTTCATTCTTTTTTCTGTCTTTCTTTTTTCACTGCTTGCTTTTTTCTTTCTTTCTTTTACGGCTTGCTTTATTTTTTCTTATGCTGCTTGCTTTATTTTCGTTCTTTCTTTCATTCTTTCTTTTCTTTTTCATTCTTATTCACTGTTTTCTTCATTTTCTTTCTTTTTTTTCACTGCTTGCATTATTTTCTTTGTTTCTGTTTTGCTTTCTATTTCTTTTTTTCTTTCTTTCGCTTCTTGCTTTATATTCGTTCTTTCTTTTTTTTCACTGCTCGCTTTATTTTCTTTCTTCTTTCATTCACTTTCTTTGCTTTCGTTTCTTTTTTTCACGGCTTACTTTCTTTTTTTTTTACATTGTCAGCTTACTTTTCTTTCTTTCATTCTTTCTTTTTTGTCCGCTGTTATTTCGTTTTTTTTCCTTCATTAGTTCCTTCCTTTCTTTTTTAAGAAAATTAACATTCAAAATATTACTTCTTGCTTGAGATCGTGTACCAAATTAGGACAGCAACGGAAAAAGTAACAATTTCATGCATAACACGAAAGTCTATTTCAGTCTTTTCATTTAATATCTACCTGATAAAAAACCAGGAACATTTGATCTAAGAAGATTTGCTCTATGATGATTCCAATATATATTGAGTTCTCTCAAAGTGAGAAAAATAAAGTAAATTTTGTACTCAGTGTTACCTCAGGAGGTAAAAGGACCTTAAATTCTCGTGAGTTGTTACAGGTGACCGGCAATGACACCATGTGCAAAATCAGTTTTCGCATAAAAAATGTAGTCTTTCAATTATCTGACGTTACTAATAAAACATTTCACATCGAGGTTTCTACATACGAGTTTGCATAAAGGGATGGCAGAACAGGGTGTCGGGCAATAAAATGGATGAATAATATTTAGAGCTAAGAAGAGTAAGACGTGACAGGGAGGTTAGACCGCCCATATTCTGAAAAAAAAAATGGAACATTAAAGAATATCAGACTTGCTTTGACTTTGAAACCCTTGAGCAAATTAATTGAAACAACTGTTTTATTTTCCTTTCTTTCACCATTCTTTCAGTTTTCGATCCTCTGGAGTGGCAGTGCATAATTTATTTTATATTTTTCTTAGATTACGTCATTTATTGTAGTTTGCAGTAATGTGAATCTATTTTCGAAGAACATGATGATATATAGCGTCATCTGGGATTTCATCAGATTTTTATCACGCTTAGATATTTGTTATATTGTCTCGACTGCCGATTAGTTATGCTACGGTAATTGTTTGTAATGGGTATTACTCCAAAGAAGCCTACGAAAATTGTGACGCTGCACGAACACACTGGTATGCCTTACAGAGAGATCAGGAATATATTTGATGTCAACCTTTCAACTGTCAGTCGTTTCATCAGAGCGAAGAAACAATCTCGATTCTTCAGTTCAAAACGTAAAGGAAAATGCGGTCGCAAGAGAAAAACAACCCCAAGAGACAACGTATACGCGATTAGGAAAAGTCTAAAATATTTAAGACATTGTTTTATCTTAATTAATTTGCACAAGGGTTTAACTGTGTATTGCATTCTGCAGAAAGACATGACATTACTAAAAGAACGTCGCTAGTGGGCGCTCCTTAAGATTAAAAAAGGCGTGCATTTCTCTCGCTGGACATTTTTGCTATTTTAGCAAAGGCTATAAGAGGTACTCGTACATGGATGGAGTCTTATTTTCAGATTTCACGTGAGGCCTAGACTAAGATGAGAGGTGTGTGCTGAAAATGGAAAAAAACAAAAAAAAAGACAAACTAATAAAATATCGACAAAAGAAAGTGGTGTTTGTTCATTTACATGGTTTTATTTTCTATCTTTTGTATTTTTTAATCGTTATCACCTAGGTAAGGCAATAAAGCTACTAAGACACAAGGGGTTTTAGGCTATGGAATAATTAAGAACAGAAACATTAATAATGAGAGGGAGGAGAAAAGAGTAATCGAGAACACAGTAGATAGCTATTGACTACAGATTTAAATTTTTGCAGATTAAAGTTGGCTAGAATATGGCTACATCTAGATAGCTCAGCTGTAAATTCACGAGATCTCTATGTCAGTTTAGTATTATAAAGTACTAAAGTACCATAGAAAAGAGCTCATCCTGACAATTACCATGGAATTATTTATAGAAAGGACGTACAAACTGAAATGCCGTGATAATTTTCTTGATTATTCTGCTTTTATTGTTCCCACTCCGTAATAATGTTTTTTTTTTTTTATCATTCTTTTACACTCAGTAAAAAATTATATCTTAGTGGCTACACTATCTTCGGGGAGTGAAAATTAAAAAGCAGAAAATTATGAAACAAAAGAATGATAACTTATAGCAGAAGTTTGTATATGAGGAATGTGAAATTCATGGCATCACTACAATGATCACAATCTTCTTTTTATGTGCCGTGTCCTTTCAAGACGTAGCCGACTATGGACTTCTACTTGCTTCTATCCCTTGTTGCTTATAACATTTTTCTCTTCGTATTTTTCCCCAAACCCGCTCCGCCATCCACTTGCTCAAGCTCATTAAGTATGTAACGGTCTCAATAGATGTCATAATCAAATTAAATCGAATAAACGTCATCTAAAACAAAGCAAGTGCGTCGTGTTTGTTAGAACTTGTTTTTCAAAAGAGTGTCAGACAAACGAATTTAATCTCATGTCTAATCAGGTATCATCTAATTACGGGCTGTTTTTTTTCTTCAATTCTGCCTCAGGTCGAGTTACATACTCTTCACATTATTGGCTCAACAAAATTATGTGCTGATATGCTGGCATGATCTTTAGTCTTGATGTGGGTGATCATGGCTCTCTACATAATCTCTATTGTATATAAAAGCAACGTTTGATACGTTATTATCTGTATTTGTTTTACTATACACGAGTAGCAACCACAGATTCCAAAATGATTAACTCCTTACTACAATTTCTTAACGGTAAACACTATCCAGCGATAAGACCTCTGATCAGCAGATTGTAGATTTATAGAAACGTGGAACCACCTTTTAAATGCTGTTGTTTCCAGGTCCGTCCTGACCCGTGATGACAACACCTGTTTGGGCCCCAGATCTAGGCAAATGGTGAACCATTAAGCATTATAAAAGTATAAAAAGACATTTTTATAGTAAATGACCAACAATGCATTTTCATATTAAATAATTACCAGCGATAAATGCTTAATGTAGAATTTCCAATAAAATAGATTAGCAACAATATATTTTATAGCAATATGACTAACAATACATTTTATTAGTAGCTGATGCCATAAAACACTTGAAAATATTTAGATTCCGGCATTGAAAAACATAAAGGTTGGTATACTTCTAAACAAAGTCAAACAAAGAACATGAAAGAACTATTTCAGAACATTAATCTATATAATATCCAACAGTTTCTTAAAGGAATCAAATACTATTCCGAAATATAACTTCAACCAAACTACAACATATAACACACATACCACCGCCTCTTGTAATTCTCTCCAAACAAATATAAAAATTTCCAAAGATTGAGTATCAACGACGTTGCATTTAATTGTAAAAGTAAAGTAGCATATATTGCATTTTTATTACTTTAAAGCTTCTAAGAAAAATTTTATTCGGCATTAAATGACCCATAATCATTGGATATGTCGTTATACAAACAAATCAGATTAATCTATCACTTCCAATCACAATACGTCTATAAAATCTCTGTAGCTTCGAGCCTTTTCTTCAGTTGCCCATCACGCACTCGTATATAGGGTAACTGGGACATAGCAGATCCGGACACTTTCTGCTTTTCTTAGACAATGTTTTAATCTCTTAGTTTCTGGTAGGTAAATTTCTCTAATCCTTTAGAATTTCACGTTTTTGAAAAAGGTCGGTTTCCTTTTCCCCCTAAGTGAGTTAGCACATTCTGTTAAACACACACACACACACACACACACACACACACACACACACACACACACACACACACAAAACTTTCCCCAAAAACCTAAACACAACGTTAACTTTTATGAAATCATAGGCATAATAATAACACAAGTGATTTCGGTGAGACGATTTGAACGTAGATGAAATAAGGAAGGACCTCTTTTATATTAACTAATAACCAAGGATTGTATACTATATATTAAAAAAAAGAGAACCTGCAAGTATTCTTTTATAAAATAGTGTGTTTTATTTTTATTCTATTCTGCTACATCTGTTTCTGGTCTCGCGACCGTCTTCAAGCAGTATTAGTCAGTCATCGTATTGTTTGTTCCTACATGAGTATAAGATGTGACTTACTTCCACACACAAACAAGACAATGATTGGAAGTAGTTCACATCTTATACTCATGAAGGAACAAACAATACGATGACTGACAAACACTGCCTGAAGTCGGTCGCGAGACCTAAAACACGTGTAGCAGAATAACAAAAAATAAAAATAAAAAATAAAAATGAAATCCACTATTTTATAAAAGAACACTTGCCGTTTCTGATTTTATTTAAAATATACACTTTACTCTCGTTGGAACTACGGTAATATATATATATATATATATATATAATGTGCGTGTCTGTGTCTATTTTGTGTGGGGGTTAATACCTCTCTAAAATAAGTGTAGTAATTTGGCATGAACCTTGAAAAGAAGCAGGAACTCGAAAGTCACCAGTGTTGATTCCCACGATAGCAATATTCTTAAATAGCCACGGCAAATCGACAACTTCTTATGGGTGTCGTATCATGTGCTAGGCTCTTTCAGAAATATATATGTTGTCAGCTGTAGACAACTGTTTATGACTTTGAGCGAATGAAACCAGTAGGTCTTAATGAGGATCGTGCTTTTTCGAGACTTGGAAATTAGTTGTTTACATTCAAAACTAGTTGAAACAACTTGGTAGATCAATACTGGAATGAGCAATAACGGATAAAATATTTTAAGATAAGGATTTTATGTTTCAAACAATAGCAGCATCTAAACTTTGCTCCTATAAGCAGACTGCTAATGTTACCATATTGTTAAAATTTGCAATATTTTTGCGTAAATATTGCTAATCATAGAGTTAGAGCGTTTGTCGGTATTCATAAAGACAGTCTGTTCATGCCTCCAGTGATCTTCAGGCCATTAATCATCTCATATAGTCCAATGGGAACTTATGATAAGTCAGGCGAAAGGAAAATTGCCTGTTTTGTTTGCCTGAACATTGGCTATCATCGTAATCTAGTGGACCGCACCCGCTTAAACACACACGCAAACAGTTTTGGCGGACTCTTTTCTAACGTGTGTATAGTTTTGTCGGTCTGTATATATATATATATAGAGAGAGAGAGAGAGAGACACAAAGTCCACCGAAAATGTATACGCACGTCAGAAAAAGTAAAAAAAAAACTTGTATAGATATACTAAAAATATTTGAACATGACAAGATTTTATACAAGTTACTTTGTGAAACTTCAAACACAAGAGATGCTGAAATTGTTGGCCTTTAGATTCCAGGCATTTTTAGTTTATAAACATTAGTCAAAGCGCCCAGTGGGATTGATTTTCCAATTTAGTATGGAATTGTTCCTCTTCGAAAAGTCTTCATGCATCCTATATCACTGTAAAACTAATCTTAACTATGCAATCCTTTCTTCTGATTTTTCTACAGGAAGAACACTATTGATCACATTCATGGCCTGGGAGATTATGTTCATAAATATCTCCTTCTGGCAAGTCCTCTCTCATGAATCATCTGTCCATGTTCCGTTTCTTTCCACTAATTTCAGTCAGCTATTTCTTTTTTCTCTACTGCTCCACTTCCACTCATGTCTGTTGCATAGCAGATGGTATTTTTGACAATATAGACAAGCCCATATACCTACATTCGTTTGCAGATATATTCCTGTTCGGTGTCTTTAACGCCTGTCCTTTTGACTTTTATTGCCTGCAGGAGTCACTTCTTCCGGTTTTACCGGATTGACATATCTAATTGCAAGAGACGTTTCTTTGTCTCTGCTCGTAATGAATGAAAACGTGTATTAAATAAACGAAATTTATAGTTTTCTCATAGTATGGCATCTCGCAAGTTCGGTTCTCGAGATTACTAGCGGCTCTGTAAGAATATGATTGACAAAATCAAGCCGTCAATAACCTCCTTTATTCAATCAATTAAAAATCCTCACATCTACAGGAAACAAGCATTCAGCTTTGTTCAAAATTATCTTCCAACTCAACACGTGACTCGTGTGGAGTGTCCACACCCGATTTCTCACGTAGAATATAGGCTCTACTAAGTGATGTGCTCATATCACTGTCTCTGGCCTCGGACATCATATCTAATTTAGATTCGTATTAGGTAAGCAGAGTTGATAGAATCCCAGCTGCCGTTCAAAAATATGCCACTGAGCTTGCTCCTTTCCTATCCAAAATGTACATACATTGGATCTCTGCTTCCCGTTTTCCAGCCTGCTGAAAGTCTTCATCAGCAGTTTTCATTTTTGAGAACTTTAGTGAACCCTCTGGCTTCTCTGATCCCGCACTATTTTTGTCTTACCTCTTTTCATCAAAGTATTTGAGGCTCTAATCAATGCTTTAGTGGTTAATAATCTCACCTCTCTAGACCTGTCGGACAGACAATATGGCTTCGGCTTATCCAGGTCTACCAATGATGTGCGAACGGCCATCGCTGAATATATTTACCAGGTTCTTGATTATAATGGCTAAGCTCGAAAAGTAGATATCTCGAAAACGTTTGACAGGATTTGTCATAGTGGCCTCCTATGCAAGATTCAAGGCTACAGTCTTACTGGACGATTAATCGAATATTTTTATCAAATCGGGAAATGAAATTTCGTTTTAAATAGTGCCTATTTAAAACGAAGTTCCAGATTTTTTCACGTGAAGGCGGGTGTCCTTCAAAGCTCTATCCTTGGTCTAGGTTTTACGCTGTTACAGATCTTCGACAATGACAATGTACCACTATTCACAAAAAAACTGCTCATTTTTTACCACTATAGACAAAGTTCCCTGTCCACCATCAGCAGGGCGATGCTAATTTTCTGAAGAGTAGTACACTTCGCCTCTTTACCCACATTTTTTCATCTGACCTTAAGTGGAATAATCCCATTGAATCAATCGTTGAATGTACTACTAGGGATGTTAATACACTGTATCGTGTCAGAAAGTTCTTCTCGTCAGAATCTATTTTATACATTTATAAATATACCATTCGTCCGTGCATTGTATTCTGTTGCCACATGTGGTCGGGTACATCTGCTATTCATCTCGAGGCACTTGGCACAATCCAAAGAAGGATCTGCAATGTAATCAATTCTCACCAAAATGACGTGGTTTCCCTCTGTCATTTCTGCAAATATTTTATAGCTGACAACCTTTTAAGCCAGGTGCCTTGATCACATGTATTTAAGCGTGCAGCTAAATTGATATCTAGGTCCCACCATTTTACCGTTGAAATAGTTAAGTGTAATTTCCCCTTATATTCTTTCAGATTATTTCGCGCTTTCTTCCTGGGGAGCTTCTTTCCATTTCCTTGCTTACCTGATAACTACAATTTCCCACACTTTAAATACAATGCCAAATACCATCTTATACCTTCTTCAATCTCATTTGTCTTTTATCTTATCTTCAATACCTCCTGTACCCAGTCTTTTCTCTCACTATAACAACAGCGCACTAATAGCGATCTCACCTTGCTTGGAGTGAAATGTTAAAAAAACGAACCCGTCATATATTCGGTTATTTGAGACACTTAACATCCGTTCTGCTACCCTATAGTAAACAATATTGCAATTTGATAAAACTACGGAAGATATGCTTTTCCTTTCCTGGAGAGAAAATATATGTTTTATCGAATTTTGTATATATATATATATATATATAGAGAGAGAGAGAGAGAGATGGAGAATGAGAGATGAAATGATATATACACAGATAAAAACATATATATATAGAGAGAGAGACAGAAGAATAGTGGGATAGAGATAGACAGATAAAGAAAGCGAGAGAGAGAGAGAGAGAAAGCTGGCTGGGTGCATTTTTAATCCTTTTCCACCAAGCAAGGTGATAATGGTTGTTATAAAAGTGAAGGAGAATAAGAAGACTGAGAATAGAGTGGATTGAGGAAAGGACAAAGAAAGGAACAGCTTTCAAGATGACATAAGACGGGGATTGAGGTTGCATTTAATTTGTTTTTAATTCTTTTGTTATCATCATAGCAAGAAACCGGAAAGGAAGTTCCACAGTTGAGAAGTACGTAAAATTAAACAGTTTCATTAAGCCTGTTCAACAGTAAAACCGTGAGACCTGATTGCCAATCTAGAAACACCCGTAAATTCAGACAGACGGGTCATCAGGGTAAAAATGTACTACTAGTAAAAAAGGAAGAGATAGATATAGCATTATAAAAATAGACAGTGATGAAGAGGAATATATAGAGAGAACTAATTATGTCTCTCTATATAGATATAACTAGTTCTCTGTCTCTGTCTCTGTCTCTCTCTCTGTCTCTCTCTCTCTCTCTCTCTATATATATATATATATATATTACTACGTTAGAAAATGTGAAAATTACAAACTACTACAAAATTGTACATTTTGTTTTGACATTGAAAGAACAATGGCTTATCGTTATTAAATCATTATTAACTACCTGATGAGACGTTGTACTTTCAATCTCGAAACGAAATGGACAGGTTTGTAGTAGTTTGTAGTTTGCGCATGTTCTAACGTAATAATCAATATTAAATATTAATTGATCTATTTTTATATTGAACACCGTTTTAAATTATTGTTTTGAACGTTGCAATTATTTTCTTCGTTCTTATTTATTTGGATATATATGTATATATATTTCTCTCGATATATATATATATATATATATATATATATATATATGTGTATATATATATAGGTAGATAGATTCTTAATAAATAACCAAATGCGACTTAAAAATAGTAAAATTTGAGTTCACATTCGTTATTGCTTCAATAAAAGAGTGATATGTTTGATCCAACTGAGATTTTAGAAAAGAAATCTCGATGCTACTACAGCGGCTAAATACCAAATCTGAATTTAAATTGAGTCGGGTAATCATACAATGTATATTATAATAAATAAATAAATAAATAATAATAATAATCTTCAATTTCCCACTCGAGGTTGAAATTCGATTAACTTCATAACATTGTTAAAATAATAATAATTACCTTTGCAAGAAGCTGCATTTCAGTATGTTGTAAATTGTTCCTCATTATTTCTGAATGGCACAACGTGGTAGAACGCAGCGATGGCAAACAACAATAATCCCCTTCTTCTTCCACTCTCACCCACTCCCATACCCGCATAAAATGCACACAAAAAGAAATCCTTAAAATAACGTCGCATTTTATATATTATATTTAATTATATAATATGAATGACCATTATTGGATCTTTTGCAAATGAATTTATTTCTGAAGCACATAAGACATAATTTAAGTTATTTCGAATGGAGTAGAAATTGTTGTAGAGTTCATTAGCAGGCAAACACTTTTGGGTGTGCACCCCTTGAAATAGAAGCACCTGTACATCAACATGATTGCATACATGACATCATATATATATATATATATATATATATATATATATATATAGCCTATAAACCTGCGTGTGTGTGTGTGTGTGTGTGTGCGCGCGCGTATACATATGCCCACTTCAAAGAGGTACTCATTTCACTACTTTGGTTGTGTTATTTTTGATGAGGAGACTTTCAATTTTGCAAGAATAAAAGCCTGCAAAACCGGAAAACTTGACATCCCCTACCAGACCCAGCGTAATACAGCCAGGTAATATCTTCCCTCTGCAAATCGGTGCCGTATTTCAAGATCGGTTGATTAAAAGTCAATGATTGGAGTGTTCCGACCTACAACACCGCCAAGCAACACGGTCGTTAGCCAATCTCTCATTATAGAAAAACAGCATCATGAGAAAACCGAGAGAGAAAAAAAAAAGCAAAAAAGATGACAAAAAAGAAGGTATGTGTTACCGACTGATGCAATCGAATCGACAAAAGATGTCTATTGATTCTCCCACCTCAGATGATCATCTTAATATTACGGTTTCTAAGCAACGCAACAAACCGGTAACGCCTCTGTTGGGTTGATTGGAACCGCCTTAGTTTCTCCCCGTCTCTTGTCGAGTTGAAGAGGCTACAACCCTCACTTCTGTCCAATTTACATTCAGCATTCAAAATCTTTGCTAGTTGAATAAAAACTACCTCACCATGTAATGTGATAATGCGTCCATCTAGATATAAATTATAATTCGTTTGCAAGTCCTGACTGTTCGATGACTCACTATGTACCTTATGCGCGAGCGTATTCGTTTTAATGAAAATTATAAAACAAAGTTCCCAAAGTAATAACTACTTACGATTTTATTATGATTGACAAAAGAGGTCAAAGATCGACGTATATTCTAGAAACGAAATCAATATCTTATTTCAACCACAAAATTTCATACATGAATATTTAGTCTAATGGCAATGTAGGGACAGCAAAGATTGGTTGGTTGATTTTGTTTAGCAGCATATCAACATCTGTATGTGTTATTTAATGCCGAAGTTTAAATATTTTGTACATAGTTTAGTTTTTATAAAATAATAATGGCTTTAATAGCAGAACTTTTACTAAGTAAACCGCTGCTGTGAGAAGAAAACGTAAACTCAAAACTTTTAAAGGGTATTTGCGCGTAAGTGAATATAACAAACCCGACTGGAATTAGAACACGGCACTAAGATTAACAATTCTTACCAGATATCCGTTACAACACCCTGCATATGTAATCTTACAGTACTTTGTGTTCCGAATTTAATGTAAAAATCTGGATAATTTACGTAGAGAACAATTGTAGAAATTTTAATAAAATTTGCCCCTTGAATGTATATAAGTTATACGGAATCCAAGAAATTCTGCTTTTCATAATTTTGAAATAAGATATAGTTGAATATTCACTTCTGATCTCTTATTGTGATAAAAGGCTCAATTTAAGTCGGTTTAAGCCCATGTTATGTTGAAACAGAGGAGCGTATATACCAAACTGGGTGACGGCTTAAGAATAACAGGTGCTGTAAGCTTGAATGTGCGGGTGATATAATGTATAACGGATTAGAATTATAAAATGTGAGAACTGAGTTCCAATTCTAGCCAAGTTTGCTATATTTGCTTACACGGAAATATTTTTGGCAAATGTATGAATCAACTTCTAACCCCCTTAGTTGTGGGAGAATTAGTAGAAATTGTATCAAGCAAATCATTATTAGCTTCAAAGAATTCTTACAATCTGAAAATACTCTCTTGCTTTAAAAAAAAAACTAACAAATGTCTGTTAACCCGTTAAAAACATATCAACCAATTATTCCGAATGAATAATATTAAATTTTGCCTTACTAACGCTCTCAACTAGTACATAGAACAGGTACGAAGCACTATATGTGAGTCTAAAGTTGTTGTTTAAGATGGAATGACTTTGATAAAATCTCAATATATTTGTCATACGGTCATTGTTTTCTTTCCGTCTTTGGGCACGGATTTTGAACGCTATTTTTTATGGTGCACACCCGCGTGCTTCCACATGGGTGCGAAATACTTCTTTTCATCCGACCTAAGTGTGTTGAACGTCGCCTCCGGCTTAAAGTAGATTTTTATTCGATCATTAGTTCGTTTGTGTTTATGTAAAGTTTCTAATAAAAAGGCGATGAATCGCATTTGATAGCGATTTTTGTTTTTCGCTAACAAAAAGAAAAACTCCGTTATTCGAATTTAGGTGCACATTGATGCCAAAACATTTCTAGATGATTGCGTCATTTTGAATTGTTTAAATTAACAGTTTCTCAATCCTTGTTTTTTTATTCTTTCTTTGCAAGCGGATGTCAATAAATACATTATTTGTTTGCTTGGTGAATTTAATCAAAATTTCTTTCTTTATAAAGAGGAATACAATGAATATCGTCCTGGTCATTTTTTACCGACACTAAGAATTAATCTACATTTTAATTTGAGAAAAAAGAACGATTTTAATAAATTTCCTATCGATGACAGAAAGAGTGACTTAAAAATGGAAAATTCATATCATCTATGTGCCGTGTCTTTTCAGTACATTAGCATTCATGCTCTCCCCAATTTTTTGTCTATTGCAGAATGATGCTGAGGATACCATGAAGAAAACACACTATCAATGACGAGGTGTTAGAGAAGATGGACACAAAATAAAAACTGATACTTAACATCAGGAAAAGACAGGTGAAGTTTTTGGGACATGTAACGAGAAAGGAGGGCTTGGAGAACCTGATGCTCACGGTACGAGTAGAGAGGAAAATAGACAAGGAAAAGCAGCGCACGATATATCTGATGGAATTAAACAGAAGGATAGTAAAGCGGGGATTGAGTAGATTAACAGGGGAAGGGATACTAAAAGCAACAAGTGATAGGGAGTAGTGTAGGGTCATGATCACATATACATTGAAGGGACACGACGCATAGATGATGATGTTTTGTTACCTCTCTTAAACCAAGATAGTTAGGTAGGTTATACTTTTTTTCATCTGTCAATGTTTGTCATCTGTCACTTTTACTGTCATCTGCTTTTCAATCTACCACGTTAGTATCAAATTTCTGGAAGCTTCTTTCCACATTATGCGCACCAGAAATTCCATCTGTTTCTTCTTGATGTTAAGTATAAGTATTTTTTATATTTACATGTTCGGTTCATGTTATCCTCAGTATCCTTCTGTAGAACAACATTTCTGTTGCTTCAAATCTCATTCGCTGCCAAATAGGCGGACTGATATTATGTAACAATTCAGTATTTGTTTCTTTGTTTCTAACAAGGTTTATCTGTTGCTTGGTTCTAAATACCCCATCTAAGTATTGACCAGGCTCAACGTTGCTCGAATGAGAATCGGTGTATTCAACGTGATATGCCGTAAATTTAGATGAATGACCATTTGGGAATACCAGGCGCTATGAGCGTTCAGTGATGCATGTGCGTTTTGGTGCAGTGGATATCGGCTTGGAAAGAGAAATCGGCGAGCCGCGTTTGAATTCCAGTTGAGTACCCTGCATTCACTTCAGCAATGGTACCCTTGGGAAATGTATTACTTCGTCACTTCCCTCCAGTTATGGGTTAAATAAAATAACAGGATGGGGCCTGGAGGCAACTCATCTAGTGTTGGTGTCACAATAAAAACACCCTTGGTAGCCCTGGCGAAGCATCAAGTATTCAGCTATTTGACAAGATTATAAATTTCGCTGAAAACTGCGCTGGGTTCCAAATGCACAGGGAATCCTGGAGGGG
Source organism: Ascarosepion bandense (assembly GCA_037127315.1). Lineage (NCBI taxonomy): Eukaryota > Metazoa > Mollusca > Cephalopoda > Sepiida > Sepiidae > Ascarosepion > Ascarosepion bandense. The sequence continues at coordinate 8,789,220 of JBBBDQ010000555.1, forward strand.
TGTAGTGAGTTCTATCTCGACCAATGGCCGCAAGACGACGATGTTGCTTGGTTTAGCTTTTGGAAGGAATATTTTGATATCCGAATTCTGTTTTGGATTTCAGAGTCTCACTTTCTATTCTCTGTTTAAAAATATTTAGATATTTAAAATTATGCACTTGCTTATTTGGGTATCACTAATTTCTAACTTGCATGTTCCGATGTTCCTTTTTGCTAAAAACATGCATTCTCTTCTGACAATTGAGTTTTATCCGGTTTTTTTTCACTGCCTTCTGAAAATAAAAATACTAATATTAAGTTTTTATAAACGTTGCTGTAATTATTAACCTGAGACAATCCCACTTTCACATCTCTGTATGTATACACTTCTTCTTCATGAGTTTTTCAGGCTCGCCACAACTTCCTATTCTTAGTATTTTTGTGCAATATTCGTCACCTCATATATCAGTCAGTTAAGTGTTAAGTGTCATACGTGACACACGCACGGACGATCATGTCCCGAAAGACATGACAGACTGGGCAGAAGGCTATCCCGCAGTAGGTTGCCATTATTTTCTGCCAGTCAAGGCTATAGAAGCAAATCTGCCCTGTTATTTAATCCATAACTGGAGGGAAGAGACGGATTAATATTTTTCCCAAGGGTATTTTTGCATAATTGAATGCAAGGAATCGGCTCCACGATTTCTCGTTCCGAGCCTATAACCACTGCACCACAACGCCACCAGTCCATATTCTGTCATCCATTTAAAACAAGTTCCTTAGGTAGATTACTTGATGTTTCCGTAAACTCTCTTGTCTTTATATATTCAGTGTGTCAAACTTCCCAAACTATTTCTTCATAATGTATCCCAGAAATCTCTACTCTTTCCCTGATTTTAAGTAAAATCTCGCTATTGTGTTTCTATTTCCATTAAATCTTTCACGTTGTTTCCATATGCCACCCATTGTTTTCTCAGGATCCTTCTGTAGAATTAAATCTCTGTTGCGAAGTCTACTCTTTTATCTGTGATGAAATTGTCCAGCACAATTATTTGTATCACTTCCCTTCTATGGAATATTAGAAGCGATGCAATTGCAGTATTTTTTACTATCAAGATATTTACGCGAGCCTTCCAAAATAGGCGGGCTGTGGCACATAACCGAATTTTACGTAGAGCCTTCGCGTGCGTTCGAGCAAAGATTCCCTGTAGCTTTCGCATACGCGGGGTCTGGCTCTTGTCTCATTTTCCCCAGACGTGACTGCCCTTCGACATAACCACGCCTTGGTTCCTCCGAAAGCAGAGATACCATCATAGATATACGGCATTTGCTGTCACTTCACTTTAATTTCTCATAATTTACAATATGGACATTCATTTAAAAAAATGATCTGAATAATTTTACAATAGTAAAATCATCGGCAATGCATTTACATTAAAAACAGATGTATTGGGATCCACTACCGATCAAATATGGATATTGATTAACACTATTTTACGGCTTATCAAGCATTAATACCGAAATATTTTTTGCGAGATAATAAAAATGTTCTAATATAAATCTTACTATTTAACTCATAGCTGGGGACAGAAGAAATGGATTCATACATTTCCTAAGGATATTAACATGTAAGTGAATATAACAAACCCAAAAGGAAATCGATCTCGACTTTCTGATTTCTCATTTCGGGTTGATAATTATTACATCACAAGAACATCGAAGCTAGCCATCACTCGCGGTTACCCATCCAGGTATTGACCAGGTACAACGTTGCTTATCATAGGTGATTAGATAAAAACCGATGATTCAACTTGATAAAGCCATATAAAACGGAATCTGACAGAATGAGAGGATAAAGAAGAAATAGGATAAGCTTCTGGCTTCCCTCTAACTTTTCTACAAATATTTTCAGGGCATCTGCTCTGGCAGGCTTTTTTCCCCAGCGTTTTGTCCACTTAAATGTAAGCATGATATTCGATTGCTATCTAGGTTCGACCCTTTCACTGTTGAAATAGTTAAATATTTAAACTTTAACAGTTCTTTTTCTCGCAATTTCTACCTGTAGAACCCCCTTCTGTTTGTGTCCCTGATAGCTACAATCTTCAAAATTAAAAGTCAATTGCCAGCTATCTTTTAGAGTCTTATTCATATTTTATATTTTTTCAATGCCCCCTATACCCAGTCTTTTCTCTCATTGTAACTCCTTGTATACTATAGGCGTTCCCGCCTTGCTTGGGGTGAAATGATAAAAATGTAATCTCTTATCAATCTAACATATTACTTTTATTAAAGTTTAATCAGTGAATAAAATACCGTCAGAAAGTGTATGAGATTATGTGTTGGTTGATTTGAATTGGTTAAATAGACTTCATGTGCATTTTATTGACAAGCGGCGCACATGTGTATAATTGATATGTGTAGTGCAGTAGTTATCGGGTCGGAACGAGAAATCGGAGATCCGAGCCCGAATTCTTTTTTAATTATTTGCATTCAGTTACACGAAAATCTATCGCTTCAGATTGGGTTCTACAGCCTGAGTTGGCCACAAGTCTCCTGCAGAAAGAATTGCAACATACTGCGGGAATTCTGCCTAGTGAGTTATGGCGCGAAAAAGACATGGTCATCTAAGCCCGTATCACGTACGGCACTTAACTGACTGACTGGGTGTATCAAATTATTTTTTTTGTCCATGCAGCATTTGGATATGTGTATTCATAAATCTTAGAATTTTGTTGTCACATATGGTCTAGTGTCTCTTCTATTTACTTTGAGATCCGTGATAAAATCCAAAGACGAATCAACAATATTATTGGTCCTGATCTGGCGTCTCGGATTCAGTCACTTTCCCACCACCGTAAAGGTACGTCTTTGTGTCTTTTCTATAAATACCTCCATGGTAATTGTTCGGATGATAGCTTCGTTATGTTGCATAGGCTTTTAGAATTTAAGCTTAGTACGAGACTGGTGACGAATTCTTATCTATTTACAGTTGCCGTTGCTAGATGTAACCGTAAGTTCTATTCTAACAGTTTCTTTTCTCACAATTCTCGCTTTTGGAACTCCAACCAACTTTAATCTGCAAAAATTTAAATGCAATGGCGATCCCTATTTATTGCCCTCCTGATTACATTTTTTTATTCCAACTTTTTAGCAATGTTCTGTTTTAAACTTTTCCCCACCCAGTACTTCTCTTATGTTTCAGTGGCTTTTCTGTATTGCTTAGGTGTTTAGTGTTTGCATGTTGACTTTTGAAGCCTTTTACATGAACACCGTTTGCGGTAGAGGGATTTACGTTAGATTCTTTAAGAATATATTTATTAAATGTTAGTTATGTAATATAGGTTATATATAGAATATATATACTAGTTTCAATCCGTTTGCAATGGTTCCATTAATCCTATGTCAATCTTTATTCTTGATTTTCAAAATATCTCTATAGTAAAATAATTTTTACTATTTCTCAATATTAAACTCATCAGCTGTAGCTTTAAAATGCATAGAATAGTTACTATTTTATTAGTAACATTCATTCTTCATTCTTTTTAGTAAAGCATTTCTTTTTACTTGCCAGTTTTCACGGATAGTTTACCGAATAAATGTCAACGTCATTCAAACTAACAAATTTCCGAAAGACAACATTTAATTTCGTTAGAAACAAACAAAGAAATAAAAAAAGAATTCTGAATTGTTATTTTTATCAACGCTTCTATATGACAATGAAAGCTGGACAATATTCACAGATATGAGAAAAGGAGTTCAGGAAAAAGAGATGAAGTTCTACAGAAAATTGATTGGGTATACCAGTAATGATAAAATGATGCTGCAAAGAATTTTAAAGGAAATTGGAAAAAAACGAACTCATATACTTATTATCAGAAAGCGGCATCTGACAATTGTTGGGCACATAATGATGATGTAGGGCTCGGAAAATTTGATGCTCGCAAGACATATCTGATATAATGGGACGGGTGTGATTGGATGGCGGTCAGGATTATTATAAACGAAAAAAAACGTTGCTCAGAATTACTAACAGTGAGAGAAAGTCGTAGAGAGCAACAATCACCCAGTTTCTGAAGGGAAAATATCATACTACTGTAGTGACTCAATAGCTGCTTCTCAAAATCAACTATTTAACTTTCTTCATTGATATCTACAAACTTTTCGAATTACTGATTCATTTCGTTAGTACAAAAATCGAGAATAAGAGAAAGAAAATTTTCACCAGCTGCTTTAAGATAATCTTTGCTCTGATTACCGTCATCACCAGGTACCAATCATCTTGCATCTATCCGATTAACTCTCAGAGTAATAAGATTCAAATTTAGATAACATTGTGATGTTTCTCAGAGCTACTTTCACAATGCTTCTTTATTGGCGCTGAGGTTACAAAATGATCATATGTGTTTAAGGACATTAGACACAGGAATAAAATTTATATTTTCAAATAGAAACTTCTGGGAGACACAAAGAAGGAAGAACCCTTTGAGAGACTGACACTTAAAGGGCATATAAAATGCTAGAAAAGTTAGGGAAAACAAAGAGAGATCTAGTTAAAGTATTGCTTTTGTGACTAATTGACTCAACATGCATTGTGCAGTGGATATCGGCTATGAACGAGAAATCAGAAAGCTGAATTCGAATTTTAGGCATTAACCCGTCCCTGCTCTCTATCTCTAGGTCAAGTAACCGAAAAGATTGAGTCTTATAGCCTTGGCTGGCAACCAGTCTACCGCAGAATGTAATAATGACAGCCTACTGCTAGAAAGTCTTTTGCCCAGTCAGTTATGTCTCTTTCGAGACATAACTGGCACTTACCTGGCTGACGCAATAAAGAGAAAGATGAATAGATAATGTACAGTAAGGCAGGACGTTGTATAAAGATAGCCCACGTCGTAACAGGGCCTCATAATACAAAAGTAGAATATGTGGATATTGTCAGATTGTCAAAATGTTCAGGAGTAAATTTTGTTACTAATGATTTGCTATTGTGCTATTCTAAGTGGTGCCTACCTAATTAAACTAGTATTTCTAAACCTTTTTTTAGTTTAAGACGCACTGGTAAAATTACTATTTAAGATTTTAATAAAACAATATTACCGTATTTTCCGGCTTACAAGACGCATGTTTTTTCCTAAAAAATAACCTTAAAATACGTGTAGTATTTACCGCCATGATTCTCATCATTATATGGATGGTAGTTTTGTTTAATTAAATATCAACTTCTGTGGGTTATGTAAAACCAAAAAGGTGAGGTTTAAAGGTACATTTTTTTTAATGTTTGGTTATAGTGAAAAAGTTGATTTACTCAGATTTGAATGACAATTTTAGTTTTTATTCTTTTCTATTTTAGAAAACTGAAAATGTCTTCTAGTTTTGTATTCAGAAATGTTTTGCTGGGAATATGTTTTCCTCCAAAAACGTGTTATCATAATAATCGTTTTCTTCAAAAATGTGTTGTTGGTAACATCTTTCCCTCAAAAATGTATATTTTTCTATAAAAGTCTATTTTTATGTATATATTTCTATAAAAATGTTTTTTCTTTTATAGCGTTTTGACCCCTGTTTGGGGGTTAACTATTTGCCTATAGCTGGGACTGTAACAGGTGCTACCACTCTGGGTCAGGGCGAACCTGAGAACAACAGCAATTAAGAGGTGGTTTTATGCTTCTCACAACTCCCCAATCAGAGACGTTGCTACCGGAAGCTTTTTACCGTAATGCCCAGGACCACGGATGGTAGTAAGAATCATTTATTGCACAAAACTATCAGTAGTGATGAATCTGCAGTTTATACACAAATAAAACGATGACAAGTTTTTGGGATTTGAGAACGAATAAAATTTTTTTATTGTTTTATATTTTTATATGCATATTTTTAAAACTTTTAATTCATTTTTATGAAAATAAAACCACTCATTGGAAAATGAAAGATGTATAGTATATTTATTAACCGCCAACTAGTATGTCATTGCCATACAAACAAAATCGGACGAGTGATTAATGTAAACAATACATGGCACCATTATGCGAGAGACGCCTATGAATGTCTTGTATGAGGATGACTTCATTTTCTTAGAATTTTTTTCAATATAAGGAAGCATCCTCTAAGCCACAGCGTCTTGTCAGCCAGAAAATACGGCAGTCATGAAATTTGAGAATAATCAAGAAGTTCCCTAAATTAAGGATTTATTTTTCAGACATTATATCGTATACGTATGTGTGAAACTCGTTCTTAATCTGTTTTTACAATTTTTTTTAATATATGGCTTTATATGCGATTAGTATACTCACATTCCTGATTGAAAAGTAATTCCCTATTTTGTGTATGATGGATTCTCAATAACACTGGTCAATATGATTGTTGGTGTCAAGAAAAAACTTCTGCACCTAATTTGATGATGCTGATTCTTAAAATGACCCTAGACTTCCATGGTTAGCTACCGTTTTTGCTCTAATGAACATTTGGGAAAAAAGAACAAATTTCGGTCTTGGCTGATCGATACATTTAGTTGGGTCGTAGAAACCCATCAATTTTAAGGTAGGCCAAGCAGTTTATGACGGCAATTTTGTGAGCAATAGGAAAAATGATCATGTTGATCCTTGACTTGAAGAGGTCAATTTGAAATGTTCAGGAAAACATAACCGTTTCACATAGTGAAAGTTCTTTGGAAAAATCTATTTGAGTAAAGACTTTTCCTACATTTAGAACGCGGCAGAAATTACGATGATTCAACGTCGTGCAAGTCGTAAGGCGAGACTTATCTGCAAAGGCTGCACTAGTCGAATGGGATAATTGCTTTTTAAGTCTGGACAATGTAGTCGGCTAAGGAAACCTATTATGGAAGTCAATATCTTCTTTATGTGTTATGTCTCTTTAGGACATAAACATTCATGGTCATCTAAATCTTCCTGTCTGTTGTAGTTTCTAATAAGTTTTGTCTCTTTGTTTTTGATTTTCTTCCCAAAACCTGTTCTACTATCCATTTACTCAAGGTCATCTAGAATGCTACGTACAGCTTTTCTCTGTTCCTCTTGCCCTTAACATTTCCTGTGAGTATAAGATTTTCTAAGTCCTTTTTTTGTTTCATTACGTGCCCCAGAAATTCCTGGCGTTAAGTTTTATTTTTCCCCATTTTTTAAATATCATTCTTGCTCACATGTTCTGTCTTTGGTAGCCTAAGCATCTCCATGTAGAATCACGTTCATGTTAATACTAGTTTGTTTTTCATGTTTGAAGACATTGTCCAGCATTCGCTGCCATACAAATATCACGTACATACATCACGCAAAAGTTCAATACTCTTTTAACACCAAGTTCAAGTCAAGGCTAAAAAATTTCAAGAGTTTTGCTACTTAACAAAAAATAGCGTGAGGTTTGCAACTGAACATCCCAGCTTCTATTTAAAATCTTAATCAATAACTTGCTACAGGTTTTAAGAAACGAGTTTCCTGATTTGTACGATTTAGATAGACGTTTCTTCATTTATTCAATACGGAGCGTCACGATTGTGTTCTCTTTAAAAGCAATTATATTAACAATTTATTATCTACACGGACACTTGTAAACCATTGAATAGAAAACTAGCCAGAAAAATCTTTGCTTGAGTACAAATCTCTATAAATACTAATTCTTTTGTTTTAAACCTATGATATATCTAGTAAATATATACTGTAATTATTCAGAAATAAAACACACCCATATTCAACATTAATATGCATTCTGAAACCAACGAAAATGAAAGCTACGGAATTCTGGAAAAGTATCACATAATAAGCATTAACAGGCACAATTTCTGGTAATTTAATTGAGCTTACATTTAACATTAATAGCAGATATACAACGGGAACTGCATGATCTTCAATAAAATGTTATGAAGAAAACTGAGCAAAAAGGAGCAAATATCAATCTAGTGCAACAATAATACAAATAATAGAATAGACTGGGATGATTACACTTGCTTTGCAGAATAAAAATATATCTAAATGCAAAACCATGAAGAACGTAACGAGAAACCACTGCATAAAATTCACATATATTAAGGTAAAAGCTGCCCATGGAAGGCCGTAATCGCCTATATTTGGAAAGGAAAGTGAATAAAAAATAATGAAACAAAATAACAAATATCTCCATTAAATAATCAAACATCTCGTCAAATCAATTATTCTAGCATCAATTGTAAAAGATAAACAGCACAAAATGCAAATTTTAAATTAGAGAAAATCAAGCAAGTATAACAATTTAAATATGTGGGAAGTGTAACGGAAGACGTCGAAATCTGAAAGCATATTGTCAGTTATTATCTACTGTCTTCTTTATTACTCTTCTATTGTTCTCGTCACTTAATAACGTTTGCCTTTTTCTTATCTTTTTGCACACATTAGCTCCTTGTGACTTAGTGGCTTTACTACCTTGCATGGGATAATTTGATTAGTTTAATTTTGATATCTTCGAATTGTAATATGGACGTTAGTTTGTTTCTTTTGGTAGCAAACAAGCATTCTATATTCTTGCAATTAATGTTTAGTCCTTTCTTCGCGCTTTCCTTTGCTATTCTTTTACTGTAGTTGCATTTATCCTGTCTTTACAACGCGCAAATTATTAAATACACATACAAGTTTGGACAAAACTGAAACGCGGGTTTAAAAATGTAGTAACCGCTTTTTTTTACACATATAAATGAACTCATCTAAGGTATACAAAATGATCCTGTCAACAGAGAACGGCAGAGTGTGTAAAACCGTGTGCGTAAAGCAGTGCTAGTCACAGCGGTTGAACCGCCGCTAGTTGGTCAGCAAGAATATAGACTTATTAATCGGACTTTCTTCTTATCTACAAGATTGTATATATTTGACTCATGCTAACAAGTATTCCTAGTATTCCTGAATTCTAATAACTGTGAATTTATATAAAATTTTATTGACGCAGATTGTACTTAAAAAGAGTAACATGAACATACAGATTTCAAAAAGACAATTGGTAACAGGTGAACAACTGGACAATGATTTTGGTCATTCTGCTTCGGATATAAGCCCATTCAAAATGACTCTTCGAAAACGTCTACAAAGAATAATCGGTAAGTTTAACCTATATTAAAATTTTATTAATTTTGACAAACAATGGAGTTATTATGACAAACAATAAATTTATTTCTTATCATCTCAATGAGACATAATGGTGAAAAAATGAGATAAAATGATGCATAATTATCGAGAGAAAATTAAAACATCTTTTGAGAAGTATTTAATAATTTTGTTTAGCGGAATATCAACGCATTTAGGGCTTATTTAATGCTGAATTCTAATCACAACTGTATGCCTTAAATTAAAGATAAAATTTTTGGATAGGAATTTTATATTAAAAATGTTGGTGATTTAAATATTAGATCCTTGTATAAGTTATCGCTGATTTTTCATGAAACTTAATGTTTTATTTACAAAAGTTAGTAAGGAACGTATCTCGAAAAATGTTGTTTATCGCTAGCCACTATTTTTCCCATCTTTCTGGCAGCATTTAAGTTCCACGGCGGAAAAACGACACGTCTATCGAGTCGAGCCAATTTTTTGCATCTTCATAAAAATAAAGTGCTGCTTTGCCAGGCCATCGATCGGAAAAAGGGATAATCAGACGGGGCAATGTTTGGTGAATATCTGGGTGAGGTAGGACTTTCCAAATAGGCGTTTCCAAGTAGCTTTTTACCAGTTTCGCAACATGTCGCCTAGCGTTGTTATGTTTAAAAAAAATCTGTTGTATCTTTGCTTGTATACCGGCAGTATATTTTTCAATGTTCGGCTCAAACACATCAATTGTAGTCAACAGCGACCTCCCGTGATGTTTTCGGTCGGTTTGAGTAGCTCATAATGAACTGCACTAAGCTGATTCTACCAAATGCAGTGCAGAAGCTTCGAACCATTTGCTGCCGAGGTTGATGATGAATGGGTTTATCTACGATCTTCTACGTTTACGGTTACCGTATTGTATCTACTGTTCCTCTCTTATCACGATAAGACACAAAAAATGCTTTTTGCCGTTGAAGCAGCAGTTCACAAGTAACACAACGCTGTTCAACGTCTCTCGGCTTCAGCTCGTACGGCAACAGTTGTCCTTACTTTTGCATCATTCCTAATGCTTTCAAAAGTTTTTGAAACTGTTGCTTTTTTATAAGCATTTAAACCGATCTCTGTATGTTGTTTCCGACAGAGCATGGTTGTAAGTCTCAACAAGAATTGTATGCATTTCAGCTCCAAATCTCATTTAAAATAAAATTGGGCAGTAACATTATCAGCAAATACACTCTATTTGATATAAAATCAAACATGGTTAATGCTATGAAAAACAACATTGTTTACAATTTGGCGAAATGATATGCACTGAATTTTAAGCTTACTCATAATACTTGCTTATAGATGCGTTAACATCTGAAACTATACATGCGCAGTTTTGGGAACGTCATCTGTTGGAAAAGTGGAAGAGATTGTTCAAGGTCCTAATGTAAATAGGTATTGTTGATCATTTTTCATAGTAAAGATACCAACTGTATATTTTTATATGTCATAGTATTTTAATTTTGGGGGGGCATTATTTTGTCTATATCTAGTAACCTAACAGACGCTACCATCTAGCTAAGGGTGGATCTGGGAACAGCATCAAATAAGAGGTTTCCTCAACACTTCTAAGCTTTCAATCATTGCTGCCGTATGTAGTTTATCGTCATACCGGGATTGCTTTTAAAAAGTACACAAAAATGTTTATAAACAAGAAAAAGAACGATAAAAGAGACACTCATGAAATATTATTTACGATGAAAACAAATCTGCTACAAAAATTTTGATAAAAATGTATTTCTTTACTCTCTTCGGACTGTCGTCTTCATCTTCCATGCAATTTTCATGACATTTCGGCCGTCCGAATTTTGAACTGAAGCCCTTCTTTTGTCCTCCTATTCCAGATATGTCAGTATCAGCTAGATTTAACTCAGCTCTCAAAGTTTTTGTTCACCTCTGCTGTAACCAGGTATTGAATACTTTCGGATAAACTCACTGGCACCAAACACCGATTTTATCCACTTGGTCATGTGTCGTTGAGGACATCGGTGAATGAATTCTTGAAAATTAAAAACCTAATGTCTCAGTAAACAGAACTCATATCACTATTTTAGCGCTGCAGTTGTTTCTCTATAACACTGCGTATTACTAGTCATAAAATATACTTTATTTAAAATACCTGTTTCTTTTACTTTCTCTAAATTTTCCATTTCTAGTTACAAAAATAAAAACAGTATAATAAGCTGGCAATTGTATTGTAATTTTATCGTTCGGAAGACTATAAAGAACTCGGATTTAAATAACGCATTCGTAAAATTATTGTTTATTCACCACAAGACATCATTAATCACCGTAAGACAGTGTGGCTTTGAGGGATTATAACGAAAGTCAATCTATTTTTTGCAAGAATATAATAGACTATCTATCTATCTATCTATCTATCTATCTATGGGTGATCATGTAGGTGAGGTTGTGTGCGTGCATGCGTTGTCGTTATATCAAAACGTCATTTTCTGTGTTGTGAATAGCAGAAATGCAAACTGATCCCGGTCTCCTAAATTATGAATCAGTTCAAAAAATGAGAAAAAAAAAGAAAGAAATAAGGAAAAATAGCTTCCTTTTCATTCATTTAAAAAAAATTGTTTTCAACATCAAAGTGTCGACTTCATCTCGATCTTAATTGCATCATTTCGTTGAGCTCATTACCATCGAAAAATAACAGAAAAATTCTCCGCCCAGTTTTCCTGATGTGAAGTCATCTGGTCGAATCTTCTCAGATTACCATTTTTTTTTAATTTTGTTATCTTTGATAGTTAGAAATTGGTCTATGTTACTCCTACTAGCTTCATGTTTTTTTGCAAGTTATATTTAAATCATATTTATTTTTCTTAGTTCTAGTAATAGTTGGTAGTAGTAGCAGCATACCTTACCCTCTTCTCATATTTACTGAATAAATAACTTCATAATATTTAATAACTTTATAATATTTAATGAATGATTTAATAATGTTAAATGAAAAAATAGCTTCACAATATTGAGTGAATAATTTATAATATTGAATGAATAATTAGTTTAATAACATTTCATGAAGAAATAAGTTCATAATACTTAATGAATAAAAAAGAACTTCAAAATATCTAATTAATAAATAATTTCACACGATTCAATAAATTGATAACATAGTAATAGTTATTCAATAAAAACTTCGTATTTTCTAATTAACTTCATAACATTTAATGAAGAAATAACTTTATAATATTTAATGAATATATAATTTCATAATATTTAATGAATAAAAAGCTTTGTACAATTAAAAAAATTAATAATTTCCTAATATTTAACCAACAGAAAACTTCATATTATCTAATTAATAATATTACTTCATAATATTTAATAAATAAATAACTTCATAAGATTTAATAAATAACTTCATGTTTCATGAATAAATATCTTCATATTTAATGAATAAATATCTTCGTAATATTCAATGAATAAATGAGTTCATAATATTTGATGAATAACTTCGTAATATTTAATAAATAATTCGTTTGATCATATTTAGTGAAGAAAGAACTTCGTAATATTTAAGGAACAGACATCTTAAAAATATTTAATGAATAAATAATTACAAGCGGTTTCACGAGCACGTAATACTCGTACATTTTCCTATATTGAAAATTATATTGTATAACTTGTGCATATTTTTTTCATTTGTAAACGAATTATTACGTATCCTGAAGACGCCGCATGGTAGAAACCTACGTTGCGTAATAACTCGTTTAAAATTATATATATATATATATATATATATATATATATATATTTGAAATGATTTGCTTGAATATTATTACCGGCTTGATTATTTACGCTAACTTTTTATTAGGAAAATGTGTGTCATTCGGCCGGATTCGAGCCTGCAACCCCTATCCACATAAGGAAAGCCGCCAATTGATCTTTCGTGTCTTAGACCTCTCGACCACGAATGACGATCAGTCTAAACGAAGTCAAATTAAGCTTATGCATCAATTATTATGACACACATTTTCGTAACAAAAAATTATCGTAAATAATCAGACCGGTAGAAATAAATATAATACTGTTGGTTATAAACAGAATATCTATTTAAATACGAGCATTGATAAATAAATAATGTTCAAACAAATCCTTTCCAATTGTCGGTTGTTTATAACCATAACCAGTTTTGTTAATATATATATATATATTATTTGAAATGATTTGTTTGAACATTATATTTTATCGATACTCGTATTTAAGTAGATATTTGGTTTTAATTAAACAGTATTATATATTTATATCTACTGGCCTGATTGTTTACGATAAATTTTTATTACGAAAATTTGTGTCATTTGGTAGGATTCAAACCTGCGACCCCTATTCACATAAGGGAAAATCTACCATGTGATCTGGCACGACTTAGACCTCTCGACCTCGAATGACCATTAGTCTAAACGAGGTTTTAATCAAGTCTATATAACACAGTTTTCGATTTATCACAATAACCATATCTGCTCTGAAATGTATCGTAATGTCAACAAACGTAAGACTTTCCAGATCACAAGGTAGATTTCCCTATGTGGATAGAAATCGCAGCTTCGAATCCTGCCGAAAGACAAACTTTCGTAATAAAAAATTATCGTAAATAATCAGGCCAGTAGATATAAATAGATAATACTGTTTAATTAAAAACAGAATATCTACTTAAATACGAGTATCGATAAAAAAGAATACTGCTCAAATAATTCATTTCAAATTGTCGGTTGTTTATAACCAAGTTTCGTTAATCTTCGTTGATTTCCATAATATATAAATATATATATATACATACATACATACATATATATACACATATATTTATATATATATATATATATATATACATATATTTATACATATATATATATATATATATATATATATATATATATATATATATATATATATATATATATATATATATATATATATATATATATATATATATATATATATATATATATATATATATATATATATATATATATATATATATATATATATATATATATATATATATATATATATATATATATATATATATATATATGTATTTATTTGTATATATATAAATATATATATATTATACAAGTTTCATTAAAGACGAGCAAAAGAATACTGTGATTACTTTTCTTACTGTAAGACATTAATCTTCTATCGAGTCCTATGTATGAAGGCCCAGTATTTCATTAAATGACTAGACTTTTGACATCGATGATTTTTTTGTAGCTGTGAAGTATTTTGCAAAAGCAATCACTATTTAAAAAAAAGGGTTAACAGAAATATAGTGTACAAGTTCTTTCTCAGCTTTAACCCCTAATGAGAAGAACATGAATTTATCTTTTTTAAAGCGTCTCTATATGTGCTTGTTTAATTGATAACTAAATTTCTTTGTCTTGTTTTTTTATCTATTCATAGATTTTCTTCTCTTCTACACGTTTTTTCGGGCATCTATTAGTCTTATAAGCGATCATCTTTCCATATCATTTCATATCAACGAGTTTGCTCCAGATTTCCATCCTTGGACCTACACTATTTATGATCTTAGTCAATATCACTCGATATCACCAGTTCCCAATTAGATATATATGTAGATGAGACAACGGTTTATTTTTGTCTTGGTTGCAAATATGACAACACGACAAAGTAAACCCGGCAACTGCTCTAGAAAACGACCTTCAGCCAGTGCTTAACTCGAGAAAGAAATCGTTTGTAAATTTTAAAGCTTCCAAACCAAAACAGCTTTCATTTAATCCCTACAGAACCATATCTTCTTGTTATCAGCATGGCTGATGCTAGACCCCAGAAGAGCAACACTGCGCCTTCTTGGCTTCTCATTCTCCACATTAAGAGACTACAACGAAACAATGGCTGCATCTACTGCAAGTAAATATGGCTCATTTTGTCGTGCTAGAGTTTTTTCATCTTGCATCTTTACCAATCTACCATTCATTAAATTCATTAGCAATATCTGGTCTAGTACTTCTGGTGTACATCTGAAGATTACTGAAAAAAGTTCAAAGAAATATCTGTAGAATAATCGATTCTGACCAGGCATCTTGTCTTCAGTCACTTTCTCACCAACATAAAGTGGTTTCCGTTTGCATTTTCTACAAATATTTTCACGACAACACTTCTGATAAGCTATCTGCTGTGGTTCAACGAGTACATGAATTTAATGTGCATAATGATTGGCAACTAGGTCTCACAGATTAACTGTTGAACTATCTAGATGTAACCGCCACTTCAACTCTAACAATTTATTTTCTCGCAATTCTTGCCTGTGGATTTCTTGCTTCCCTGATAACTATAATCTTCAAAGATTAAAATGGAATGTCAATTGCCATGTTCTGCCTTCTTAAGCCCTGTTCCCTTTTTATCTTTTCCTCAATCATCTCCACTGAAATCGTCTTATTCTCTTTTACTCTCTGTAAACTTATGAATCTTAATGACCTTATAGCCTTTTATGGGGTGAAAAAAATTAAAAAAATGTTAAAACAAACACACTCTCTTATAAAATGTTTGGCTTTCATAAATTATAATCTAAGCCGACATAAGTTTTAATGCACATCCTTGTCAGCACACCGGGTAACAATCATCTAAAAATAAAATTTAAAAAAATGTGCGGACACATTTTTCACTTAAATTCTCTCTATACTGCTTATTTCACTGCATGAACTCATATTGTCAAAATATCACGTATATACATGGTTGGACAGAAATACCTCCCAACATATATCTCCCAGAAGTATAAAGGTTAAACATTCGTGAAAATATTTTCTTCTTTCAGTTATTGTCTTTCCACTAGGAGGATATAATATTCGGAAGTATATGTGGTAGGTATGTCTGCCATAACCTGCATTATTTAGACTTCGTAATTCTTCGGCAAGTATACAAGAATTAATGGATTTCATTTTTTCCATATCGATTTAGTAATTGATAAACATTTCCTTTGCATGCTTTATCATGTCAGGCGTCATTTTGCCAAACGACACAAATGAATATAATTAACAAAAAGAAAGACATATCACTAATATACGATGTGACCGTGTGATTCAAAAATAATAAAACCGGAAGGAGATAATCTCGCATAAGAGATATTGGAAACATTCTCCTGAAAGTATGAAAGAATTTGATTTAATTCATTTTCCCTATCGAGGAAGTAATTGATAAACCTTTGCTTTGCACGCACTTTCATGTCAGATGCCATTTACCAAACATCCATTCAACTACTCTTCGTAACAACACAACAAATGAATATGGTGAACGGGTAGGCAGTTAAAGCACAGCTTACGATACGATGATGTGGATAAAAAATAATAAAAAGTGAAGAAGTGAACCTTGCATTAGAAATATTGTAGACATACAAAACTCAACGGTTTTATGAGGAAGATAACGATTGATATGTGAGGTCATAAAATAACAGGAAAGAGGACGGAAATATTTGATGAAGCCTAAAGCTATAACATAAAAACAATAAACACTGTGAAAAAGGAGCTGAATATGTTGAGAATACGTTGGATGTAGAGCAAAAGAAAACGAGTAAAAATATTGATGCAAACACTGAATGCAAAAGGAAGAAAATATGGCGAAAAGTAAAGAAAATAAAATGCCGGTTTCCAAAATTCTGTGTCTCTGTCGGCACCAAACTATGAGGCATGTACTCTTGGAGGCTAAGATCTAAAGATGGCAACCAGCAAACAAAAAATACATTACAACAACACTCCCGCTTAGTTAAATCTGACATTTTGGGCGTCTCCTCATTCTTAGTTCTCTAATATTTTGTTTTTGGTCATCTCATTCATATTCATATATTTATGGAAATGTAATTTTTTCACTCAAATTTTATTAATTAAAACTTCAAATCGTTTTTTTAGAAGTTTAATCAAAGAGGCATTCAACAACAGAAAGATTATTTTTTATTTAATATATAACCCCAAATTTTGGTTTTACGTTCAAACATGGATATATATATATATATCATAAGTGTTTGAACGTAAAATCAGAATTTTGGGTTATATATTACACACACACACACACACACACACACACACACACACACACACATTTGTCTTAAAAATTCAAACAAAATGTTTTTTGCTATTTATTTCCAATTAAAGCTATTTTGTTATACCGACAATATATAGATGTTTATTATTGATGAGCAATTATTTAACGGATCTCCATTATAATTAATTAATTAGTTGGATGATAATTTAGTTAAATTAATGTGTACCCTGAAAGTGGAAACCACCTTAGGATTTATATCACAGTATAAGAGTAAGGAAAGTAAAATTAAATAAATGAAAGTAAGCAAATCATTATTTATCTTATTTTCATGCGGACTGTTATAATAACGTTTCCATCATTCAGCCCTCCGGCTTTCAACAGCTATATATCGATCCGGGTTAGGGTTAGTGCGTTGATATTTATATTCACCCTACAGGTGAGGTTAATTTTCCTTTTCCACTGACCATGTATAAGAATATATATTCTAGTTCTCAGGTTAACTACTGATATTGTTCGCCCTGTTTCCATGTATACACCATCTGGCTCAGGGATAGAACGCACTATTACAATGTAACTAAATTCACTGACCGATGGTTTAATCCACTATTTTCACGTACGGAAGACGATATGTCTAATACGCACTGTTTAACGTTAAAATGAAAATGGGGCGTATATTTCAAGTACGAGGATTTTGAAGTAATATTGGATTAAATATAAATTGTTTTAAATAATTTTAAAATTGCTTTGTTTATGTTTCGGATATGGGTTTCAACAAAAAAATTATCTTTGAGACGATGGTGTACTTTCTTTAAAAGAAAAAATAAGTCTTACAGAAAAATGACGCTCATTGGATCAAACAAAGGGTTCTTGTAAAAAGTGGTAGCATGGTCGATTCCTGTCAGAGAACACATTTTTTTTATTAACGTTTCTTGAATGAGCAAGTCCATAGACGTAATGCCCTCTGTTTAAATTGAATATGTGGCGTCTGTTTCAAATACGATTATCCACTAATAATGACGTTTCAAGACTTTAAATTTATATATATATATATATATATATATATATATATATATATATATGTGTATATATATATATATATATATATATATGACTATTTACAGCACCTTGATATTTTATATGACAAAGGACCATGTACTCAATTAGTATTGTAGAATGCATAAATGCCTGTTTGTTTCCGATACTGTTGAAGTGGTAAAATTTGAAACTTCTTTTGTGCGTTCATGGCAGGATGACATCTAAGTAACAAGCTCCATTGATTTACTTTTGTTTTGGATATTTTTGAGGCATTCAGCTAGTGGTATATATTATGGAAGTATCATAGCGGACGTATTTTTAAGCATCAGAGGTCATCAAATGCACATTATATCCTGCCTAACGAGATGAAGCAATTTCAATCAAAATAGAAACATTTTTAAATTGTATTACCGAAAAAAAATTTTATCTAATTTTTTTAGATCTTAATTATCTTTAATTCAAAATATTCTGATCGAACAATGTTTTGATCCCAAACAATTTTGATCAGTAAAATTTTGATCACAATAGATATTGATTACAAAATATTTTGATCACAAACATTTCGATTTCAAACTGGTTGATATAAAAATATTAGTCACAAATTGTTTTGATCACAATATAGTTAGAGCGTATAGTGTTTAGAACTCAAAGTGTTTCCATTACATTTTCATCACAAAATATTTCGATCTAAAAATGTTTCAACAGCCAAGTATTTTGATCTCACTATATATTGAATAAATACTTTAATTGCAAAATATTTTGGTAAAATATTTTGATTATAAAAAAACCTTCGATCATTAAATATTTTCATCCAAAACCTGTAGCAGAAATACGATTAAATTGGAATAGAATGTAGAATTAGTTTATAAAGTTTATAATGAATACTGCTCTCTAATAATTACATTAATTGAGTTCAACTGATAGAGGTGTGTATAAGGTAATCATTATTCTATCCTAAAACCAGAAATGTCCCCAGTAGCAAAGTTGGTTTTAACTGCCTCAAGCAAAAAGTTAAATGTCTAAAAGTCATAAACTCCGATCACTTGAAATTTCTACAATGTTCAAGTTAAAACATGATATTTTCAAATGTTTTAAACGTAAAAATATAGAGAAAATGATACAAGCATCGAGTGGGTTTCAGCGCAAGACATTTTTTCTTAGGCGCAAAGAAATATTTATCCGCAGAAATAAAATCAGAGACTTTGGCAACACATTTCTTTCGAAGTTCACCTGTATACGTCAATTAACAGAGTTCTAGACTATTCAGAGGTGGTTCAATTAAGTTCCTCAGTTCTCTTGAGTTGCATGAAGTTTCTCTCCAAAGTTTCAATTAAAAGCTGGAACGTACATAATGTTTCTGAGAAATGTCGAGAGTGGACAATGGAACACGCTTAGTTACACGTTTCTCTTACATATCATAGCACAAGTATTTTGACTTTGGTTGTAAAAAGAGATGGGATTTTTTTTATAAGCGTTTCACCCCGAGCAAGGCATGTCACTGCCACTACTGCGCAGGGGGATGAGTTTATTACAAGGATTAACATAATTTTAAGTAAGACAAACACGATCTCACAGGATTGTTGAGTTTGTTTGAGTTTTGTTTAACGGCATATCAAGCTCTGTGTGTCTTTTAATGCCAAAAAATAGGATTTTAAGGTATTTTTTAATGTTCAATTATAAAGAGAATGTTGATTTTGTCAGATTTGAAAGAATTATTTTGTTTTTATTCTTTTTTATTTTTGAAATCAGAAAAAGTCTTCTAGTTTTGTATTCAAATAGGTTCTGTTGAGAATAATTTTTTTCCTTCATAAATGTGTTATGGTAGTAACGTTTACTTTAAAAATATATTGTTGGAAATATTTTTTGTTCATGAATGGATATTTGTTTATAAGAGTCTATTTTTATGTATATATTTCTATAAAAGTGTATTTCTATACTTTCATTGTTTTGACCACAGTTTGGGGGTTAACTATTTACCCGTATCTTGGGTCCTAACAGATGCTACTACTCCGGGTCAGGATAGACCTAATAACAACAGCAAGGTGGTTCCATGCTCCTCACAACTTCCTAATCAGAGGCCTTACTACCGGATGCAGTTTACTGTCATGCCTAAGATCACAGGATTGTTGACTTCAACCAAATCTGTGTTGTTTTTGTAATTTTTAAGTCTGAGATTCACATTTCATGCCTAATGTGAAATGCTATTAGTGTTTTTAATCACTCCTCTAAATGCAAAACGGAACTGCCACTTGTGCGCAGGGGTTTACAATGAAAGAGAAAAGCACAGTACAGGGTTATCGAAGAAAGGATAAAGGATGAATAGGATTCAAGGAGATAGAAAATGGCAAATGATGCTGCATCTAAATGTTTGGAGATTGTAGCTATCAAGTAAGCAAGTATACGAAAGAGAGTTCTACATGTGAAAAGTGTGAGAAAAAACTATTAGAGTAGAAGAGGTGGTTATATAGAACTATTTCACCAGCAAAAAGGTGGTACCTTAATCTGGTCGGGGTGCCAGGGATAAAAACTAGTCAGTAGAGTTAGCATGAAAATATTACTAGAAAAGACAGAAAGAAGCTACATTACATGGATAAGAAAATGACTGAAGTCGAGATGCTAAATCAGAACAAATGTGGCAGCAGTATTATATAGCTAAACGAATGGTAGATTTATAAATATATAAGATTGATTCTGTCGCAAAAAATTGTTTAGAACGGCACAGTGAAATAAATTTACTAGCAGCATTAATAGTAATTGATAGCATATAATATTTCCATCTTATATCAATGAAAAAATATAGATACATTATATAAGATTATGTAGTGTTTAACTTGCTAGGTAAGCTTTACTGTATGAGGGAAGTGTACCTATGTTTTATCGATTATGCGAAGTCGTTCGATAAAATAAGTCACAAAAATTGATAGAAATGCTCAACAAACTTGACATATTTGTGAGACAGAAGAGTAATAAAGAATCTCTGTTGATAGCAAACTGCCTGCATAAGGACAGGTAATGAATTCGGCAGATATGCAAAAATTGAAAGGGGCGTAAGACAAGGATGTGTCGTTTCACCGGATCTATTCAACTTGTACAGCGAGACTATTCTGAGAACCCTAGATGTTATGCCAGGATTTCTCATCGGAGAACACAATTTGAACAACATAAGGTACACAGATGATACAGAACTGATAGCAGACACCGAATGGAAACTACAAAACCTCCTACAGTAGGTATCGTAAAAGCGTGACAAAAAAAAAGGACTGCAAGAAAACCGAATGCAGCAGAAAGAGCAGTCCAAAATGCCAAATACAGGTGGAGGATACTAAAATCAAGCAGGTACAAAAAGTGAAATATCTGGGAAGTGTTCTAACAAAAGACGGTAATTGCGACGTGGAGATTCGAAGGCAAATTCGCATGGCGAAAGACACATTCTAGAATCTGAGTAGAGCATTAAGAGACAGGAAACTTTCATTAGAAACAAAGAACAGTGTACTGGATTGCTATGTGATGTCAGTTCTTCAATATGGCAGCGAATGCTGGATAATCTCATCAAAGATGAAGGATAAACTTGAAGCAACGGAAGTGTGGTTCTACAGAAGGATGCTGCAGATAGCATGGGAGTAATGATTAGGTTTTGGAAAGGATGAAAACAAAAAGAAATTAATACTGAAGATCAGAAAGAGACAGCTAAATTTCTCGGGTTATGTGATGAGAAAGGAGAGCTTAGAGAATCTGATACTAACAGGCGAGGTAGAGGGAAAAAGAGATAGAGTAAAGCAGCGTGTAACGTACTTGACTGGCCTGAACGGGTGGATGACAGAACGGGGGTTTCGTAGTGTAACAGGAGAAAGCGTGCTAAGAGCAACCAGGGATAGGGAGACGTGGAAGACCATGATTGCCTACGCCCTAAAAAGACAAGGTATAAAGAAGAAGAAGAATGAGAAGAAGAAGAAAACAGAGAGTTGTGGTGCAATGGCTATTAACTTGGAATTAGAAATAACAGAGCCGAGTTCGAATTCTAGTTGAATTCGTTGCATTCACTTACGTGAAAATAACCTTGGGAAAAGTATGAATCCATCTTTTCTCCTTCTAGCTATGTGTTGAATAGCAGATTGGATTCTATAGCCTTGATTAGCAACCAGTCAACCGCAGAAAGAAAAGGCAACCGACAGCGTGAAAATCTCCCTTTGCATTCATGGCTCGAAAGAGAGCTTCTTGCCTATGCGACTAACACGTATGACACTTAACTTACTGACTGAACGGAATAATCTAGTAATCATAGCATAAGCAAACCTCTAGCAGGTGGATAGAAAATGAATTTGGTAAACAGACAAAAGTATAAATTGGCGCAAGATTCTGATGTGCCTGCTCAGCGGACTTATCGACATTAACAGTGGATAATTCCTAAAAGAGTTAGATATACTACCAAAATCATTATTGACGGACGCATTTTTAACAATATAGGATGTTCATATGACACAGTGCTGTTAACACAGCCGGAAAGTAAACAACAGGAAGTCATACAGAATGAGGTAAAGGAAATCAAGAAGAAAAGACTAAACATAAATTGTACGAAGACTGTATATAAGTATTTATCTGCCTCCCAACTTGAGACAAAATGCGACACAAGGCCTTTTTAATGTGGGTAATCCAAGCCATATAGCTCGAACAACAATTGCATGTCTACTTTTTCCCAGCCGAGACTGGGAAAAAGTAGACATGCGGAGCCTCGGTTGCGTTAGTCTCTGCCCTAGAGTCAGACAGTATCAGGATTGTGTTTGAGCGAAGTTAATCGCCAGGCAACAATGTATATATGGTTGACATCGAAATAACTAACTGAAAAAACTACGAATTGAATACATTAATATCAAGTAAGTGCGCAAATTTAAATCTATTGGAAGTGTTTTGACAGAGGATTGATCATGCAACACCGATATTCAAAGGCGCATTGAAATCAAGAATAATACATTTGAAAAGGACAATAAATTATTAAAAAACAGGAAAATTTAGTGGAAACAAAAGAATATTACTTAAATGTGATGTAATATCGGTTTCCCAATATAGCAATAAACAGTTGAAAATTATTTACAAATATTTAGGGCAACAGAAAAGTGGTTATGCAGATCGATACTGAGAATGCTATGAACACGAATTTTTAAAGAAAATGTGGTCCTGAGCATGACGGTAAACTGCACCCGGCAGCAAGGTCTCTGATTGGGAGGTTGTGAGGATCATTAACTGCTGTTGTTCCCAGGTCCACTCTGACTCGGAGTGGTAGTACCTGTTAGAGTCTAAACTATGGACAAATAGCTAACCCCCAACTGGGGTGAAAATACTATAAAATATAGAAATACACTTTTATAAAAATATATACATAAAAATCAACTTTTATAGAAAAACATACATTTTTGAAGTAAAAATATTACCGACAATACATTTTTGAAGAAAAAATTCTTACTATAACACGTTTTTGAAGGAACAATTTATTCTCAGTAAAATATGTTTGAATACAAAACTAGAAAACATTTTCAGTTTTCTAAAATAAAAAAGAATAAAAACAAAAAATCATTTAAAACTGATTGAATCAACCTTCTCACTATAACCGAACATTAAAAAAATACCTTAAACCCCCACCTTTTTGGTATTAAATGACCCACAGAGGTGTTGATATGTCGTTAAACAAAACTCTAACGTCTTAAACAAAATGTTAAGTAAAAGGACACATTCTAAGAACAAGAAAGAAACATATACATACTGTATTTAGGTGGAGAGTGCATAATGAGGTAAAATAGCCTCGAAGTTCTAAAACTCACAGGACATATTAAAAGAAAGGGAAACAGATGAAAAACATCGATTAACCTACCGACCTTGCTTTTTTAAATGGTTTCCAGAACAAGAATTAAAAGAGATGGCCAACATTGTTAGTAATTACAAATAACAGGAAGTTGTGGAGAAACATGAACCCACTTCTTGAAGAAACACAGCACAGAAGGAAAAAAGAATTTATTAACACTCCGATAATTTCATTATCGGACTGTTTTACTTACGACAATTTTATTAATGTCGTTTATGGATGATTTAATTTTTTTTTTACACTTTTAAAAAAAGAAGAAAGGAATGAAAGTGTTATGCAGCGGAACAAAGGAGACTGGTTCTCCCGGGCAATAGCAGGTGGCATGTCTACTAAATGATGTTGTTGTCAGCAGAGGCTCGTATCCGGGCAGTGGGACCATCAGCTTTCTCCATATTCCCTTTCTCTTAAAGGGTCTGTGAAGGTGATGATTGTGCATAAAAGATGGCATAACGAGGCCATTCGCATAAATTTGATTTTGGTATAAAACTCTGCGTGACAGTGAAGCCCACACACTTATCCGTAAGAGCCACTCTTGCAGCTGAAAGTAGATAGGCGAGATCTGATATCCCATATAATATGCTACTATAACAACTAAAGTCAAAGAAGACGAAGAAGTAAAAAGCTGCCTTGTTTCTGGTTTCTGAATATTGCTTGAAGGATTTGTTTATTAACTCTCCAAAATTTAATTTTCTTAATCGAAATCTTTCAGTTCTTTAGATATTTCTGTCAGCAAAAAAGCATTGCAAGAAATTAGAAGAAACGGAAACATCAGCAATCCCATGCGTTTTTGGTTGTTTTATCTTTTTGGTTTGGGTGAAATAATAAAAAAGACAACAGTATAATATAATAAATCCATTACCTTGTGCCTGACTAACTAATACTAAGTTAATAAACTAATTGCCTATATTTCTGAGACGTAGTATTTACAGTATTTGTAACCGAACCCTTTATTACAATCACTATATCACATACCCCAGTGATTATAATAAAGAGTTCGGTTCGAACTTTCTAGCACCTGAAGAAGGCCAAAGCGTATAACGTCGTACAAATGGCAACAAAAATGAGGACAATAGACAAAAAAATGTAAATACTGAAACTAATTATATCACGTTATCTTTCAAGTTATTGTTCAATTTTCTTTTTCGTCATTACCGTATATTTCTATCGAACAGCAAATAAGTGTAAGTTAAGAAGATGAAGGCGCTGCCATTACAAGTTGTTTTTCCGAAGGACAATATTTGCTGTTTGCTTTTCTGCTGTCATATAATGACGGGTATAACTGTTTATTTCTACTTCAGTTGGCAAAGACTTTTCTCGTATGTTCTTGTCCGCTGAAGAGCCGGTAATAATGTTAGCAAGGAAAAGAATTTAAAGAGACGTGCCAAGACACAGAATCGCCCCAGTTATTTGGATAATGTAACGAGAAAACATGAGGAATAACAGAAGGAGCTGGACAAGTAGCAGTTTTTATGGTGTCCTTAGAAACCATAGCTGGAAACGAAAGCCCTAATAAAGGAACTTGATTTAAGTCTTTCTCTTTGCCAAGTTATTAAAAGAATGTGGAGCATAGAAAATTCGTTGAAACTACATTTGGACGCACAGCTAATTCATTGGTATATACGATACTAATAAAACTATCCCATCAAGGTTACAATGTATTATATAGATTTAAACGACTTCCGATTTTAATCTTAGCGATTATTTGTACATGTTCGGTACCTGAATCTTTGCTGAAAGGAAGAAAAATTTCTTTTTAAATTCTACATTTATTAGAATATATATATATATTGTAATTTTGTTATTACAGTGGTTTAAAAGAGCATAATATGACTACACAAATTTTTCCCATTTCAGAACAATACTGTTCTTCTTCAGATGATATGTTAAAATAAATGGTGAAAATGATTTATTTTTTTTAAATATAAGACATTTTATAAGACATCGTATATTTTAAAAATAAATCATCTTCACCATTAATCTTAGCATATCACCTGAAGAAGAACAGTATTTTTCCGAAACATGAAAAATTTTGTGCGGTGATATTATTTTTTTATAAACCATTATAATAACAAAATTAAAATATTAAGCTCTACACTGTATCGAGCACTCTTTATAAAAGTAAATGCTTGAACAGTGAGTTTTATCTATGTGTTCTTCCACTTTCTTGTTATATATATATATATATCTATATATATATATATATATACAGAAAAAAGTAATAAAAATGATTCCAAAGGGCCGCACATTTTGGTTCTTTTTCGCTTTCCTATTCTTTGCTGCCAGATAGGAAAGAATTTAGACATCGAGACAAGGAAGTTAAGTTGCATTTTCTTTCAATGTGTATGTATGTACGGTGGTGTGTGCGATTTCATATTTTAATAGCAATGACAGATCTAAAACTATTCCTGAGTATGACGATAAACAACATCCGGTAGGAAGGCCTCCATTTAGGGGATCGGAGCAGTTGTTTCTATGTTCACCCTGACCAAGGATGAAAATGCTGGTTAGGGGGTTCTAGATTTGGACAAATAAGGAACCCCCAAACAATATGAAAGTATAACATTACATTTTTTCGTAAAATATCAGTAATAATGTTTTATAGAAAAATATATATTACCAACGATACATATTAAAAGCTAATTACAAACAATACACTTTTGAAGCAGAATTGGTAACATTATAGCAAAATGATAATACATATAACTGAAGCTATAAAACTGTGTTCAAAATATTTATATCGCGGCATTAATTAAACCATAGAGGTTGATATGCCATTAAACAAAATCAAATTAAATGCCT
The DNA here is from genome assembly GCA_037127315.1 of Ascarosepion bandense. NCBI lineage: Eukaryota > Metazoa > Mollusca > Cephalopoda > Sepiida > Sepiidae > Ascarosepion > Ascarosepion bandense. The sequence continues at coordinate 8,815,991 of JBBBDQ010000555.1, forward strand.
AAAAATATTTCTTCAAAATTTTTAAAAAGCTTTAAAAATAATTTCAGTATTATCTAATAACTTCCAAGCGGACCAATAAAATTATATGATTATCTGATTGTTTAATGTTTCAGAAATTAACTATTGTTTCTTATCTGCAACATTATGATTTTATTGCTAAGCCTAGAGTCTAGGTTCGCAAACGTATCATTATCTAGTTGTAAGTTATTTTTTTCATATTATAGATTCAGGCAGATGATATGAAACAAAAATGTTTTTCAAGAAATATTAATGATCATATTTTAATTAGATGTCGCATCTTATTAGACTAAACGTATCTTCTTCATAATATATATATATATATATATATATATATATATATATATATATATATATAAATATTAGGACCTTGAATAAGTTCGCGCTTTTTTACAGAACTGCCCTGCGTGTAGTTTCATATAGTAACTCATGTATAATGAATTAATATAAGCAAGCTTGAAATTCAGTGAGTGTTTTATTTTTGTTGAGATTTACAGACGCTTCACAAATAATGATTTTGATGTTGAAGATAAAGAACGAAAATGGCTGAAGTCGAAGAATCTTAGGCTCTACTACTATATGGTGTTTTTGTCTTATATATATATATATATATATATATATATATATATATATATATATATATATCAATACTCATATTTTATTATCTTATCGTGGTTTAAATTTTCATATCGACACCTGTTTAGTTATGCGGCTGTCTCACAATCACCAGCTGGTGCATGTATCGAGATAATCAATTCCTTGCTAAATATATATAAAATTCTAAAAAAAGACAAAAATCTGTAAATCATTATATGACTTGTGTCCCCTGCGCTTGAATAAGAACCTGCATATTATTAAGTGTCTTAAAAATAAAGTACTATCAAACCATAGAAATAAATTGACAGTAAACACCATAGATATTTCTCTTTAAAATATAATTAATTATAATGCTCATTTATAATTTATGCTCTAATATTACATTACAATTATTTCTTTTGGTTAAAATTAAAGTCACACGTAATAATTATTTGTTTATCATATCTTCGATATACCTTAGTATACCATAATTACTTAATTCGAATTTTAACCTAAAAAATTGGTCCATTTAGTAAATACAGTACTATAAAAAATTAAATTTGTCGAAAATTTGATCTGCTGTCAAAAACCAATATCTACACTTTTGAATACTATATGTTCCTAATATGTAAACAGATAAAATGTATAATTTTTTTTCATGACAAAATGCAGAAATTACCCCTAGCACGAACAAAACATTGAACTTATAATTCAACCTAATTCCCATTTTGATTGAATAATATAGACACACCTATAATCATATTGTTTAACTTCTTCCAACCACACTCATTAACTTTCAAAATAACCATAAACGTATTTTATAGTCTTCAAAATAAATCATTTTTAACATTGTTTTTAAAATATCACCCGTGGAAGAACAATAATGCTCTTAAACATGATTTTTTGTGTGGTGGTATAATGTTTTTATAAACTATTTTAATAACAACAAAAGGATGTGCGTGGTTGTGCAATGAATATCGGTTCGGAACGAGAAATTGGGAAGCAGAATTCCAATTCCAGTTGAATTTCATTGTATTCATTTACACACAAATATTCCTGGAAAAGGTATTAATCCATCTCTTCCCTCCAGTTAGGGGTTAAATAACATGAAAGACTGAGTTCTATAGCCTTGGATAGCAACCAATCTACCACAGAAAGTAATGGCAACCTACTGTGGGATAATCTTCTGCCCAGTCGTGTATCACGTATGGCACTTGACCGACTGAATAACAACAAAATTAGAATGTCTATGATGACTATATATATATATATATATATATATATATATAGTGAAAATATATTGAACACATTTTTAGAAATCAAATATATACTTACTATTCTCTCTTGTGAATCTTGTAACTGCTTTTTTAAAACAAAGAAATGTTTTAGGAATATTTTTTACATTTTTGAAGAGATTAAAAATCTCTTCAAAGCGAAATGAAAGCGAAAGGAAAGCGAAATGTTTGAAGAGAATCAATTTAAAAGGATTTCGAAAAAATAGTTTTTATCGTTAAAATATCTTCCGTTATACATAGTGATTAGCGTGTCTTGGACAAAGCAGACATGGCTGGGTTACATCCTATCCAGGTTAGGCCACATCCAATATCCTCCTATATTATGAATTTTCTTAGTCATCTTAATGTAATCTTTTGTTTGCACTATTATTCTATTTTGTATCACCTAAAGCAAGTGAAGAAAGTTGAAGTAGTATTTTTAAATAAAGAATTCTTCTTCTTTAAAGTTTGATATTATTGATTTGTTTTTTGTGTTTTTTACAATTTATCAGTCTTTTCCAGATTATTTCCAACCAGAAAATATTTTAGACTGTAAGACTATATTAGAGATAATAATGATTTGCTAAGAAAAATTCTACAATTTAAACCATAACTGCAAGTTGTATGGGTGGGTTCATGCCTTTCCAAAGGTTATTTGTTCATCAACGAATATAATGAAACCGACTGGAATTCAAGTCAGTAGCAATTGCACAACACACACATTTAAGCTTGCAACACAGGTATTTGTAAATAGTCACATATCCAGTAAGTGACTAGGTTCAACGTTGCTTAACTTCAGTGATTATACGATAACCGGTTTTTCGACGTGATATGATCGTACACATAGTTAATATATGAATATAATTTTTACAAACATCTGACAAAAGGACACAAGTACGGAGCACTCTTATGAATAATCTCACTACATTAACTCGTTATATAACGTTGAAAATCATCATCATCATCAGCATCATCGTCAGTTCCATATCAGCTTGGTGCGTAGCAGTGCGCCTGACTAGTTCCCTGCAGTTTGAAAACCAGAAGTGTATTTATTCATGCTTAGTGCGTCTGGGGTAATTACACATGTTGGAGCTCATCCATCTCCGGATCAACCCACAGCCAGTGCCCTCCTACGGGAAAGATAGGCCTTGGTCACGAACACATGATGGTTCCACCGAAGAAATCATCGTCCTTGGTCGATTACTTCAGTCAAAAGAGCAAATAAATTTACATAAAGAAACCACCTTACTCAAAAGAAGTAGAGGCAGGCAGATTAAAAGTAGACTGACGTCACTAAGTGGACAGGAAGAGGCTTCACACGAACTCATTACAAAATATAAAAAATGGATAGAATTTTTCAGTTGTTAGTGTCCCTACGATAGCATCCGGTCATGAAACTGACGATGCTAATGATGATGTATAGAGTTATTTTAAATAAAATGAATAAAGATAAAATTGGCTCATAATTGAAAAGAATGCGTCGTCATCACATAATTGCTAGGTCTCGTTTTATTTTCAAACATTCTTGTTTATATAACGGTTGTAAACTATGGAATCAATCTGAGCTTTACGAAAAGACAAAAAAGATCAATAAAATAAATACAAATTCTTCAAGAAAAATATTAAGACAAATTCTAATGTAAAATGGTGTTGTTAAAAAACAACAACAAAAAAGAACAAACATAGAAATAAATATTTGCTATTCGTTAAAAAGTTAATCTAGAGGTAACGATGATACAGTGCTGATAGCAGACACGGAAAGGAAACTACAAGACACCCTAAAGAAAGATAGCTGAAGAAAGTGAAAAAAGGACTACAAAAAAAAAAACTACAAGGAAAACAAATGCATGATCATCAGCAAAAAGAGCAGCCCAAAATGTCAAATACAGGTGTGGGATAATAGAATTATGGCAGTGAATATTGGACAATCTCCTGAACGCTGAAGGAAAAAGTTGAAGCAACAGAAATGTAGTTCTACTGAAGGATACTGCGCATATCATGGACCGAGCATGTGAGCAATGATGAGGTTTTAGAAAGGATAGAAACGAAAAGGAAACTAATATTGAGCATCAGGAAGAGGCAGCTAATATTCCCGGGACATACAATAAGGAAGGAAGGGTTGAATAATCTGATACTCACAGGCCAGATAAAGGGAAAGGAAGAAAGGAGAAAGCGGCGTGTAACATACTTGACGGGCCTGAACAGTTGCATGTCAGTGCGGGGGTTGTGTGGGGAAAGCCTGCTAAGAGCCTGCTAAGAGCTTGCTAAGAGCCAGCAGGTATAGGGAGACGTGAAAGGCCATGATCGCCAACGTCCTGAAAGGACAAGACACATAGAAGAAGAACGAGGATATCTGTATTTTGTTAGAACCTGGATTGAATAAGGAGTTTTATCACAAGTGGTTTGAAATAGAAATTTAAAGCGAATACTCAGAGAGATATAGTGGCTTTAGAATTGCTGTACGAAACCTATGCTGACATAGTTAATGTGGCAACGTTTTGCAAAGATCACGAATTATGACAATGGTCTCTCAAATTAGATCAGAGTGTCAATTATATGGGTGTTACCCTGTGGCCACAAAGTGAATTGATGACCTGAGATCAAATGTTGCTGTTATTGATCACAAAAAAGATGCGCATTAGTCAATCTGTCGACTTGTCACGTGTCTTTTAACTTATTCTTCTACGAAGGATTCGTAATCTACAAAGAAGTGAAAATGATGCCTTGTGGCAATCGCTCTAGAGTACCTTTTCTTTCTTACTTTCAAGTTTTATAATTCTCAGCAAATTTGAATGAGGGAGGCGTTAAGCAAATATTCGACCTTTCCACTTTATTCGCTGTTTGTTTCTCAAAGAACGCGCCAGATTCTGGCATCATCGTAAAAAAACATCTTAATAAGCCCTATCGACCCTAGCATAAAATAACCAAAGAGAGAAAAGTCTACATTGCAGCAAATAATCGTTCATTTCAGCAGCATAATGTTTTATTCTTGACAACCGTTCAGAAATAACTTGTTACTTTCCATTCTCTCAGACGATCTACTGATGCCTTTATTAATTATATTGGCAACAATATATTTATTATATTATCAAACAATATAGTAATTATCAATGTGTATTTCTTAATACTTCTCCTGTCTCATCTCTTTTGATAAGAGGGGTAAATCAGCTTAAGTTAGTTAATTTAACCACCATACAGAAACTTTCCCGCCTGCCATCAGTATGACTGATGAAAATCTTGTTGAGATCAACACACTGCACCTCTTTGGCCTTACTTTTTTAACCGACCTGGTTTGGAACGATTATGTCTGGCTACTAGAACGTTTGGGTCGCTGTGTCGGGCCAGAAAGTTTTTCTCTTTACAATCCATCTTGCACATTTAAAAATCTAGCATTAATCTGTGCATTGCATACAGTTACAATATCTGGTCGGATGCTCCTGCTATTTATCTCGAGGTTCTCGACAAAATCCAAAAAAAGATCTGCAATGTAGTCGGCCCTGATTTGGCATCACGATATCAGTCAATTTCTCACCGCCATGACGTTAGTTACTTCTGTTAATTTTCTAAATATTTACATGGCAATTCTAACGCGGTTTTTTTATCCTCGGTGCCGATTCCATTAAACTTAAGCGTGCTACTAGATTGGCATTTAGGTCCCACGTTTTTACAGTTGAAATAGTAAGCATCTACAGTTATTGTTATAGAAATTTCCAATAATGATAGTGATTTCCTTCCTAAACTATGAAATGCCAAAATTTTGATTATGCCATTGATTTTTCTTCAAGTTACATCTTCTACAAAATTTAGTGCTTGATACTCAATTGATATTGATTGTGTTACTTGGTATTATAGCATCAGTTTGCAATGTTCAACGTAAGATGGCCTTTGACAAGACCCACAAGCTTCACTTTCTCAATGCTATTTCAGCCATTCATCTTACAACGTTGTTTTAAACAGCTGACGGTTGATGATATGAAAGCCGAATAATATCTCTATCTGAGAAAATGAGTCGAGATTTCTGGTTAATCTTATAGTTTTGTGGTGATGGACGAAACTACTTTTGGTGCAGCCTATTCTATGTTTGATTTTCTTTCCTTTTATAGTAAATTTGTCAAAACCGATTCGTTTATGAATGAAACATGATCCGTTCTTTTTTAAAGGTGCATCAAAATATTTGGAAATAAGTTATTGTAGTGAAAGTTCTGATAATTTGAGTTCTATTTTCTTTGTTTTTCATTGATCAGGTAAATTTCATGTGTATTCTCGTGTGTGTGTATGTTTGTGATTTTTGTTTTTAATCGGTATCACACCATCAAGGCAGTAAAACAGCTTAGACACAAGGAGCTACACGGTGTGGAAGAATTAAGAACAGAAACAAATAATGAGTGAGAAGTGGAAATTTTGCAAATTAAAAATGAGTGAAAAGCATGGAGCTGAAAGAGAGTTCCAGAAGCGATAAAAGAAAAAGAATTTACGGCTTTATCTAACCAGCACAACCGGAAATTCTTGAGATCTCGACGCGAGTCTAGTACTGCGCTTAATTTTTTCGAAGTTTAGGTACCATAGCGAAGACTTCAGCCAAACAATTACTATGAACCTATTTATAGAAGAAACACAGATAGGCAACCTTACGGTGATGGGAAAGTGACTAAAGACGAGCTACCAGATTAGGACTAATAATATCGCTGATTTTTCATTAGATTTTATCAAGAAGCTCACAGTAAACAGCATCAAAATTTGTGTCCAATTCAGCAGGTATACGAAAATAGAAAGCGGCGTAAGACAAGGATGTGTTTTCTCACTGGATCTATTCAACGTATACAGCAAAACAATTCTGAGAGAAATAAAATCCTTGCCAGACCACGTCATTGGCGGTCACAATCTCAGCAAGGTAAGATAAGCGGATGGCACGGTGCTGATAGTAGACACAGAAAAGAAAATGCAGGACCTCCTACAAAATGTAGCAAAAGAAAGCGAGAAGAAAGACCCGAGCATAAACTTCAAGAAAACTCAATGTATAGTCATCAACAAAAAGAAAACCCCAAAATAACTACTATCAGTCGGATAAACTAAAATAAAATCAATTAAAAAAATTCAATACCTGGAAAGCGTTCTGACAGAGGATGGATGGTGTGACAATTGAGATCCGAAGACGCACTGGAATAGCGAATGACGTATTACAAAACTTAACCAGAATACTGAGTGACAGGAAAATCTCATTGGAAACAAAGAAAATATATCTGAAATGCTATGTGATATCTGTCCGTCTGTATAGCAGCAAATGTTGAACGATCTCCTCAAGAATGAAGCACAGGCTCGAGGCTGTAGAACTGTGGTTTTACTGAAGAATGCTGAGCATACCATAGAACAAGTAAGCAACGATGAGTTGTTGGAAAGGATGCAAACGAGAAGAAAACTCATACTTAACATCAGGAAGTAACAGCTGAGGTTTCTGGGACACGTAATGATGAAGAAGGATCTAGAGAATGTAATACTCGCAGGAAGGAGAGAAGGAAAGAGAGACAGTCTGGATAGGCTTGAGCAAATGGATGACGGATTGGGTTTTGGGAGGGATACTAAGATGAAAAATATTGCAAGCGATAAGAGAGAGGGTAAAGTGGAAATCCATGATTGCTTACGTCCTGAAGGGACACGGTACATGAAGAAAAAGGAGTTGTAAGTGGAAGACGGAAAATCGTGTGCTTTTATGTGCGTGAATCTTATTTATAGTTGGTTTTGCGAAGGTAAGTGGATTCGGTACTTATGTTGATTCTGATCAGATGTACATTATTAGTGTTCATATTCAATGGACGAGGAAAAATCATGCTTATTGGGAATTTTGAAGCTATGTGGGTTTATTTGTATAGGTGTGAAATGGTGTAGTTCTATTAAATATATTATTATTTCATGATCATGACTCGCGATTGTATCGGGTGATGTTCGGTGAGTTAAAAGTGAAACTTATACAATTCTCTAAATCTGTCAGTTATGCATATTTTACTTTCTGACCCATAACAACCTAATTCTGATTTGCAGTTGTTTTCTTTACTAAAATCAATAATTTCACAGTAATTTGTGCATTAATACTCGCCCACTGGCAATAAATTTGTGATTGCGAAAGCTTTTCTGTAGTAAATTTATTTCTCTACGATTACTTTCTCTCTCTCCTGCTCTTTTCTTCTCTCCCCCCCCTCTCTCTCTCTCTCTCTCTATATATATATATATATATATATATATATATATATAATTAATGTGGCGAAGTTTATCAATTATCTATTTTAGTTATTTAAGCCATGCTGAATTCGTTGTTTCGTGAAGGCATTATTGTCATGCCTTCATCTTCTTAGTTTTCTTTACATCTGTTGTTTCCCATATTTTGTGTTTATATAATATTTGGTGTAATTTGATATCTTTGCATGTGAGTGATTCGTTTCATTCGTTTTTATTGATTTTTATTGTCTTGATATCGTTTAGTGTGCTTAATTGGTGTAGGGTTTGTTTCTTACGTATTCAGTATCGGAAAGTTAATATTGCTATATATTGTTTTTTATTGCTTTTTCTTGCGTTCCCGTCTTTTTTCGCGTATATATCTGCTTAATTATATTTTACTCTATTTATCATTTTTGCGTTGACCTCGTTTTACTGTATTGTTTGAACTTTATTTAACGTATTTGTTTATATACCCACTTATTTGTATATGCCATCATTAAGTGTTTATATTCGTTTGTATAAGCATGTTTGTTGTATTATTTCTGGGGTTAGTGTGGTATTTTTCCGTTTGATGATTGTAGTATTGTATGGTTGCACTTTGTTTTTCTCTCTTTGCATTTTTTTGCTATTTTTTACGTGATTGTGTTTATACATTTATATTTATATATGATAGTTTTATGTGTGTGATAAATATATATACAGGTGTGTGTGTGAATTAATAAAAATACATATATATTTGCAAACAACTATACGCAAAGATATAAAAATATTATTAAGATAAAAATTAAACAGTGCTAATGTATTATAAACAGAGTTAATAATTATATACTAATAAATATACATATTATTTTACGTCGGTGGCACGACTCAGAGTTTAATGCACTACGCAATAATCAGGTTCATATTACAAACAGACAGTTTAAGAGGTTTGAGTTTAAAGTTTGCTCTGTGGTTGTGTAAATTAAATCTTACAATATTAGGGTACTCTTTTTTAAATTATCAAGAGTATAATAGAAATTGACAAAACTTACGGGAAGATACGAAAATTCAAATAAAAAAAATCAAATTAAAAACTAAAATTCTTTAAAAAAATTAAATTCCAGGAGATTAATTCAAAGAGGAAGTAATTCATAATTTTTATTAATAATAAATATTTGTGGGAAAAATAAAGAAAGGAATATAGCTCGGGAATAAGAACGGATAATTTTTTAAATTTAAAAGCACATGAAAATAAAATAAATAAATAAGAAATCTTAAAAATTAAAAAAAAATATTAATAAAACTTACCAGATACAAAATCGGCTACCATCAAAATATTAACCGAGTTGAGTGAAACTTTACATTTATCATACATTTCACTTTTTATTTTTTGTTATTCAGTCGGCCTCTAACTTCATTTACCAGAGAGAGAGAGAGAGAGAGAGAGAGAGAGAGAGAGAGAGAGGGGGAAAGATAGAGAGATAGAGAGAGAGAGAGGTTTCAGATAGTCAAAAACTAACATTAAGAATTCAAGTTCCTCCGGCTTCAAAGGAAAATTAAAATACGCCCTTCCTGTCCCAACACCTAAAGAGCTAACTGAATCCTGACACAAGTATATTTTAAATATTATCAAACGCTACATCCCACAAATATTAGAAAATAAATAAATACAAATAGAAATGTTAAGTTTTAAATTTAAAAGCTCATGAAAATAGAATAAAATAAAAATAAAAAAAGGAAATCAAGCTTATCAGAGACCAAATCGGCTGCCATCAAGATATTAACTGCGATCTAGAGTCGACTATTGTTTTTTATATCTGTTATTCACTTACTACTGACGGTCAGCTAATTTTTATTCGCCGTTATAAGAAAGAAATTGAAAATAGAAAAAGACTGCATTATGTTAACTAAGAATTAAAAAAATATATATGCATTAGATTTAACGATTAAAAACGACAGACGTGCCCAATTCTTTCAAATATATCAATAAGTCAAACGTAAATTTTATTCTTGCAAATCAAACATTGCCAAAACAGGGCTTCCGTTCATTTTGAAATATATCTCCGATAACGTTATCAATTTAATTTTTTCAGTTTGCAATTTTTGTTTCGACGGAGAAAACTGTTAGAAAAGTAAATTGTGTCCAAATAATTTTTAGAGCAATCGATTTTCCAAACAAAAGTTTTTCTATTTTTAGTTTAATGTCGTTGGTGAGATACGATTCAAATAGATTAGAAAACAATTCTGAGTTCTAGATTAACTTTATAAGTCAGAAGAAAACAAAAAGTACTCTTTAGATATCTCATCAGTCAGAAATGGCGTATTGTACACTTTCAGTCATATCTAAATAAATATAAGTCATTCTATTTATATTTAATTGTAGGTACTCTTAATCGTAAAGGCCCAGTTTTTCATCTTAGCGATATACGTTAATAGTCAAGATCCAGACACGAACTCGCATTTCTTGTTACGTATTTCTGTATTAACAACTGAGGCGTTTCAGCTATAAATGTAGTCAATGAAATTGCTATTCTATCCCACTCACATTCTATCACTGTCTCGTGATATAAAGAATAGAATTTATTATTATATTCTGCTATAGTCGCACTACCTACCAAGTCTGCCGGAAGACATAAGGCAGGTTGTGGTGTGTTGTTATGGCTCCATTTCATGTTTTTTCTATCTCCCCTAACATCCCCACCACCACATAGACAAAGTTCTCCCTAGCGTGCGCGCTGCACCCAAAATGACAATTTCTTGTACATCTCCCAAGCGGGGGCCTCCAGTGAGTCCCTCAATGTGCTGCTCTGGTTCACTTTCTACCACTCCAAGTGCACCCACCATCACCGGTACAACTCCTGTCCCCAACCTCGACACCCTCTCCAATTCAACCTTCAGGTCCTAACATTTTGACAGTTCCTCGAACTCCCCGATTATTATTATTATTATTCTATGACGTTGGTTATAATGGCTCTTTACCATTACTTGTCATTTGTAGCACTGTCCGTCAACAATTTACACAAGCTTCTTAGGTAGATTATTTATTAATGTCCTCTTTCCTTTTTTTGTCAATATATATGTACATATTATAATTGGGAAGCAATCCCTCTGTTATTCTAGTTTGGTTAAAACGACTGACAAGATACTGCGATTAAAATTTTTAGTTAACTTTTATTTCCTAGCCACAAAATGTGTAAACCTTGTCCAAAAGTTCTGCATCTCCGAGAGTTGGCGGTTATTTTTTAGTCAGTGTCAAGGACGATTTTACTTTTATATTTTTTACTGAATGTATGTGTTTTTTATGTATCCATCTGAAGTTGTGTTGTAGGGATGCTTTATTTTTCAATCACGATCAACACGTTTTGACCGTGTTCCTAGTTAATATTATTATATTAGCTTTCCGATAATGATTCCTAACTTCATATCCCAAAAAAACAAAGCACTTTTCACATACAACAAACATGGAATAACAAGCTTAATCGAAGTGCATTATCAGTCTTCATTAACGAAACTTACATATACATCAGAAAACGAGGGAAATATTTGGTGACTTTAATTGTTGTTTTAACCTATTTTTTTTACTCCTTTAGGGACAAGTAATAGTTGTACAGAAATCCACTCTTAGTAGAATTATTACATCTGAAATATAATGTAGAATGATCTATAATGTAATTGTAAAGCTAGAATGGTCTGTAGAGTTTGATTAAATATATGACGAATCAATCAATAAATAATATTTACGCTACATCAACAATGTTCACTTAGGAGATATAGCACTTGAAAGCACGGAACAAAGAACACGAAAACTAAAAAAGGAAGCGATATTGTAATGAATAAATACGAACGGATTTTCTGAGAAGCTAAAATCTGTGGAAATAATTTTCGAATCATTTAAAGCCAGTAGCTGAAAGATGTCAGCAGAAGCCAGTAATTCGAATACGAACAAATCAAAACCACGGACAGAAAATTATCTTGAATCCAAAATCTTTTTATTTGCAGACGAACTGGTTATTCAAGAAGGGAAATGAATTTGCCAATCGATGACCTGTCAAAGAAAATTGGAAATTGATCTCTTGAGCTTTGACTAAGACGTCTGAACTGTGTCACAGGATGTTTTATTAAAGGTTCTAATATCAAGTTTTGTCTAAGCACAAGTTGACTTAAGCTCTGGATACTTCGATGCAAACACATTTCTTTTTATTTTCAAATTATTTTTAATTTTTTTAATTGTACAGGCCAAATATTTTAGAGAAGAAAGCGTTGTTAGTTTCTTACTCAAATGAAAATTCGAAAAATAATGCGTAGAATTAATATTCTCAAGATTTTATAGAATTAATGTAACAGTCCCACAAGAATAATATTCGAACCAAAATTTTTCTCATCTGACAAATGACAGATTTTGAAAATATCTCGTTTTGTCTGAAGGTTTCTATTAGCATGATTCAATAAGCATTGGATGAAATAGTCACTAGTTAATATTTGCATATTTAAATAAACTTTATTTATAGATAACTTAAATGATGTTAGGCTGCGACAAAATAATGTTAGTCTTGTCGAATATTTTACATTGTAATTTGAGATTAGTTTTTTCAGTACTTATAGTAAAATAACCATTGCTTTTCAGATTATAATATTTTTTCCTTCTTTGCTGTTTTTGCGCTAATTGCGTGTTTTTTTTATTAACTGCAATTGAATGATGCAAAATTTCAATCTAGAACACACAGAAAATTCGTACCACAACAATCGCCAATGTCAATTTACGTTCACTTTATATTAACAATAAGAATCAGTTACGACGCTGCAACGAATTGATATAATAATATCTAACGAAAATTACGAGCTTTAGTATCCACTCAGAAAGAGAAATCATCATTAAATCTGGACTTCACCCGAAGAAGGTTACGTCCTGTTTCTGTAGGTCGTCACTCATGAAGGGCAAATTAAACAAGACATTTAATACAGAGGTATGTACTTACGCCGATGTACTACAAATAGATTTGCACAAAAAGTGCCTATTCCGATAATACAAGACCACATCTTGCCTGAGACACTGAGTAAAAGAATCTGTCAGTCTGTGTGTGACTTATCTATGCGCGCCTACGCCATTCAAACTTTCTTGGGGCACATATCTACAGGGAAGCCAGGTCGACACATACTTATTGAGTTTCAGTTCAGCAATTTTCCCTTTCGCACTTTTTGACCAATGGAGCCGATGGTTTACATTTGTTCCGTAAAACATCTAAGATAGATATAAGATGGTTGCTAAATTACGTCACAGAAATCAAATCACACGTGTCAAATGTGACTAAAATGTTTTTTTGATTAAAAAAATGACCCTTTAAATTTAATTTTTATTCCGACATTTTAAAAATGTATTTGGTCAACAAAAATGTGAATATTTATCCCCGTAATTTTAAAACAAAAGAAATATTTTTACAAAAATGCGTTTTTCAAACAAAAACAAATATTTTTAAAAAAGTGGCATCTTCTCCTACTAATAAAATGTTCTGAGTTGCACGGGCAACACCGGTCTATGATGCTGGTATATTACTAAATGTGAATATAGTTTTATCTCGTCAGATAGGACAATGTTAGAACAGTCATTCTGATGTGGTTTCATCTGGCAATCATCTTTTCAGTTCACAATATAGTGGCTCCCCAACTATTTTCTCTGGGCCGCATTCTTGGAATTTAAAATTTCTCCCTCATCACCGAATTTTATGGGATAAATAGTACATTTAAGAAAAAATAGATAAATGTGTAAAGAAAGATAACCGCGTATTCTAAGCCAGAAAATTATCATTGATAACTTTCTCTCCTTTAATTTGCGGACAACTAGTTATTAAATTCTTAATACTTGGTAGAATCCAAAAATGTCACAATGAAAAAAAAACAGACAATAAATATTTATAATTATTTATACTGAGACTAATGCATACAATTTTAAGTAATCTATTAATAATGATATAAATTTCGTCATATTAATTTTGACATATTAATTTTTGGAGGTCATATTAATTTTGACATATTAATTTTTTGAGACGGTTTCTAAATCTTTGATTGGTTTTCAATCATTACATTTCATCTATGGTCTTCGCTGCACCTATGAAGCGTGTCCTATCTTTTGGGAACAATGGATATATTTTGTTGAGAAAAAAAGCGGTTTAGATTTCCAAAGAGGTTAAAACTTATACCGAATTTGTCTTTGCATAGAAGCCTAAAAATGTATTTTCAGGAAATTATGAATTTGTCCAATGAATGGATTTATGTTATCAACAATTGGAGGAAAATAATCCTAGTTAAAGCGTTTGATTTGTTCTTTTCTTCAAATAAGTCACGACTTTCTTTCCAACTACTCCTGAAAAAAGTTCTCACAGTTCTGTGAAGTTATTAGATTGTATTATGCTCACCTTGGTTGCTACAGTCACAATATTGTAGATGTTGTCAAGCAGGTATAGAAATTAAAATATTAAATAGGGAACGGAAATTGTGAAACTGAAATCTGAAGACGTATTGACATGGCCAAATACGCATACCAAAAGGGTATGCAAGACACATTTTTTAACAATTACACTACGTTCAATGTAGAAATAATTAAAGAAATGAAAAGCGAAATCTTAAAGATGAAAATGTTGCTGAGCGTAAAATAGAAAGGAAACTATAAATGCGCAGCCATATCACGAAATTATACAGCTCAGAGGAATGAGAGAGACAGAGACAGAGAGAGAATTACGGTAATAAATGAGAATGGGAACGAGTGTAAGTTTATACAGAATTATTTGTGTTTATCTGATAATGGCTAGAAATGATCAGCAAAAGAGCACAGTTTAACTTGCAGTAGGGTTAGTTACATTCACTTACGTGCAAATAACCACGTGAAATATATGAATTCATCTCTTCTCCCATCCTCAGCTATAGGTTGGATACCAGAACAGAGTGGTTCCTATAGTCTTTGTTAGCAATATATCTCCAAAAAAAAAAATCAAATAACAAATTAGTGTGGTAATTTTTTCGGCCTAGTCTGTCATGGATTGAAAGAGTTATGATCACCTAAAGGACTATAGCGTGTTCGACTTATCTAACTGTTTAAATGTGTTTTTTTGAAGAAAAAATATTTGAACTAATTTTTTGAGATTTTGTAACTTTATGCAGACTATTGAGAAACATAAAAATGTCGCTAGGAAACAGAAAGGATTACTGAAAATTACGTGATATTTGTACACCTATATAACAGTGAATTCTTGGAAATTTTCTCAAAGATAAAGAAGTGACATGAAGCAAAAGAAATGTTATTCTAGGATGTTGAGGATATCAGCGACTGAATATGTGATCAACGACGAAGTATTAGAGGAAGCAGAAACAAAATGAAAACTTATAGATGAACTTAGGAAGAGAGAGAGAGAGAGAGAGAGAGAGAGTAGATTTGAGGACATATAATGAGGAAAGAGAACTTGTAAAATCAGATCCTCATAGAACAGATTCAAGGCAAGAGGAGTACATAAAAAACGTATAAATGAAGTGACACACGTGATACAGGCTTGGTCGATCGTGTCACTTTCGAGATATAATTTACTGGGCAGAACATTATCCCGCAATAGGTTGCTATGACCTTCTGCTGTACACTGATTTCCAACCAAATCTATAGAACCCAATCTGTTTTGCTTTTAACCCATAACTGGATGGATGTGAGAAGTAGTCATAACTTTTCCAAGGGTATTTACGCCTTGTGTAAATGCAAAGAAATTAACTGAAATTCGAACTCGGCTCTCCAATTTTGAGGAAATAACAAAAACACAAAGTTAAGAAGAGCTACGAAGGGCAAGAAACTGTGGAGAGCCATGATCGCCTACATCTTAGAGGAAAATAGCTCATAGGAGCGGCTTGTTCTAAACGATAACTACATGTTGAATTAAGAGAATTACAAAATACTGATATCGGTGTCTTTCATCGCCAGCCTATCATTTAAATCGGTAACTAACGAAAATAGTTGTTTCGAGGGAGATGGGTGATGATACACTGATATTACTTCAATTTATAAACAGATTTGTTTATTTATGCAGCAAAGGTTCATATCATATTCACTTGAAATTAACCCAAAATATAAAATCCATATTTATATTGCAAGATTTATAGAGAAAAAAAGTGTGGATGAAGTTGAATACAGAAGATGAATATTTTCTCAACCACATTTTGTCCGTTGGTTTTTTTTTTTTTTCAGAAAGAAAAAAAAGCATATGACCATTCGATGAGACGTCATTTCCCTTATTTTTATACAAGATCTCCGAAAACAAAAAAAAAACAAAAAAATAAATAAATACAATAGAATCATTAACTCGGTTTAACAAAATGTATAAAAGCTAAGTTGACTGCGCGGATTTATCTCAATGAGAATCTTCCAGGATGATAAATCTAGTGTGCCAATGATAATGACAATATATCAGTGAAATGGCCACCACATTTACCTGACTTGACACCACGCAATTTTCCTATAGAGCTATGTGAAAGAACAGGTCCATATCTTCCCTACTTCCAAAAAGCCTATAATAAATTAAGCAGAGGATGTCTGAGTTGCTTCAGAATGTTACGTAAGTCATGCTACAGCATGTTTGATATGAGCTAGACTAACATCTCGACATGTGTTGTGTAACAGGTGGTTCGCATATTCAACATTTGTGAAGCTTTGTGAAAGCGATTATAGAATCTATGTCCCTTTGAATATCATGTTTGAATTCTGATAAATAAATATTTCGTTGTTCAGCATGAAGCTTTTAAATATGTTTGCCTGAGACATGTAGTTACTCAGATATCCACATTTTAAATAATGTCGAATTTGTCTTGTACAAACTAAGCAAAGTGTTAGGACATAGGGATTTTTCGTTAGAAACAAAATGAGTATGCTTATCAACTATTCCATTTCTAGTATTTGTCTATATTTCTGAGATGATGTAGTGTTTACAGTATTTAAATTATTCGGACTATTTTCCCCATCTTTATCGCCATTTGTACGAAATTTCTGCCGTTGTACTCTCGGGCCTTCTTCACAAGCTAGGAATTTTGAACCGAACCCTTTATTACAATCATTGGTCATATCTTTCTCACCCCTTGCGTAGTAATGCCTCGATTGGAAATCATGAGGTATTTCCCTCTAACCCTGCAAGTTACTTGTTCACCACTGCTGTAATCTGGTATTAAACTCACAACTCTTTTTGGTTAAGTCACAGAAACTAACCAACGTCCAATATCCACTTAAGGATACTTGGCCCAATGGATATAAACGAAGATTAGATTTAAGCTCATACACCAATCAATCGTTGCTGCATTGCTGACATGTCTAGCCTGGCGTTTTTGCTATATAACTGTAAATTCTTGACAAAATCCAATGTAGAATCTAACTTTATTGGTCCTGACCTAATGTATTGACTTCACATTATTTCACATCGTTGTAAAGCTGTGCATGTAATACCTCAGAGTTTTTGTAAATGTTTTCACGTTAATTGTTTAGATGAGCTTCCTTCATTGGCACATGGACATGAAACATGTAACCATCATACTAGATTGGCAGATTTCACTGATCAAATTGCTCGTTTTAACCGTAGCAAGAATTCTGAAGAGTGTTTCACAAGCGAAAAGAGCGGAAGTAAAAATGATGAGCATAGATGCTTATCCCTTTGACTCCTGCATTTCTCTCTTGTGAAAATCTCTTCAAGTTTCTTGCTTCCTTGTCACCAACAAATTTTAAAAATGCAAATGCATTTTCGATCGTCATTTTTTTGTCTCCTGAAAACCAGTTCTTTTATTGTCCAAATTTTCACAGGCAGTAGCCCCATTGCATCGTACTTCTTGTGAAAGGATTTAAAATACTATGTCTATTTTTGTCTATATTAACTGAGATTAGGCATTGTAGTTATTCACAATACTTATATTGCTCGGGCGGTTGTAAACGACATAAAGTGTTCAGTTCAAAATTCCAATCACTTAAAGAATGTCGGAGCGTTCAACGGCCGAAACGTTGTAAATATAGCAATGAAAATAAGGACAACAGGTCGAACAATGTAAATCGTGAAAATAATGTCGATTTTTGATGTATAATTATAGTCACATCCTTGAAAAATGATATTTTCTCAAGTTAAAACTGGTACGTAATAAATAAGTCCGTTTTAAGAATTTTAAACTCACAACTAAATTCTTTCCTATAAGTAAGTTTAAGAAGGGAAATATAAACAGGTTGCCTAAAGACTGACATCCAGACTTCAATGGAGACGCGAAATACTGATAACATGTGCAACCAACACTCGAATTCTCTGACATTGCAGCACCTTTCAACAATTGAATTATCAAATTTTCCACTGCTCTTAAAATTCTATTAACTCACATGAACTTAAACCAATTACCCTTAAAAAGAAAAAAAGTGTGACAACTGATTGGTGTTGGGCGCGAATACTTAATTGTGTTCCGTTTTAACTTTGCTGCAGTTTCTCTAATTGTTTTAGTTTCGTCTTTCTGTCGACGGAAACTTAGAAGTCAATAGAAAAATATTCTAACTGTTGTACAGTTGCTGATGGATTGATAATTAATTCGCGACTAATTAAGCTAAGAATCGAGAGCAATCGATATAAAAATTATATTTCCTGTCTTTATGCAGCATTCATCAGAATTCTTTGAAATGAAAACATCTACTTCTTATCTTTTGCTTTCAGTAAAGAAAACAAAATACAAGCAAAATTAGAACGTATTTTACAGTGACCAGATGTGATTGTTTTTTCGTTCTTTACCTTTCATTTTTCTTTACTTCTTTCGTCTCTTTTCAACGATGGGTATCAGCTAGATTATTAGATAATATCCAATGAATTCATGTCACCTTGTAAAGGTTTGGCTTTCGCTCACACACGCACCGTCACACACAAACAAACACACGCACAAATGTGTCCGTACACACACAAATGTGCCCAAACACACATATGTGCCCGCGCATATATATATATATATATATATATATATATATATATATATATATATATATATTAAAAAAGGATTAATTCAAAGATGTTGAATGGCCATTTCGATATGAAGATCCCCACGGGTGACGACACATCACCTCAGCAACAGAAAAAACCTTTCAGAAACTTTTTTTTGTTGCTGTGATGATGTGTCGTCCCCCGTGGGGATCTTCATATCGAAATGGCCATTCAACATCTTTGAATTATTCCTTTTTTAATATATATTTGCTCTGTAATATTTTATTACATGGAGCTCTCTTCCTGTATCATTTTTTTATATTAAAATAAATTTTTAATATTAATTAGGATCGGGTTTTTTGGAATTTATCTTCCTGCTTTTTTCCCTTGGATTGAAGTATCTGAATTAAAATATATATATATATATATATATATATATATATATATATATATATATATAATTAAATTATGGATATATTATATGTAGTATAAATATATATATATCTTTCCTCTACAATGAATTGAACACTCTTGGCTACATGGAGTCTGTTTACCTTGTGTATATACCACGCTAAAATCTACCTTCGTCCGTCTTACGCTGATAGCTTAGAAGTAGAATCTCTTACTAATGTCAAATCTGTCAGTTTTCAATATAAATATATTTTTTATATTTCAATATATATATAACCCCCTAAAAACCTAGTCGATTTACTTATTAGATACAACGGTATACAGTCAATTTCACATAGCATTAGCAACAAAATAATCCTAGAAACTCTGGCCATCGTGTCTCCAGCATTGCAATGTTCTAACGGTAGAAATCAAAAAGTCTGTGATTATCTGTGAATTATTTCTAAGAAAGAAGGTTGACTAAGTTACAATCTGCTGATGCAAAATCTAGGGCGTAATGTGGTTGGCACAGTGTCTTCAATCAAATACGTTGCATTGTATGTCTGGCTACCAGCGTTATCTAAGGGCCTGGTATTCTCATTGAGGAACATAATTAGTCAATGCTTGCTCCATCTATGTCAGTGCCTGTTGCATACATTCCAACTGTTGTGAGTCCGGGTCCACAGTGGTGATTTGGTAGCGCCTCAGAGGGCACCACTTGCCGACTAGTCAACCAGATAGTATTCATGATCTTGGGTGGATGTAGATTTGCTATTGTAGAGTCAAGCACAGGATCTCATGTTGATGACCAATAACTGGCATGCTTGAAAGTCTCTTAGAGGGCCCACGTTTGGGATTAGCAGTTGTTGTTATCTTTATTGGCCTCATCATTCAGCACCTGTCGCTGACAACTGTTAAGTTTATCCCAAAAGAACAGATATTTGTAAAAAAAACGAGGCGACAAAATAAATTTCTATTTAATATCTCAATATGATGCATTTATTACGATAAGGAATTTATCTATCTATCTATCTATCTATCTATCTATCTATCTATCTATCTATCTATCTATCTATCTTTTGATGTTATGGGATCATATTTTTTTCTAAATCATACTTTTTCTAATCATATATTTATTTCAGTTTATTAAATATCATTTAATATTATCTTAGTTCACAAATATAACCCAACTTCCTTATGAGTGACATATTATTTATCTGTGTGCTTACATGAATCAGGAAAATATTTCAGTACATAAATATTTATTAGTGAATCATTTATTGTCGTTATTGTGTTAAGTTTAGTTTCTATAAAATATAAAATAGAAGAATCTTTTAATAATAAATCGTTTTAAAAACTTGATACACTTTATGGGCTTTTAAAATAACACTATCAATGTTAGTATCAATTTTCAAAGATGAGGCTTGTTTTTCTTCCAAAGCATCCAACAACAATTGATGCTTATCGATTTGTGATGTGCTGAAAATACATCGGCCAGTTCGAACAGTGCAAATCTTTCATGTAACCGCATGAAATACAGCAAGAAAATGATACATCGTGTGAGGCAAATGGAATAAAGAAATAACGGCAGATAAAAGAATTCTTTCAGGTTGAAATTTGCTATGTTTATAAGTAATTGGGCGTTGAGATATTTCTAACAGCAAATGAAATTCAGTCGATGTAGCTGTTGCTTTAAGAAAAACCATATAAACTCTCCCTGTCTCTCTCGCTCGCTCTCTCTCTCTCT
Organism: Ascarosepion bandense; assembly: GCA_037127315.1. Taxonomy (NCBI): domain Eukaryota; kingdom Metazoa; phylum Mollusca; class Cephalopoda; order Sepiida; family Sepiidae; genus Ascarosepion; species Ascarosepion bandense. The sequence continues at coordinate 8,837,140 of JBBBDQ010000555.1, forward strand.
CTATTTTTCTTTCTCTCGCTTTCCCAACTATATTTCTAGATTAAAGGTGAGTTTCTTAGGATAAATATCACAGTTTCAATCCCAGCTAAGGAGAATACTTTATGTGAAAAGAATTTCAATTTCCAAGGTAACCTCTTGTTAATTCCATTGTTTAAAAAAGTATATCTATTCAAAACATGTACCATATGAAGATAACACTTGTAATGCAAGTGTTATCTGTAATACCGTTGTGTACACAGGCATTCCAAAGATGCATTGCCGGTTGTAGTCAACCAGCAAGGCATCACGTTTGTAAAATTTTTTAGAAAAATATGTGTCATTAGACAGGATTTGAACCTGCGACCACTAGCAACAAAAGGGAAGCCGTCAGTTGATCTGACGTGTCATAGACCGCTCGACTGCAAATGATTGCAAATCTTAACGAAGCCGAATGAAGCCTTATAATCACAAATTCACAATATTACTCGTAATATTCACCTCTATCTGAAACCGTATCTTAATGTTAACTAATCTAAACAAAAAATATTACAGAAAGTTGCGGAGATTTAGCAAATGGATTAACAACCGAAATATCTAAAGTTATTTTTTGAAAATTATTTTTAATACATAATCGTATTTGAGTAGATACCATATTTTAAATTAAGCAGTATATATATATATATATATATATATATATATATATATACAGACTAGCCTGAGCATTTGTTTTTATTTTTTGTCAATGTTTAAATATGTGTCATTCAACAGGATTCTGATCTGCGCCAACTAACAATATTCATCTTTGACTGATGGTATTTTTAGATAATAGAAGTAGCAATGATAAAGATAAAGAAATATTTTCAAAAACATCGTGTTTGAAACTGAGGTAGATGTTAATTGTAAAGTAATCCCATGATTACACGTAGAATGAAATCTGCAACCTGGCAGCGTCTTCCTATTTATGAAACCCAAGCAATAAATTCAAATGTTTGAATGCTGGATCCAAACAACCTGAAACTGTATTTGAGCATATCACTAAAGAAATAGAATTTTTTTCTTACAAGGATCTTTTAAAAAAAAAAAGAAAGCATACGAAATAAGCTTTAGTCGCAAGACCAAATTTAAATTCAAGCACAAAAGAGAACGAACCGATGGTTCACACCAAACAACAAGAAATATTTTTCAAGTTCCTTCATAAGCACTTCTCTAAAAATTCCGAATTGCATAAGATCTTTGCTGCCGGTATAATATGCGCCCTACCTTTCGAATGTGGCGTACGAAATTCCATCACTGGTTGAGTATGTTGCCTACTTTAAAAATAAAGTATTATAACTGTCTGGTCAGAGTTAGGGTTAGAGTTAGATTTATGGTTAGAAAAGCTAATTAGTTCCAATATATAGCCAAACACTTATATCCATAAATATACACTTATTGGGAGGACATATTTAAATTGAGGAGGTCACATACTATATTACAACAAGAAAGTTAGGCCACATACTATAACAACACCGAACACTTCAATAGAAATACTGTGAATATATACTACAATTGTACCAGAAATTAGGAACCTAACTTCAAGAAACATAACGTCAAGAATTTCAAAGATAAAACGTAGAAACTGATATAAATAATGAAATGTGTAAGTGTAGCGATAGAAAGAAGTGTCCGCTTGACGAAGTTTGTAAAACAGAAGAGTTGGTTTACAAGGCAGAAGTGGAAGGCAAAAATGGCCAAATCGAAGTATATATGGGGTATATTAATGGCAGTTTAAAAAAAAAGATCGTACAATCTTCTGTCATAATTCAGATTAGAAAAATATCAACTGTACAAAAGTGGACAGTCATGTGTGTGAAATAAATAAAAAACTGGAAAAAAAAGTTCCAGTGTAAGTTTAGCATTTTAAAGGTTAACCCTTACACCATTAGTAATTCTATGTGCAGATTATGCAATGTAAGAAATAAGCAATAATGTTGCATTTAGGCCAAAATAAGCTGTTAAATGAGAGTTCTGAAATGATGTCAGACTGTAAGCATCCCAGAAAATACATTTCTGTTTTGTATGAAACCGGATTAGAGTACATGTATATTTCTTCCTTTCCATTTCATCTACTCTTGTTTTACCCGAACCCTTCTGTCATACTTCCCGTCAAGAACGTGTACGTAAATAAATGAGATGTTGGGAAATAAAATTAAGATTTACTGCCAGACGAAACCTTACTCTAGCATTTACACTCTTAGCCAGTGGCTATGTTTCCATGGTATATCACACGGTAAAAGTCTCCCTTCTTCTATCAAGCGCCCAAGGCTCAGAGATAGAATCGCCTACTGATGTCAATGCAATCGGGTTTCTAATCTTGGCTAAATGCTATCGGATGTCTAACCGTACTGAGCTGTGATGTCTGCGGGTGACTTTATATTTTTGCTGTGAGTTGCGATCTTTTTATTGTCAACCAAGTCTATAGAACCCAGTCTGTCATGCTATTCAGCCCATAGCTGGAGGGAAAATAGCTGGATTAATACCTTTCCCAAGTATATTTGCACAACAGTGAATTCAATTGGAATTTCAACTCGGAACTCCGACTTCTAATTCTGACCCGATATTCATTTCATCACGATGCTCATACCTTGTCATTGTCTATCCTGAAACATGAAACTCTTTTTTCTTTTTTTTAACTCGTATTCCTGTTTTTATCTTCCATAAAATTCATATCATTGCCCACACATTCTTTCGATGTAATTCACAGCATTCTTTTACAAAACCACAACTAAAATTTACACTTCGTAAATACGGACTATCACCTTCATCATAAAGGCCAAAGACCACAACGGCCGGAACGATTTAATGACAACAACACAGATGAGGACAATAATTCTAATGTAGATGCTGTAAATAATATTAACCTCATCTCAGAAAATCATACATAATCCAAATTTTTATTGTTCCAATTCTTCTTCATAGTCATCATCAAAAATAGATAGGTGAGATTTATATAGTAAATAATGAAGAAATAAGGCTCGGAGAATTTGACACTCACAGAAAACTCAAAAGTGCCAGAGTGAATCAGCCTATTGAGTTCTATAAACGAATATCAGATAAAAGAGTAGAAGAGATAGTAAAAAAATACGAATAATGCTAAGAGCTTCTAGGAACAGGATGTTGTGAAAAAGAACAAGAAGAAAGAGGAGAAAGATAAGAACAAGAAAAGACGGAGGAGGAAGAGAAGGAGAAGACGGATGATGGGGAGAAGAATAAGAATAAAGTGGCAATAGGGTAAGAAAAAGAGATGATGAAGAAGAAAAAAGAAGAAGAGGGAGAAAGAAAAAGAAGAAGAGGTAGGAGAAAAAGTGGAAGAAAAAGTACGGGAGGGAAAAAAGAAGATGAATAATATGAAGAATATAAAGGAGAAGGTATCTTCTGTTCCATTTCTTTGCGTTTTTTTTATGACTGACAGTTTGTAAAATAACGTTACTACAGGGAGTGGGATAGATAGTAAAAATATTGCTAAGGGCTACAAGAAAAATGAAAGTGCAGAGAGCCATGATCACACAAGTTCTGAAGGGACGCCACCCAGACGCCGCACAGGAAAGAAGAAAATGAAGGAAAAATATTTTTCCCCATTTGTTTTCACTATCTTCTCTTTTTTGTTGTTAAATCGAGAATTTAACTCGTAATGTACATCTCCCTCTCTCTCTTTCTCTCTCTTTTCTCTTTCTTTCTTTCTTTCCTTCTTTCAGATAACTCATTTTGTTTTTTTCACTAAGACACCCCTTAAGATATTCTACTTCATATATCGAACCTCTTCAAAAACTTAATAGTTGTTTTTAACTGCAGTTACATATGTTTTATTTTCAAAAAACCGTAGTTTTATTCGAATTCAAAGCCCCCAACCCGAGGGTAAACTTTTGATTAATTTGATCCAAAACAATGTAATTGAAAGAGGAAGTTTTAAACCTGCAACAGACATTTTGTGATACACCATACTACTCAGTCTCAAATGTTTAGATGATCGTTGTAAAATAAACTGGAATCACTTCAATGTTTTTTGTTTCCTAACCTTTAAAATGTAATATCCAACATGTACAATATTTAACATGTTTTTATTTAAACAAAACATTTTCTGTGATTAAATAAACACTTATAAATAAACATCGCAGTCTGTGAAGATTTTTTCTTTAAAGACGTGTTTGTCGTTAAATTTAGATTTATCGCTAAACTAGATAAAAAAATCGTTAAAAGAAATACTCGGAAACTTTTATCTTCCACTTCATATAACACAATATACACTTTGGAAAGAGCAAACCAAACACTTATTTTAAACGTTAAATGAAGTGTCTATGACTGACTGCTTGAACTGCCTTGTAAAAGCAGCTCAGTTTTCATTGGATTAAAATTGCCTCAGTAATCTTATTTTTGAAGTACCAATGTTCATTTTTATATAGCAAATATTCGAGACAGAATAGAAATAGCAAGTGTTTCTTTGAATCCGCTTTATTCAAATGATTTTTCTATCTCTCTTGATTCTTATTAGAATTTAATACCCATTTTTCTTTCACTGCGAGAAACGCAACTTTCAGCTTATAAAAAACATCTGGCTGGAAATAGATGAAACTATTTATATTGCTAGTTTCAATTCTAAAGTCAGTAGGAATTTAATGTCATAAAGACTTGAAAGGTTAATTTATATAGACAATGGTTCTTTGGTAGAAGTATGTAACTGGGAACGATTCCCATTGACAAATTAAAGGGATCACTCGTTTTCATTGATTTAAGGCATTTTTTAAAATCATTTCACTCCAAGCAAGGCAATAATGCTGCTAAGACTCAAAGGGTTTTATAGTGTAAGAAAATGTAAAGAAGTACTACTAAAAAGCGAAGATAGTATAAGAACAAGAATTAAGAAGAGAAGATAATGATTGATATAACGCTTTTATTTTGGAAGACCAAAGTTTGACTGGGAAGTAAGAATCCGGAAAAGAGTTCGACAAGCAAAACGCTCGATACAAGAAACAGCAGAGAACTTACAGTTAAATCTAGCCATTCAACCAGTAATATAATCAGACCTTGACTTCAATCTAGTTCTGTGTTTAAATTCATAAAATATAGGTAACAGAGGAAAGTTAATCAGAACAATTACTTCGAAAGACCAGAGTAAAACGTGTATTCTTAACAAAAAGTGTACATATATAATTTTGAAAATGGCATTACTGAAATTTGCTCTATAGTTGGTATCTGGAAGGAAATGAGTATACAACAAAATTCAAAGGAAATAATATTAGCAGAAGTATAACAATGTATTATCAGAAAAAAATTGTTGCGAAAATAGGGTTTTTTCTTATCAAAGATGATAATAATTTTAAAATATGATATTTGTTTCATCATGACAGCACATCAAGAAAATAGTTCAATGTTTTCATCATGAAATTAGATTAACAGAAGATAGTAGAAAAAAGTGAGAAGAAATGAATAAACATTCATTATTTAGAAGACAGAATTTCTGGTTGACAAGAAGAAGAACAGGAATTACGAACTGAGACAGCAAAATCAAACAAGTATAAATATTACGTATCTAGTAAGCTTTTTAACAGAAGATGACAAATATGACGCTGAAATCAAAAGGGGCATTGGAATATCAAACGGTGTCTTTCAAAATCTAAGCATAGTATAAAAAACACAAAAAATCTCGGTAAAAACAAAGAAAGCATTGATATATTGTGAAGTAATATCGGTTTTTATATGTAGCATATGGTGGAAAAATCGCATCAGAGATTATCAGCAGATATAACGCAACGGGAATGTGTTCCTACTAAAGGATGTTGGAAGTACCATAGGCCGAAAAGGTGAGTAAAGATAATGTTTTAAGAAAAAAAGTATAGAAAAAGACATTAATGCATAGAATCATAACGAATCAACTGAAATTTCTTGGGGACATAATTTGAAAAATGGGGTTAGAGAATCTCTGCTTCCTGGGAGATATTGAAAGCAAGAGAGATAATTGCAGTACATAAGAAACTGACCGAGCTGGTGCAAATAGCAGACAAACTTTACTAAGAATTACAAAAGGGCAAGAAATAGCAGAGAAACATGAGTGCCTACGTCCTAAAGAGAGTCGGCACATAGAAAAAAAGATCTGAATATTATATAATTTAGCTCAAGCACATTCTTGATGCAAGCTTATTTTAGATTAAGTATTAAATTTTAAAATGACATGAGTTACTCATAGATATGTAGAATTTTTGATACGTTTAAATAATGAGGACTGCCTCTATCACAGCCATTTAATATCTCTCTCTCTCTCTCTCTCTCTATATATATATATATATATATATATATATGTATATATATATCAGTGCATCCATGATCTGTCTCTTGAATATTTTCTTTATCTGTCAGTCTTTATAAGTTTATGTCAGTCTGTTCACACACACACACACACACACACACATATATATATATATATATATATATATATATATATTTAAAATTTGTGTATTTAGGCAGCTAGGTTATATACTAGGTTATATTAATTTACTTGTTATATACATGTAAGATTAAATAAATTGCAAACATTGTGTTTGCTTATATTTAATAAATTCCGTTCATAGTCACGGATAATTGAAAGATGTAAGAATGAAGATTCATCATTGGCGGTCGCAATCTGAACAATATGCAAATGATAGAGCCTTGTTAGGCAATACAGACAAGAAAATGTAAGACGTCCTAAAAGAAGTAGTTATAGAAAAGACTACATATTAACTACAAAAATATTGAATGTTTAGTCATCGGTAAAAAAAAGAAGCCCAAAATTCTAACTACAGGCGGGGCTACTAAAATCAAGCAGGCACAGAAATTTAATTACCCAGGAAGTGTTCTAGCAGAGGACGGTGAGTGCGACACCGTGATCCGAAAACGTATTGGCATGACAAAGGACACATTCCAAAAGCTAAGTTGAGTTTTTAGAGAAAAAAAGAAGAGCGGTCTAGAGTGCTATGCGATGTCTATCCTTCAATATAGCAGGGAATGTCGGAAAATCTTCTCATAGATGAAGGAGAGACTTGAAGCCACCGAAATGTAATTCAACAGAAGTATGGTGAGGCCATGGTCTGAACATGTGAGCAACGACGAGGTTTTGGAGAGAATGGAAACGAAAAGGAACTAATACTTAACATCAGGAAAATACAGCTAAAGTATCTGGGACATTTATTGAGGACGGAGGGCTTGGAGAATATAATACTCACGGAAAGTATAAAGGGAAGAAGAGACAGGAGAAAGCATTATCTGACGGACTTGAGCAGATAGATGGTGGAGCAGGGTTTGGAAGGGGTAACATGATGCGGGGTGTTAAGGGCTACATGGAATAGGGAGATGTAGAAGCCCATGATTGCTTACATCCTCAAGGGACACAGCAAATAAAACAAGAACCCCTTGCTTCTTACTGCCGTTATCGTCTTTTCAGCGGGCAGATCTTAAAAAAACTTGGCTTATTTCATTTCATTCTGTCTTTAATTGTATATAAATTAAATACAATATATTTAATCTGACGTAAAATACGTTATTAGTAATAATTAACAGTATTACGATTTATTATTATTACTAATTTACAAATCAAATAAAAAATTATCAAATACATTTATTTTGCTGGGCCTCAAGAAAGGCGATAATATTATTAAGACAAGAGGCTCTACTCGGAGGGATAGAGAATTAAAGATTTTGGAATGAACAAGAAACCCTGTCCTAAACAGTATACAAAGGATAAATCTTTACTCCAATCAAAACCGAACAATAGTCAAATCTTTGGACTCCAATTCACATTAGGGAGGAGACAAATTCGTAAATGAATGTCAAAAGGTAAAATGGAGACGTTAGGAATATATAGCTATTTGACGAACGAGGAGAAAACCCGTTATCCCGAAAATGTGTTCGTGTCCTTTGTGTGATTTGCCGAAGAAGGAAGAAAATAATAAAACTAGCTTACGTTATTTTTTAACTGACTTTATTTCATGCAAATGATTTGTATTCTGCTACTATCTTGGTCAATGAAATAATTCGTCACTTTTTAAGAGGATTTGCTTTCGTGGGAATAATAGATGTTTTTCAAATTGTGTATTTCTTGAATGTTGGAAAAGCGAGTTAGTTGTGAGCTATGCAGTACGGTCGAATATTTCTGCCCCAAGACTTTAGAAGGAACCGGAAACAAATATTTAACAGTAAAGAAGGGTTAAAAAGTGAACAGGGCGATCTACTTCTATTGAAGGGCTAAATAAATAATTAGTACATAATTTTTTTAGAGCTTAGATAGATACCATACTTAATAATTTTTCAAGTTTATTTTTTATATTGTATATACAATTCATCCAAGATTATTATAAATAAACTTAACTTTCTTGTTTCCAGTATTCATTTTGTTTTAAATACTTAAATATCTGAGGCAGTACAAAGACCATTAATAGAAAGCTCACATGAAACATGAGAAGTAAAAAGCAAAGTATTAGAAACCTGATTTCCGCACTTACTATAGATATTATGGTAGTATCACCTGTTACCATAACAATGAACTGTTTCAATCATAATAAATGATGAGTAGCTGATAAATATATAATATCACACTAGGTTGTGTATTGCAAAGAAAACCCTTCTTAAAATCTGTTCTTTTATTGTCCTATCTATTTAATAATATTTATTTTCTCCTACTATCTCATATTTATTGACTCATTGCTTCTTCGTGGCTTTATTACTGTAATTGGGATGAAATGATTAAAAAAATAGAATTAAAAGATCATACCGCTCTCTTTTCAACGATTATCTGCAAAATTCGCGATAACCATGTGTTGAAAATATCGACCCGTTTCTCATATAATGAATAATTCTCACCAGGAAGCCTCTTAGACAACCAAGTTCCCAACTAATAACAAATAAGTCTATCGCTAGTGTCCATTTCAAAAATCTGTAATTTCAATATTTCGATGGGAAATTATCATGTACAGACAAAATTAACTTTATCAGAAAAGTGATTCTAAGTAATCATTCTGACATTAAGCAAGAAAAAATATCCAGTTATTACAATGAATAAACAAAAACAATCTAAATTGCAAGCAAAAAATATTTACCTGTCAGCAAGTGTATTATTAAATAAATAACGCAGTCTAACTCACTAGAGTTATATTATCTGTAAGCACAGATGCTTCTCTCAATCTTTTCTTTGCTAAGATAATTTAAGCGCCAGCAAAACATGAGAAGACGTTTTTAAAGTTAATTATAAGAGTGAACGAAAGTATAATAATGGAGTTTAACGGTGTTTTGTTTTCGTGTAAACCATGCACGATGTTAAATTAGTGATAAACAAAACGAAAATCCTCAATCAAAACTTCATTATTTTCAAACTACACTGCAGTTGACAATAGACAAGATATGTTTTAGTGAATTGTAGAATTTTGACAGCATAATGCATTATATGTATGTAAATATTTGAAAATTGCATTAGTCTTCTAAAAAATGTGAAAGAACATCGTCTAGATTTATTTTTTTAATTTTTTGGTCACGGGAAAACATGAATTAATAAATTCTAATATATAAAAGAATTTTATGATTGGAAGATGAATTATTCCATCTCTGGTAAAACTTATGAACTCAGCAGACTTGTTTTTTTTCGTCTTCTTCTATTTGGCATGTTCATTTTGAATGTAGGCGATCATGGCTCTTCATAATTGTCAGTCCTATGTAGATCATAATAAATTTGGTAGTTTTGTCTCTCCTAAAGCTTTCACCACAAACAATGTACAAAAGTTCGCAGAGTAGGTTATGCATTGATTTTCTATGTCCCTCTTGCCTTCAATCTGTCCTGTGTGTATCATATTTTCTGAACCTTCTTTCCCTATTATGTGCACTAAAAATGATGTTAAGCATAATTATCCTTTTTGTTTTTATTTTATCTAAAACTTCGTCATCACACACACACACACACACACACACACACACACACACACACACACACACACACACTCGGTAACGAAGCTGAGAACAACAGTCCGAATAATGTAAATAGTGTAAAAACAGTGTGGTTTCATTAAAGATAGCGGAACAAGTAATGCGATATTCATGCTCAGAATGCTATCTGAAAGAACAATACAAATGCAGAAGGACTTTTATCTGTGCTTTATAGATTACATCAAGAAGTTTGACAAAGTACGCCACAAAGACTTGACAGAGATACTCAACACCCTCGAGATTTTCGGAAAAGACCTTAGGATAACCAAGAATCTATAATGACAGAAAACCGCTTGCGTACGTACAAGAATTGAATTCAGCAGGTATACAAAAATATAGAAAGGGGCATAAGTCAAGAATGTGTTTTCTCACCGGATCTATTCAAACTATATAGTAAATCAATTCTGAGAGAAATAAAAATCCTTGCCACGATTACAACAATTTAAGATACGGTGATGACACGGTGCTGATAGTAGACACGGAAAATAAAATGTAGGACTTCCTACAGAAGGTAGCAAGAGAAAGCGAGAAGATTGAACTGAGCATAAACTTCAAGAAAACTGAATGCATGGTCATCAGCCAAAGAAAACCCCAAAATGCTAATTACATACTAGTCGGAGAAACTAAAACAAAACAAGTAAAGAAAGTTAAATACCTGGTAAATGTTCTAACATAGGATGGAAATTGCGACATTGAGATCCAAAGACATATTCCAAAAGTACTGAGAGACAGGAAAAACCAAAGTAACAAGTCCTGGATTGTTATGTGTTATATGTCCTTCTGTAAAGGAATGTTGGATGATCTAATCAAAGATGAAAAGTTTGAGGCGGCAGAAATTTTGTTTTACAGAAGGATGTTGAGGATACCATTGACTGACCGAGACAAAATTACTATTGAGTATTCTACAGCGGGCGCTTTTGATTAATCATATTATTTCAGTTTGTAACATGAGAGTAGTTGGCGGATCAAACACACTAGAAATAGCTTGCAAGATTTATACTCATGTCTTTCAACAAAGATGTTGGAGATGATACAAACGAGAAGAAAACTCATTGCTTATATCAGTAAGAGACAGCTGAGATTCCTGGTACATGTAATGAGAAAAGAGGGTCTGGAGACTTTAATACACACATGTTGATAGAAAGAAAGACAAGAGAATGCAGCTCGAGACATGCTTGATAGACCTGAGTAAATGAATAATTGAGTGGGCTTCGGGAAAGATATCAAGAGGAAAAGTATTGAGAGTGACAAGAGTCAGACTCAAGTGGAATCCATGATCGCCTACATCCTGAAGTGACACAGCACATTAAGATGAAGAAACCTTATTGTACTGTCTGAGCAGTAATTTTGAGATTAATTCTTTGTGTTTCGTTTGTATTTCCTCGGCTGCTAGGAACCAATTTAATGTGTCTATTCGAACCTTTTCTGATCAATCCGAGTGCTTCAACGACAACTGGAATTATTGTTGTGCTCAAGAGACACATTATTTAGATTTCCACTTCAAGATCCTTCTATATTATTATTATTATGATTTATGTTATTTTTGTTTTGGCATCATCTTGCCTGAGGGTGTTTTTAAGTGCCTAACACATCACCCAATAACTACCAGACTTAACTAAAGAAACAACAATATTTAGATAAAATTTGACTTTATTCATCAACATAGTCTCCTTCTAGGGTGATTACATGATTTTAACGCTCCTCTAACAATTCGATGCCTTTTTTGTGGAAAGATTTAACTTTGGCCTCAAAATACGCCTCAGTTTTCGATATCACTTCTTCATTAGAGCTAAATCTCTTTCCCTGGATCATTCTCTTGAGATCTGAAATAGGTCAGTAGCCGCTGAGAGCCACCTCTGAAAAATAGGGTGGATGAGGAAGTGCAATTCATGTAGTTTTGCCATCGTTACGATCGACTTGTGGCACGGTGCGTTGTCTCGGTGAAAGATCACTATTTCTTCTTTTTCGGTCGTTTTTGCCAATTTCTTCCTTCAAACGCACCAATAATACTATATAATAGTGGCTATTGTTGGTTCTTCCTTTCTCAAGTTAATCGATATACAAAATACTTTGCGCATCCCAAATTACGAAGGCCAAAACTTTGCCTGCTTATGTTTGCGTCTTTGGTCGCTTTGCACGGCTTTCACCTGCTGCCGTCCACTCTGCTGCCTGCCAATCTGGAGTGTAGCGTTGAATTATCAATTGTCACATATTTACGAAATACTCCGTCTTGTTGCCTTGAATCAGTTGCAAAGAACTCTCTGAATGTCGACGCGTTGTTTTTTTTATCGAATGTGAGCAGCACATTGCTTTGCTTGAACAATATTCTTTCTTATCAGAAAACAATGTTTTATCCACACACGAAATTCAGATTTTCCATTGTTCTGAAAATTTGAAACAGTAGTTTCACTTAAATAACTGTAATTTGTAAATTAATAATCCGATTTAGCCGAAATTTCCTCACGTGCTATTTGAATGTTAGTACTTTATAAAAAAATATACTGATTTTTTTTATTAGTGGCACCATCTATATATCAGACCCAAGACTTATTGAGTGTTGTGTTAATTACAAAGTCCCCTCCAGGATCTATGATTAAAATAGGCACTGTAGGAGATTAATCGATGCCTATTTTCTGCGTAGCACCATGAGCTTTACTACTTGCCATTTCTTCTGCTCAGACAAAAGCAAACAGTAACCATGAGTTACCCAGACCTTATATTGGGTGAACATGTATATAAAAAATCCTCGGTGCGATTGATAAAACAAATAGCTCATGAGTATTTACATGTCTTGTCTTGATGTAAGTCAAAATTAAACAAAACAACTGCTTTTTATGAATGGCTTTTAGTAACAATGCTTTTCTCAAAAAAATTATTTTATGCTCGTAGCCTTCGCACCAGAATTTGAGTTTTGAAATGCCAAATCTCGAAAGCAGCTGAAATATCACTGAATTTTGATCTGATGAACAGAAAGATATGCCAGAAAAAATTATTATTAAGTGTCCTACAGCAGGCGCTTTTGATTAATCATATTATTTCAGTTTGTAACATGAGAGTAGTCGGTGGATCAAGCACACTAGAAATAGCTTGCGAGATTTCTCTTTATGTCTTTCAACAAAATAATGCTAAGGAAATATTTAAAAAGCATTATTTTTGAATCTGCCAGACTCCAGATTCTTGGAAAAGTGCATTCAAAGTTTTAGCTTCAAGCTCAAACAAGTAAGATATATTATCTAGAAAACATTGTTCTATTCTCTTTTCTTTCTGAACACATTAGTTTAAAATGAATAAAGTACTCGTTTCCTTCAGGCGTCATATCAGAGATTGCAGTTACTTATTTTAAATTTAATGTAATTTAGCATAATACAGAATTTAACGCAACATATTCAACGAATATGGATTGGTTTCCTTGTTTATACTATTCTTTTGTTGGTATGCTAGTTATTCATATACTTGTACCCTTTCTCCCTCTCAGTATACAGATATACGCGCATGCATGCATATATATATATATATATATATATATATATATATATATATATATATGGAGTGTAACATGAAAGAGTTTTCTAGTTTCTCATGGAATGCCTGAACCAATTATGCTCAAAACTCAGACTGAAACTGAAGAAATTTGCAGATAGCAGCACGTAAATTTGGAACCACACGAAAAAATAATGGTTATAAAATATTCATTGTAGTCCACGATAAATAATGGCTAAATGTATTTTAAAAAACACTTTGCGCAATCTATCTTTAGGCACGTATAATTTAACATTAGAAAACCAAGAAATTTAAGTAATATTTTAGTGTGTTAATAACATATCAGAAAAGCTATAAAAAGAAAGCTAAGTTCAGTGTAGTTAAATAGGATTTATCAATTATGTAATGAGCATTTTTTTTCATCTCGATAGGAACGCAACATTTCGATTCCACTTTCACGTAAATCCGCTTATGCCCGCGTGAAACTGAAGGATGATTTAGAAGAATTTCTAATCGTAACAATCCTTTTTTTTTCGTATGTTTGTTGATGTGTACACTTGGATTATCATGTGGGGAAATAAAACATGTTCTGTTTACCACAGCAGAACACTTAATGCGCAATTTAACTGGCTAAAATAATAATCGGAAATAATCTTCAAGGACACATGACATAGTTAGATACAGTGACTTGACTTTGAGAGTTGTTAATTCAATAACTGGCAACAGCAGTGGTAACAGAGAGTTGAATTAGAAAGACATAACTAGGACATATAGGGTAGCCTGGCTACAATTTACCCCAGTTTTTGTCTCTATTTTTGAGATGAGGTAGTATTTACATTATTCTTTGTTGCCATATTACGACGTTTCGGCCGTTTTAAGTTCCGGCCTTCTTCAGGTGCCATGAATTTCGAACCGAACCTTTTTTATTACAGTCACTGGCGTATATTATTCTCATTCCTTGCGTAGTAATGTCACGAGTTATCTCCCTCTAGCCCTGCAAGTTACTTGTTCATCACTGCTGCAGTCTGGTATTGAACTCACAACTCAATGGGTCAAGTCACAGGAACTAACCAACATCTAAATCTACTGGGCCATTTGTCCTTAAGAACAACTGAATTTTTGGAACTTATAAACCTAATATCAAGTAATCTCTGTTTACCAGAGTTCATATTGCAATTTTTTGATGTTAATTGCTTTCTTTTGTGTTTTTGATGTTAATGATTTACTCTAGTATTTTTTCATATTGCAATATTGACACTAATGATTTTCTCTGGCACTCTGTATTACTGGTTCCCATCTTTAGGCTTGATCGGCATAGGAGATTTCTAAAGCCTAGCATATGTGCTGATTCCTTAAGTTTACGTAGGTTCCAATGGCGTTCTCTATGTATTATTTCAACTTCATCTTGTAGGAGGCGTCGTACTTATGAAAAAAAAAAAGATGAGGACATTAGTCCGAATAATGAAAATACTTTAAATATGTGTCTGTTCGAAATTTCAATCACCCGAAGAAGGCCGGAGCGTGTATCGATTAAAAGGTATGAATATGGCAATAAAGATATGAATAATCTTTTTCTTTGTTAATAGCCTTTCGTGGCCAAGAAGATCTTAATGGATGACGCATTTCATATTCAGCTAGACAAAAAACAAGGGCTTCTTCGAACGGAGACATTCGTTTCCTTCTTCATTTTGTAATAACGATTGTTTTTTTATTTATTTTGACATGTAAAATACATTTATCATCACCGTGAAAATATAGTATAAAAATGATGTGTTGACATTATTTTAAAATGTTTTCTTGTAAATGGTCAAACACTGTGTTTGGTTGTAAAGAAATCGGTCATATGCAGTTAAAATAACGTATATTTTTCATTACATTCTGAAATGCATGATAAACGAGATAATGTCGGATAGAAGAAATGATACAATTCTAATGAAAGTTTCTGATTTATCTTCCCTTCTTTTGTGGCTAACTCTGAAATACATAATCACTTTCCAGACATTCAAAAACTATGCAAGTTTTCGTTTAATCAAATCAGTCATTCTTAAACGGAAATCTTAGTAAGGGCTAATATGATTCTATAATGACTAGATTATTAGAAATAACTAACAAATTACTTCAAAACTTTAACGAATTTAAATAATTAACTCTCATATGAGTATTATATATATATATATCTTGGCTAACCCAAACCTTGAATTAAAGTAAAAATAAGAGTTTCCTATTTTGTTTGTTTTGCTTCTCAGTAAGCCATTTCATATGTTGCTACTTCGGTGAAAATATTTTACCACTTTGTAAGCAATTTTATCGGCGTGTTATAGGCCAGTGTTTCTTAACCTGGTCTTCCTTGTAGACTACCTTTGGTATACAAAATATTCAGTCCCACCTAATCACAAATAAAACATCTGTAAAACTGAAAATGCAATTCTGTATGACAGAAAATACTAAATTTGGATTTTTTGCAAAATCTAAATTTAGTAAAAAATATAATTCCTGAATAATGACTACATTGATTCTGATAGTTATCTATCAGCTTCCACACCTTGGTTCTGATTCAGGCATAAGTATAATCTCTTTTCCATGTGCAGCTTCTGGCTCTTTTTTAAAATTTCGCAGGCCTTATTTGTGCATCTGCTACAAGAAATGTTGGATCACTTTGTCATGCCAGATCATTTTTCTTCTCAGAGTCCATTTTGGACATTTACAGATTGTCCTGTACATTGAATACTGCTGACATATTTAGTCTGCTGTCTCTACTTTTGATCTAGAAATTTTTCACAAAATCAAAAGAGTGATTTGCAATGTAATAGATGTTGACTTGACATCTGGACTTCATTTACTTTCTCGATGTAGTGTAGCATCTCTTTGTCTTTTCTGCAAATACTTTTATAGCAACTATTGTGATGAGCGTTTTTTCTTGACGACATGTATTTAAGCATGCTTCTACATTACCATCTAGAATCTACCCGTTTATTGTTGAAATATTTAAATGAAACCGCCACTTCTACCCTAACAGTGTCTTTATTCGTACTTTCAGTCTGTGAAACTCCCTTTGGTTAACTTGCTTCCTGGATAAACACAATTATCAAAAATTTAAATGCGACGTCAGTCGCCATCTTCTGTCTTTGTGAATCCCGTTCAACTTTTGCCCTTTCATCAATCCTCCTAAAACTTAGCTTTTTTATTACCTTTTCACGTTCTGTAACCACCTGCGTACTAGTGGCATTCTCGCTTTGCTTGAGGTAAAATGATTTAAAAATGGTCACACGTTATGAATCACATGGCAATATAATTTGAGGATTAAAAATCAACCAAATGAAAAATAGAAATTATGCCCAAAATAAAATCAATAACATTTTGAAGGTAAGAAATTTCATGGTGTAGAATAGTAAAGAAGAAATGAACACTGGCTTTGGGCAAAATAAAACGAATAAAATTTGATTTATCGCTCACTTTTTCACGGTTTATTCTTCATAGAATCCGTTATTAGATCTATAATGAAGAGTTTAACTGACTAATTTACTTGAAAGAATATGCTGGGTTTTGTTCAGCTGTCAAGAGTTGATTGAAATAGCATTGGTTTGCAGGCACATGTACAGAGCGCTATCACGCGGCTTGAAACAGTCACGGGTTGGATAGTCACAATGAGCCGTATTCGGTGTAAGAAATAAGGGCCATGGTAATCAATGACTTGATAGAGCCTTTTTTCTTCTTAAGTATAGGCTTTGTTGAGTAAGATACTCACGCACCGCCTTAACAAAATGACGTTTCACGCGTTTGATTGCATTTTTCTCTTCCACTGAATGCAAAAAGCCTCTTTTAGCAAGGAAGAAAATGCACAGAATTGTTTACTTGTTTGAATAATATGCTTTTGAATTATAAACAAAAAGCTAACAACAGAAAAACAGTGATTGTCATGAAGAAAAGTAAATGAAACAAAGACAAGTACTTGAATGGAATGGCTAGAGGGGATGAACGTATCTTGCAATTTATATATAAGCATTAACACCGTACACACAATATGTTAAAACATTGTTATAACTTATAAACAAAAACATGTATAAATTTACTTTTTTTTAATCGTTTCACCCCGAGCAAGGCGGAAACGCCACTGATGTGCAGGAGGCTGCATAAGTGTAAAAAGATTAATTAAAAAAGAGTGAGGAGTACAAACTAGTTAGAAAGGAACAATAGAAAGCTGAGGAAGCAGGTGCGATGACAGATACATAGGTGGAGAGAAAGGGAAGGTTATATGGGGGTGGGGAGAGAGCTAGAGTGCAGTGGTTAGTAGATGAGTATTGACTTTGCATTTAAATTTTTGGAGGTTGTAGCCGTCAGGAAAGCAAGAATACGGGAGCGAGTTCCACAGGCGGGAAGTGCGAGAGAAGCTGCAGGAGTAGAATTGTCGTCTGCATTTGGCTCACCTGATTGTGAATGGGTGGGACCCAGTTGCCAGTCTGGTTGCGCGAGTAAACACCTGTTGAGGAGGTATCAGTGACTTAAGTTCGTCTGAGTAGAAGCCATGAAAGTATTTATAGAACAGACAAAGGGAGGCCACATTTCGACGATGGGGAAGTAGCTGCAGTCGAGCCGCCAGATCAGTACCTATCACATTACAGACTCTCCTTTGGAGCCTGTCAAGAACATTGAGGAGAACGGCAGGGGCACCTGACCATAAATGGTAGCAGTACTCCATGCACGGATGGATGGTTGACTTGTATATATGCAGGATGGATTCAGGTGAAAAAAACATCCTGGATCGACATAGTGACCCAAACTTCTTAGCAGTCGATTTTGCTATGGATTCAATATAGTGGTTCCATTTGAGGTCTGAGGACAGGGTAAGTCCGAGGAGTCGTAGTGTATTACTCTCCGGGAGAATCGCTTGGTCCATGCTTATGGGAGGCAGGAGAGGTTGCCTGTAATGGTTGACAGACAACAGCTTGGTCTTAGATGAATTGAAGTTGACAAGCCACTTCTTGCCCCAGTTCACCATAGAGTGTAGATCCCGTTCAAGGTCAGCAGCGAGATTATGTCTGTCCGCCACAAAAAAGTGATCTGAACTCGTTGAACAACATAATAAAAAGAGGCATTAATTTGGGAAAAACGCAATTTTTATTTTTCAATGCGCCGTGTCGCTTCAGGACGTGGGCGAACATTGATATTACCAATTCCCTGTCATTTGTATCTCTAAATATTATTTTTTCTTTATCTCTTCTAATCCCTGTTTTGCCAGCGATATACACTGCTAGGTTATACTCTGTGTTTCTTTGTTTCTTTTTTCTTGTGAATATCAAATTTCCCAAGCCCTCATTTCTCATTATATGCCATCCAAATTTCAGGCGTAGCTTTGTGATGGTAAGTTTAAGTGTCCTTTTTAGTTTTCTCTAAAACTTCATCATTGATCACATGTTAAGTATATGTTATTTTCTGCATCTTTCTGTTGAACAACGATTCTATTGCCTCAAGTCTCTTCTTTATCTGTATGAAGATTTTTCAGCTTTCACTGTGATATAAAAGAGCAGATATTACGCAAGAGTTAAGTAACAGTTGCTTAGCATTTGGAAAGCGTCTTTGGCTATCCCAATGTACATTAGAATTTCGATGTTGCATTTTCCGTCCCCAGTTAAATCGGTATATTTAAGTTGTTGCAGTTGCTTGATTTTGGTATCGCCAATTTGTAATTACTGATAATTAAAACTAAGATTGCAGTTCAGTCTAACTTTTTGCTTAATATGTAACCGTCAGTACCGAAGAAGCTGTGTCGTTTATTCCCATTTTGTGTCATTATTAGTGGTTTTAACCTTTAGATGACCAGAGAAAGTGGAAGTGGCCCCTGTGGTATGAAAAGCATCGATATTAACAACGGCCTCGCGTCGCTCCCCTGCGCTTATAAGTTCAACTCTTATTATTGCAATATTGTCATGTGAATAAATGCGCGTCTATTATTCACGACTACTTCTGTGCCTCCATCTCCGCTGCCATCTCCCGAAAGTCTTGCCCTTAGTCGTTATTATATCAGTCCTGTTTGTTGGTAATCAAATATAGATAAGAAAGCAAATATGGTGGAATTAGCTGCTGGCTGGCTCTCATTCACGCTACGTCACTTTTCTTTCGGTTCCTATCTAAATTATGACTTTCCGCTCTTCTCTTACAATTCTCATTTCTGTGCGTCTTTTATGACTCTTCCTTTCTTTCTGTTACATTTCT
The DNA here is from genome assembly GCA_037127315.1 of Ascarosepion bandense. Taxonomy (NCBI): domain Eukaryota; kingdom Metazoa; phylum Mollusca; class Cephalopoda; order Sepiida; family Sepiidae; genus Ascarosepion; species Ascarosepion bandense. The sequence goes on from JBBBDQ010000555.1 coordinate 8,856,790, forward strand.
ACCTGTTTCTTTATCTCTCTCTCGGTTTCTTTCCTTCTTTCTTTTTTCTTTTTCCTTATTTCTCTCTCACTTCTTTCTTTCTTTCTTTCTTCCCGTTTCCATATTTCTCTCACGCTTTCTTTCTTTCTTTCTTTCTTTCTTTCTTTCTTTCTTTCTTTCTTTCTTTTACATTTTGCCCTATTTCCTTTTTTCTTTCTTTTCTATTCTTACTGTCTTTTTTCTATATTTACATTTCTCACTATTCACTTTTTTTCTATGACAAATTTTGTTCTTTTTTCTTTTACCTCTCTTCCTTTTGTCTTTCTCTTATTTCCATACATCTTTGATATATTGACTTTTCTTGTTAAAATATTTTTTTCTTTCGGCCGGTTCATTTCATTTTTTATAATTTACTAATTTCTTTCTTTTTTTTCTTTCGCTTACATTTCTACCTATTTAATTTTATTTAATCTTTTACTAATTTTTTTTATTAATATTTACCATTCTTCCTGTTTTCTTACTTTCTGGTATATTTTGCGCCCTTTCTTCATTTTGTCTTTTACGCATTTCTTTCTTTATTTTCTATCTTTATTCTAGGTTTATTTATTTCTCATACATATCCGACCATTTATTGCTTTTTATGTTTAACTAATGCCTTGTTCTTTCTACTTCTTCATTTTCTTTTTATATTTTACTAATCCTTCCTATTTTTTATGTTTTCCTTCTTCCTTTCTTTTTTATTTATTTATGTCTCTAACATTTCTGATCGTTTTTTCCTTTTTTTCTTTCAATAATTTTTCTTATTTTTTTTCTTTTTTTCACGTTTATTTCTTTCTTTCTTTCTTTTACATTTCTGCCTGTTTATTTTCTGTTTGCCTTTTAGTAATTCATTTCTTTCTTTCATTCGGTCTGTCTTTGTTTCTTTCTTTATTTCTTTTACATTTATGTTTGTTCTTTTCCTCTTTATTTTACTATTTTATTTATTTATCATACAATTCTTCCTATTAGTTTTCATATAATTTCCTGTCTACAATATTTGCCACATTCGTTCGTTCTTCCCATTTATAGCAATTTCAGTCATCCGTACACTTTAATGATATATATTGTACAACTCTCTTGTTGTGGTCCAACACAAGTTTAGCGACCCGTCAAAGAGAATGAGTTTTACTTAAGTATTTTTGCTTTGAAAATTATACATAGGAAAAATTATGGAGAATGACATATTCTTCACTTCTCAACGTTATGATTATGACAAAAATAAAAAAAAATGAAATAATAAGGCAGTATTAAAGAGGAGACATGCGGCAAGAGCTTTCATAACTGCTAATAAAGTTTAATAAAATGTAGTAAAGACAATGAACTGAGCCGAAGCTGTCTTGCTACTGTCGCTTTTTGCATAAGCTTGAAAGGAGGAATATATATATATATATATATATATATATATATATATATATATATATATATATATATATGAATACACAACGGCTATTATGATAAATATAACATTATAATAGTATGATTCTGTCATGCCTCTTCTGAAGTCACTGTTAACTCCTTTTAACTCAACTATCAAAGTTTTTCTTTAACTATTCTGAAGGCAGATATCGTTCTCACTGCTCTTTGGGTCGAGTTAACGTTTTCATCTTCTCAGTAACTTGTAGTTGAGGATATATATGATCTTGCGTTTGCAATGTTCATATTTATTGGTCAAATTTAGGCTAATAAATCAGCAGAGAGAATTATCATTACTTGAAGGCAGAAATTAGAGTAGTGAGAGTGATGAATATATGATGCATGATATATTGAGAGCATTGTAATCAATTGCCGATATCCAGTTTATCTAAAAAACATACAGCAGTTAGTAGTGCGTTACACGCCACCATTATGAAAGTAGTGTCTTATAGTGCATAAATGTATTCATATATATATATATATATATATATATATATATATATATATATAATATCATATTATGAACGATTTTTATTGACAGTATATTGTGTTTCGTGTTATATATATATATATATATATATATATATATATATATACATATATATATTAAACAGTATTACACATTTATACATCGTTTCCTCTACAGGATTAGTTTTCCGGTTTCTTCTTAAATCTTTTTATTGTCTTTTACACCGACTAGCACCTATCCGCTTGAATCTTAGTAGAATTTTAAACTTTTTTGGAGGAGAATTAATAGAATATATATTTATATATGTATATCCTAATGGACACTGTGTTCAACACTAAGTTGCGATAAACTATATGCTTGAACACAACCTTCAGAATGAAGATTAATTTCGACCTTTCGACAAAGAAACACACTTCTATCAATCAGTATATATATATATATAGTAAGAGAGAGAGAAAGAGAGAGAGAGAGAGAGAGAGAGAGAGAGAGAAAGAGAGACTCCTGTACAAATTAATTAAACTAAAACAAAATGTTTCTTCCTAGGATCTTTCCCACTTTCCATGATCACGAATACGTCGTATCTGAGCGTTTTTTTTCTTTACTGTTTGGTTTGATGGATCGATTTATTTCTTCGCCTTGATAACACGACAGACAGTTTAAAGGCTGACACAAACAATACCCCCAATCTGTCTGTAATGCTTGCCAATGTGTTCCTACGTCGTTACAATTATCGCACGACACCTTGGAGTAATTCAATTATGGGACAATTAATGTATAGTAGGAACAATAGTAAAAATCTGATGCAAATGAAAAGAAAGTAAAGAAGTTGTTTTAATTAATTTGCACAAGCGTGTATATATATATATATATATATATATATATATATATATATATATATATATATATATCAGAGAGTGAGAGAGAGAGTAGAATGTCGATGAAATAAAATTCTGTGTAAAATACAAAAAGAACTATTCTTAAAAAGTGCTCAATGGAAAGTAGAGTGAATAATAATAATTTAAAATTCATGAGAAAAATATTTTATATCATTTCAAAAGTAATCATTTTGTTTCGACTCTAACTGTGTCTTATCAAGTGAAGATGTTGATTTCAGGTTGAAGAGATTTAAAAGATTCAAAACTAGCTAAACTCCCTTAATCAGATTGATATTGTCACGCAGTCAGTGGCGACCAATTAAAAAACAAGTAATTTCTAATTTGAATAATAAAAGAACAGTCTCAAAAATAATTTATTGAGGCATTATTGCTGATATTTGATTAAAAAAGGATCATCATAATTTATCAACTATTACCTTCACCTTACAATAATATATATATATATATATATATATATATATATATATATATATATATATATATATTGCGAATTAATGTTAGAAACGATGAATTTTAAATTCTAATTTTAATAATGCATTAGATTTAGATTATTGTAAAGAGATTAAGATATGAAACGAGGAAAAGTGATAGACAAAATCTGAACAAATAGACAAATATATACGTATACAGACATATGCTAGCGTACATACATATGCACAGATACATATATTCACACACACACACACGCACACACACACACACACACACACACACACACACACACACACACATATATATATATATATATAGAGAGAGAGAGAGAGAGACATTTTAAAAAGTTTGTTTTTATCGACGTGTCAATTTATCCCTTAAATTCTAAGGCTACGTTTGGTAAACGTTTGTAAAGGTCACAATATTAGAAACAGGAAAGAAGGAATTCCTAAGATGACATGGGCCTGGTGAAAACATGGTCAAAACAGTATACATATATTCCGTCATATTCCAGTGCATGAATAACTAAAACTAATGAAATATATATGCACCGAAATAACAAAAATATGTACACGAATAAAACTCCACAAAGCATCATATACATAATAAAAACACATACATGTATTTAACTATATATTACATTCGGTATTAATACACGCCAAAATGCACAGGAACATTCAGCAAAAACATATATACGTACTTAGAGAAGAATATATTTATATATTCGTCATCCACATACAAGCCTATTTCACTGCATCTCAGCCCATCTGTGTGGCTAGGCATCCACTTGCTTCTTGACGAGATCGAAAAAAATAGATGTATATACACACATACATGTACATACGAACATATATACATACTAATACACATACATATAGAAATATGAACATGTATAAACACACACATACATATGTCTCTCTATATGTATATAATATTTTTATTCCCATGCTAATGGGTATATATATATATATATATATATATATATATATATATATATATATATATATCAATGCTAAAGAATTCGGCATCCTAAAACTATTGGCTCTCTTTTTTCAGCATTTACTTTTATAAACAGTGCTCAATACAAGTAATATTGTAGTGCATAATATAATAAAGTTTGTTCTTTTTTTTAAAACTAATATACTTTATACTGCTACAGGGAAATTATTATGTTTCGTGATTTTACTTCTTCACCAGGCAATGTTAGCTCATTGTTGTGAAAATGATTTTCATTTGAATTTATATTTGAATATAAAAACATATATATATATATATATATATATATATATAGAGAGAGAGAGAGAGAGAGAGAGAGAGAAACAGAGAGTGAGCGAGAGATACATATGTATCTGTGTTTTTATACATATGTTAATATTTCTTAAGCCAGATAATTACTAACCTCTCATTCACACAAAGATAGGAAGATGCACGGAGGGAATTACAAGTTGAAGCCTTTGTAATTACTTTCCATTTAACGGAAGTTTTTTTTTGTTATTATTTTAAACACTAAAAGTACTTGGATATTGAAGTACTATATTTATAAGAATTATTATTGACAGATAGCACGTGCTGATACCAGCAGGTATTGAATGGGTTTTTATTAGACTCGATATAAAACTTTTTTAATATAGGGTTTTCGACTTTAAAGATAGTGCAAAGATAAATTAGAGAATTAGCTAAGCAATTATTATGTAGTAGACAATCTTTAGAATTCTTACAACTACATCCGCTGTTATTAGTTTTGCTGTCTTTGGCATTATTCATTTCAACATTGCAATGCATCAAGTTTTCTGTATTTTTATACTTGTGAATGACTTTGTTATTGTGTTTTCAGTTATTTTTTTCTAGATTATCGGTGCAACAATAGCTTAACTTAAGAGTATTATTATTGAATACTTTGCTAAGAGGATTAGGTTTGGGAAAGTGTTTATTAATAAGGTTTAAGCATTTTTGTTCAAATTTAGTTTTAAACATCAGCTTGTAAAGGGGAGTAAACCAGATGGTTTTCGTAGATCTTTTCATTTTATTTATTATTATTATTATTATTATTATTATTAAATGCGAAGAAAATATTATGTATAATAAAAATATACATTCTTATATATATATATATATATATATATATATGTGTGTGTGTGTGTGTATTGATTGATTGATTGATTGATTGATTGAAGGAAAGCGGGACGGACGAAAGCAGCGCAGAACATAATTGATCAGTTTAAAAAATAGATGGTAGAACAGTGTTTGGTAGAAATAATGGAAACAAAAGATTATTTAGAACTACAAGAGACAAGAAGATGTGACTCATAAAAGAATAATATATATAAATATTATTTAGGTTTGTATATATATATATATATATATATATATATATATATATATATATATCTTTTTATTTTTTGTTATTTTTATATGCTTTTGAGAAGAAGCGTAGTTTAAATAATTTAGAATTTTTCGGACATGATATTATCTCTGTAAAGATGATGTTTTGAGGTATTAGTTTAAACTAGTACAATTATTATTCTGTTTTCAATGTCATTTTGGTGTTTTATTTTTGTGATTTTGAGTTTCTTTCTGTTGTCCGAAAGAGTTAAAATATGAGGGTAAATTGTTAAATGATGATTTGTGTCGCTAAGTTTTCTTTTTCCAAGATCCTTCTGGTATTTCAAGAAACATGGTATTTAAAATTGATTTATAGATAATTAACTTTACATATAAAAGTTGGGTTAATTTAAAACGCTATTGATTGTATACAATCACGATTTAACAAAATTACCAATTTTATTATTAATTTCAAATTTCAATGACGGTAATAGCATCATTTTTATTATCAATAGACGTACTTTTATTCCATCCTTTTACTCCATCCATCCATTTCTGCTGCCTCAAGCCTCTTCTTCATCCTTGATGAGATTGTCTAGCATTCATTTCCATACAGAAGGACAGATATCACATAGAAATCGAGCACTCTTTTCTTTGTTTCTAATGAGATTTCCTGTCTTTGAGTACTCTGGTTAGCTTCTGAATGAACTTTGGCCATTCCAATGCGTCTTTGGATCTCCGTGTCACACCTTCTATACTATGTCAAAATACTTCCCAGGTATTTGATTTTTTACTTTTTTTATATTAGTTTCTCTGATTTGTAGTTGTCATATTGGGCTCCACTTTTTGCTTATGATCATACTTTCAGTTTTCTTTATGTTTATGCTCAGTCCTTAAAGGCCGGAGAGTACAACGGCTGAAACCTCGTGAATATGGCAATAAAGATGAGGACAACAGTCCGAACAGTGTAAAAATAGTGTAAATAAATAAATAAATACCTTATATCAGAAATATAAACAAATATGGTAAAAAGGACTTATTGTTCTATTGGTTTTCGTAGTTAACACACTGCATGAATATTTTGGAGTAATAGCTTAAAAAAAGATGCATTATTTTTCAAGATAATCTGTGTATTTTTTATTGATTATAAATTGTATTAAGAAGTAAATATTTTTCCGGCTCGAAAACGAAAGAAACCCCGCAAAACGCTTTATATATCCTGACTTTAAAAATTTTACAATTTCATTAGATAAGTTTTACTTCTTTATATTAGACGATAAATTTTTTCTAGAAAGTATATTTTGATAACAAAATTAAATATTTATACTAAAAATGGTTATAGGTTTATTGTTCTACTGAGCTTATAGTAGAAGGTAAAACTGTATGAAATTGGCTGTATGAAAGAAAGAAATGGAAAACGCCAAAAACGTCTTAATGCAGATATATCATGATTTAATGTATGAAAATATATTTTCTTACAATATCCCTAGATATACAGCTTACAGTTTTACATTAAATATAAATTTCATTCATAAAATGAACTGAGAATACAAAATTAATGATTTATATGAAAGACGGTGAAAAGAAGTTTTACTACTCCACTGGGCTTCAATAGTTCACACATTTTTCAAAATACAAATATATTTTTTATAATACATAATATTTTTCCTCGCATTTATTTCAAAATGCGAGAAATAATTTCTTTATTGATCAAGTGAAATAACACATATAGACTCTTCATCTTTCAAGTTGTTTATAAAAATGTTTTAATGAAGTGTAATGACTTGTATTAATTTTATGTATATTTAAATATATTTAGTAAATTTGCCATAATGTATTAGGAATATTTATTTTCCCATATATTAACTCGTATACGTGGATTGATATAAATATATGTATGGCAGAAATATTCTTAATTTCTAATAGAAAATGTGGTAAAAATAATAACAAATAACTATCCTAGCTAGCTCTAAAAAAAAGTAACGTTTGTGGGATTTTAACCAGGGAATTCGACAGGGACCCAAAGTACAATATGCTCCAGAATTGGTTCTGATAATAGGGATCATTACAGCAGTCACTCAAGAACACACATATATACATATAAGATTAGAGTTTTACTATTATATGACTATTTACGCTCTCATACTCTGATTGAACACTCTGGAAGAATGGTAGGCCTTGAAAAAACAGTAGCTACTCTAGTATCTAGGCATCGTTTATTCAGCAATGAACTAGAACACTTTCAGCCACTGACGTGTGTACATGCTACAAAACACGCTAAAACTCTGCTTTCTTCTACCGAGAGCTCATAGCTCAGAGATAGAATCGCCGACTGACGTCATTTCGGTCGGGTTTTAATCCTGGCTTAAAAGCAATCGGATGGCTAATCGTACTGTTGAGCTGTGATGCAGCGAAACAGATCTGTCTGCGGATATATATATATATATATATATATATATATATATATATATATATATATATATAAGATTAGTACTGAGAGGTTACTCTACATAATCCTATAAATGCTCTGTCTCTAGCTCTATCTCGATATCAAGCACTTTACGACAACAGAACAACTTTCCAAAATATCTCTTTATCAGTAAATGACTGAAAAAAAAGCATCATCTAAGCATCATCACAACTAAATAATATACACACGCGCACCCCCCATATATATATATATATATATATTAAGAGATCAGCCTAAACTTACCATAGTTTTGACATTTTCAATTTTCATTTTCGTCAGGCAATTTGTATTACGAAAAGGTCGAAACCATGGTAGCGTAATTGGCCGATCTCCCCAACATAACTATCCAGAGACCTATATGTTAAAGGTTCTTTTCTCTTCAAACATGCATTGAGCCCTTTCTCATATAACTGGTTACTGGTCTAATTTAAATCTCATTTAGATCTGACCTATAAATATTTATCACAAATAAACCCAGACAAACAAAATATCCTACTGCTATCAAAGAGCAGACTGGGATTCGTTCCGTGACTTCCGCTACGACGTCCCTTGGAACAATGTTTTTAGTCTTCCCGTCGAAGACTGTGCATCAGAGGTCTCCTCCTGGGTTAAGGCTGGCATCGATGCTTTCATCCCTACCAGGAATTTTCAGCTTAAATCCCATTCGACTCGCTGGTTCTCACCCGCTTGATCGGCCGACATTGCCCACCGGAATCACTTCTTCCGGCTTTATCGTAGCCACGCGTCGGACCAAAACAGGCGCCTTATCGCCTCAGCTCGTAATAAATGTAAAAAGATACTTAACGAAGCTAAGATGCTGTTTGCTGCCAGAATGAAGCAGCGCATAGCATCCTCTAAGTTCGGTACCAAAGACTACTGGCGCCTCTGTAAAAGCGTGCTTAACAAGAGTAAGTCCTCAATACCCCCACTAATTAAAGAGTTTGAGGTCCTCACCTCCTCAACAGACAAGGTTGAAGGCTTTGCCCGTAGATTCTCGACCAATTCGAGTCTGCATTCGTCGGGAATCCATACTCCCGATTTCTCATCTAGAACTCAGGCCCAACTGAATGACTTCCACATCACGCCCTCGCTGATTTCTAGCATAATCACAAAACTGGACCCTTACAAAGCGAGTGGTGGGGGTGAAATACCAATCATAATCTTGAAGAATTGTGCTGCGAAACTCTCCTCTATCCTTTCTAAGCTCTACAACCTCTGCCTATCTTCCTCCTGCTTTCCTGCCTGTTGGAAGTCTTCTTCTGTGGTTCTTCTGTTGTTCAGCATCTCACAGCCCACGGGCTCCTCTCGGACAAACAGTATGGCTTCCGCTCCACCAGGTCTACTGCTGATATGCTAACGACCATCACCGAGTATATATACGAGACTCTCGACAAGAATGGTGAAGCCCGAAACGTCGCCTTGGATATCTCTAAAGCATTCGATAGAGTATGACAGGCCGGCCTTCTACGGAAACTGCGAAGCTATGGCATAACTGGACTTTTGTTGGACTTAATCCAGTCATTCCTCTCTAACCGCACACTGAAGGTGGTATTAAACGGACATGCCTCCCAGAACTACCCTACAAACGCGGGTGTCCCCCAAGGCTCTATCCTGGGTCCTGCGCTCTTTCTAATCTATATCAATGATCTCCCCGATGCCATAAGATCCCAAGTAGGCATGTACGGCGATGATACCACAGTTTACTCTCGCCTCGATCAAACATCTGGTGTTGGTGACAAGGCGATCATCGCTGCCGAGCTTGAAAAGGAACTCCAATACGTGGTGGATTGGGGTAAGATATGGCTCGTAAAATTCAATTCTTCCAAAACGATGCTGCTGTCAATTAACCACCACAGACAACTGCACCTCCCTCCCACATATATAAATCTACTATCCGCCCGTGTATTGAGTACTGCTGCCACATCTGGTCGGGTGCCCCTTCTATTATCCTCGGGGTTCTTGACAAAATACAGCGAAGAATCGGTAATGTGATTGATGCCGACTTGGCTGACCGCCTGCAGTATCTCTCTCACCGGCGTGACGTGGCGTCCCTGTGCCTCTTCTATAAATACTTTCGTGGCTTCTGCTCTGACGAACTTAAATCGCTGGTGCCCCCTAGATATGAATTTGCACGAGATACTAGATTGGCAACTGGGTCCCACCCTTTTACAGTGAAACCGATGAAATGTAACCGCAATTTCTACACCAACAGCTTCTTTTCTCGCACTTCCCGCCTGTGGAATTCCCTACCGCATGTTTGCTTCCCCGACGGCTACAACCTCCAGGAGTTTAAATGTAGAGTCAATAGGCACCTCCTAACACACTAACTCACACCCACTCTCTCCAACTCTATCCCTATGTACATCCTAAGTCGTCTATCACCCTCCTTCTGACATTTCCTATACCTAATCGCTCTATGTAACCCCCTGTGCGATAGTGGCAGTGGAATGCCTTGCTTGGGGTGACACGTTTAAAAAGATGCCTTTTTCAAAATTAATTTTCTAGTTTCAGGGGAATTTTCTATTGATGAAGAGCTTCATCATATAATCCATAATAGAAATAATAATAAAGATGACCCAATAATCAATAAGCATTCTTTAAATTTAATGTCTAACCTACCTTGCTGGCTAACGCTAATAGTGTTGGTTTATGTTAAGCTTAAGGTAAACCACTCTCTAAATAATAACACACCATTCATTAATGTGTTAAAAAGTTTCAAAAGTCTACCTCAGTAGAAATTAATTAAACAAAAGAAAACATTATTTAACATTATTTTCCCAAGAAAACTCGAACATTACTAGTCTATAGTACGAGCCGCCCTGCATCAAGACCACCGCAAAATTATTCGGTTGGTATTCTTTGTCATTAATTAAGTGTAGTTGGTTATCTGGTACCCAACCCGTCTTGCTTCATGGCTAGATTTTCAAAGCAGTAGATAAATTTCAAATTGTTCTTCCGGCAGTGGCCTGCAAAGCGCATTCTAACGTTTGCATAAGACTGTAGAAATATCAGGGATGGGTCTACACAGCTGTGATTTATTTGGATGTTGTCTCCAAGAGATATTAATTATAGCAATCGGGTGTAAATACCATCGAGCTTAGACTCTCGGGTTTTGGTTCGTGTTTAAGTAGATGCGCCATACATTACAACCGCCTCTATAGTGGTTTGAATGTATGTCTATTTGAGGTTGTTAGCAAGGTTAGATTTCCAAATGAAAATTGCTATTTATTAAGCTTAGATGGTGGCCCAAACATTTGACCTTTAGCTTACATAAATATATTTAGTCAGACAATTGGTGATACACCTTTCCCGTAAAGTCGACGGATGCGTCTGTTTAATAATCAGAAAATAGGGATGGGGAGGGTAACATTAATCAGCCAAACGGAAAAAATACTTCTATTAATTATATATACTTAACAGGAAAAATTAAACCTCGCACAGTAAAATAAGGTCAACACAAAATATGAAGAGGTCAACTCATTTAAAAGCAATTAAGCAGATATCTATTTAAGCGCGCTAAAAAGAAGTCAATGCAATAAAAAAGCGAATAAAGTAATTAATCATCTGCAGAATCACTCGCATAGAAATATATTCAATTACAACAAATTCTAAAGAACACAAAACTCAAGTGACACCAGCAATAGAACCAAAACCTATGAAGAATGAGGACACCACAATAATGCCTTCACAAAACTTCGAAGTCGACATGACTCTGTTCAGTTAACTGACAAACTTCTCCATATTAATTATATTCATGTTCTACATCTACCCCGATATCGAGCAATCGATTAAAAATATTGCTTCTCAAAAACGACTTTTTACTAGTAAGCCACTGAACAAACAGCAATCCTCACAATTTAATACTATATATATATATATATATATATATATATATATATATGATTAATACATATTATTCTGCACAGGTAGCACAATTCAGAGTGCCATAGAATACGCAATAGGGTGCTGATTAGAGACTGATCATTACATAATTTAAATTTTAATAAAAATATCTCATTAATGTAAGCTTACGCAGTCCATATATTATGCCGGGATTAAGGTCTATTATTTATGGTTTGGTTATTAATAAATAACCAAACCATATATACTCACACGACGATTGTCTTTATTACGTTTTGTTTACCTTTCATCTTATGATGAAAGCGTTTGTTAATGGGGTATTAATGGCCTGGACATTAAAGTTAATTTATTTTTTCTCTGTGTTCTTTACAAGTAGTTGACTTCTTCACTGAGTGAGAGAATCCTTACTACCAAACTATTATAATATTGGTGTGAATTTATTGACCAAGTATATTATCTAGATACGCAAAGTAAAATAGTCTAGCTAAATGGTTTGTACTAGCCTAACTTTAGACTCATTAATTGAGAAACTGGATTTCTGTCTATACTTCAAATGTGAAAGACTGGGTATTTAAGCGAAACCTCCCCACTAAGGCCGGAGGTGACTCAAGGTCGGTTTTTCAAGTGAGAATTTCAAGCTCTTAAGCTTGGGCAATAATTTTTCGTAGACATTGCATAAGGCAGGAGAGGGCTTTTCCCAAAACAAGATTCTGCCTTTTGGTATAGCCTCGTATGAGTTCCTCTACGCCTGAAGGCAGAGAGACCGACAAGGCTGAGTTCGACAGCGGAGCGTCGGAACTCTTCATCTGACACATCTCAGGAGACCTTGTATTCATGAGGAATATGTTACTTTCAGATGCCCGGTTGCAAGTTAACGTTATATATATATATATATATATATATATATATATCATGTTTCATGTTTAAGCTTTAGTTCAAATTGAATTAAATTATATAATTAAAAAATAACATTCCACCCATAATAATATATAACCATATAATATATACACTTTACAGAATGCTCAGATATAACAAAATTTTCAATAGGAATTCAATCAAACTGAGTTACAGCTGGAATAGAAATTTAAAAAATTACATAAAAACAAAACGTCAGAAACCAGAATAACAACGTACTGTATGGACAAGAACAAATACCCACTGAACGGACTTTGTAAGACAAAAAGAAATATTTACAGAGCAATGATATAAATGAGCAAACCAAAATAAGTTTTAAAGTTAGAAGAAATGACAATAAATCTACATTTAAGCTGGAAAACCTCAAAAATTGCACAAACTGGCTAGTCACAATTTGATATTAAAATTGAAGTATAGAAAATACTCCAATATAACTTGTAGCATATTAAAAATAGGCACACCTACAACGGTGGTAAAATATATAGATTTTGATAGGAGGAACAAATAGCTATTATGTAGTGCTCAGAAAAAAATGAATGACTAAATGAAAGAACAGAAATTATGTCTGAGTGTAACCATACCAACAAATACCTACAAGGATTATACAATAATAGAACAAGTTTTCTGAGAACCTTTAGTAACTTCTTCTAATCTTGATAATTGCGCGTTCATAAAAGGTCCCTGTTACGTGAGCGTTGGAAAAACGGTAAGATCTGTTATAAATCACCTGAAAATCCTGAAATTAGAAAACTAGATCGCGAAATAACTCGTTCCAAAATATATATATTCAAAATTCTACAGTATAATTGTATTGAACACTTTTTAGCACAACACGGTACTGGTCTAATTGAATTTTTTAATTATGACCCAAAACTAACGAATTAACTATATATATATATATATATATATATATATAAAATAACTAGGATTAATTCAAGGATGTTGAATGACCATTTCGATATGAAATCCCCACAGGGGATAACACATCACCTCAGCAAAAAAAAGTCCTTTTTTTGTTGCTGAGGTGATGTGTGGGGATTTCATATCGAAATGGTCATTCAACATCCTTGAATTAATCCTAGTTAATTTATATTTGCTCTGTAATATTTTATTACATGGAGCTCTCTTCCTAATATATATATATATATATATATATATATATATATATATATATATATATCTCCAGGTAAAGATGATCCAAGGTTTTACGGTTTTGAGTTCTCTGGCATTTATATTTTTAAGTGCTTGCTGATTAAATGAATAATTTAATTTTATTTAGCCTTCTGGCTGAATCAGTCTTAATATTTAATTTTTTATAATTAATATTAATTGGATCTTCTTTGTCATTTTACCATAAATCCGCTTTCTTTTGTATATATATATATAAACTGTCAAGTGGCTTGGTTGGATTATTTAAAGTTTTTTCCTTATGTCATAATTTATGATACTCAATAGCAGTAAATCAAAATATTTGTTGCCTTCATTTTAGACGGCATATCGATATGAGTATTTTTTACGACAAGGTCCCACTCGTATACAAATAAGAATTAAAGGTTTTAATGATACGCCATAGTAATTCTTCTGGTTGAGAAGAAATTACATAGAAATGTCACTTTAACCCGAAGGGAAGTAAGAGAAAAATCGTAAATTGAAATAACAAGTTCTGAAATGGAAGTGCATATAATATGCCTTCTCAGAGGAAATAGATCGAACGAAAATCATGGAGATTGAATGAAGAAACAAATAGAGAAATTGTATTCATCCCTTGACAGGAGGAGGTCATCGAAGTGCCATACTAGACAGGAATGTCAGGGTATGGCATCCTTATGTCCGTAGAAATACACTGACCTTATCCTCTTTTCGTGCCTAAAGACGAGTAGTACTGACTTACATGACAGGTGATACTAATCTGACTACGGAACCTTGACCATGACTTATACCTTTACGGGAACAATTGCTTTCGTTTCAGGAATGCTTAAGAATAAAACAAACAGACAAAAATATTCTCTCTGCACAAACAAATGCCTTTACAAACGCACGCACAAACAGCCGTGTTACCTGTAGCTTCTTCTTCCATTTTAAGCCAAAAAGGAATGAAATGTCCAGAAAGATCCTCAGGGTCGGTTGTATCCAAAACAATCAAATTATGGCGAACTTTCAAGAGAACCTGCAATCTCAAGTGAAGCCTTTCGGACATCTAAATGACACTTCCCTTAATGCACTCTGAGAATATGTAATCTGCCATCCCCTAAGCCTCAAAAATATCCTTGATTTTTCCCAAAGAGGAATCGTGAGTGGTTCGATGAAAAAACATAAAACAAGGCACATACATCAGATACATCTCGTCCAAATATACTGTACATGTAAATTACTTCAAACAAGGTATGCAAAAAAAGAAAAAAAATTACAACATAATAGCCAATACAGGAAACAAAAGTTAGAACTAACACAATGAAAAACTGAATTTTGTGCGCATAAAAAGATTACACTGGTTTACACAATATTCTAAGTAAGGCTCAACACGACTTTTTGAATCGATTCATAAAAATTGATTATATAAATCTAATTTTTATGGATCCGATTTTATATCCTTTAATATATATATATATATATATATATATATATATATATATATATATATTCATTTTTAAACGAGTTATTTTGCTACCAAGCGTTTTTACAATGAGTGGTGTCTTCAGGCGATTTTTAATAATTTTTACTGAAAACCACCTGAAACACTACTCATGTTATAAACCTAGGTAGCGAAATAACTCGTTTAAAAATGGAAAGTATTCAAAAGTTCTACAATACAATTGTATGGAACACTTTTAATACAAATGTGCACCAGTCTAACCCTATTATGACCAAAGACTATGTATTAAACAATCAATATATATATATATATATATATATATATATAATTTGAGGAATTATCATGCTCCACATTTATGTTAAATTTTAATGCAAATACGTATACAGAGAGGAGACATAATGGAATCTACTAACGCGGATCTAGGATCACAAAAGTAAATTACGCTTAGAAAAACGTTTCAAATTTTTTTTTATTACTCCGCATTGACGTAGGAATATAATCTTAATTTCTCTAATACTAGTTTAATTATAAAAGAACATAACCTTTTAAGGAGAAAGCACTTTGAAAACATATTAATATCATTACTACCAACTATTATACTATATCATATTGTACGCTATTTATATTACAAAATTGTAATATTATAATGATATTGTATTTCATTATATGGTACTTTGTATAATTACTATTATATTATTATGATATATAATACTTCATTGTATATTTCAATATCTCTAAATATTACTTATCTTAGTTATATTAACTATCTATCTATCTATCAGTTTGTTCGATTGACCCCCTCTCTCTGTCTATCTATGTCTTGTTCATATCTATCTATCTATCTATCTCTTTATCTTTGGGCTTGTACATAGCTATTGGCTATCGGCCTCTCTGGCTGTCTCTAATCATTATCTATCTATCTATCTATCTATCTATCTATCTATCTATCTATCTATCTATCTATCTATCTATTTCAAATTCTGATCTTGTTCCTCCATACAGAAATAATCCATCACATTTAGTCTTGTCACTTGATGAATATAATCTTTCCCAATATATTTCATTTTAAAATGTCTATCAATTTATGTTGGTCCATTTTCTTTTAACTAATGCTTCTATAGATGCTAAAATGTCGTCATTTTTATTTTTTCGTACTTGCCAACGTCTTGTTGTTCATTTATACGTTTTTTGATTCACCGATCTATCTATGAATTTCTTTCAGTCCATCTACCAGTATTATATTTATGACAAATGATTATTTTTTCTCTGTATCATAGTTTGTCATTGAATGCAACAAATTTTACTTTTCCAGTCTCGAGTGCATTTCGAACCCTATTCTGTTTAATGATTTGTAAATCATTAAACCACTTTACGTTTCTGTAAAAACAAAGTCGATAGATTCCTAGAGAGAAAATTGATCAATAGAAGGTTTATGCAAAGGAAATGAATGGTGAAAACCTACGAACAAAATGAAGAGTGGAATTTAGCGCCGGAAAGGAAGTGAGTGTAAGAGAAAAAGAGACAGAGAGAAGAAAAAATGAGTGTCGAGAAAGATAAAGAAATAAAACCAAAGGAGAACAAACTGTCAATAAAATATATAATTGATGGGAATTGATGTGAATGTGTTATAGAGAAAGAATATGAACGATCGGGTAAAAATGGTGAATTTGGAAACGGGTAAAACTATTTTATGTAAGTTAATTTAAAACAGGGAAAAATTGTTTAAAATTTACTGAATGTTATTCTAAATTTAGAAAAAAAAAATAAAAAAAGCATATATATAAAATTCAAGGACATTTTCCATTGATTCTTTTAGCAGTTCTTATACGTGGGCGTGGGATTGGTTGAGTTTTCGACACATGAACACTTACTTGAGTTATTCAATATTTAATGTTTTTATAGGCTATCCAGCGCAAATCGAATACTTTGTAGTGAATAAGAAAGTAAGAATTAAAATCAACCTTCTTCACTTTTATAAAAAAATTACAATGACGTGTAAAATACTGTTTTTTTACAAATAGAAAAAGGATTAACCATGTGGTTAAAAGATGTCGAAACCAGATTTCGTAAGTAGGTGTTAAATTGATTTTTGACCAATGGGAGCGACTTGCAAGTCTTGAGAACATCGCGAGACAGTGCAAAAGATCTAATACCAATAAAAGGGACCCTGGATCAGCGTCAGTCAGTCAGTCAGATGAAAGCAGCGAGAAAGACAAAATTAAAACGTAACTTCAACTTCAAGAAATATTAATCAGCTCCTTATAGCTACAACTTCATTTAGCAGTCAATCAAACTAGCCTTGCATTTCAAAACCGCTGCGAACTATTGAAATTTGTTTGCTTACAATGCTTCCCTTTTTTGTTCTTAATTTGTGACGAAGATTTAGTTTTACGTCAAATGAATGCTCTTAATACCTTTCCCAAGTGTATTTTCGCGTAAGTGAATGCAACGAATTCCATTGGAATTCGAACTCGGAACGAGATATCGGAGAACCGAGTTCGAATTTCAATAGAATCCATTTCATTCACTTACGCGCAATAACATTGAGAAAGTTATTATCCGCTACTTTTCCCTAGAGCTATGGGTTAAATAGTAGGACATGTTAGGTTCTATAGCTTTTCTTAGTAACCGGTCTACCGCAGAAAATAATGACAACCTACCGCGGGAACACCTTCTAGCCACTCATTCATGTCTCTTTCGAGATATGATCGTTGAAGCATATATGACGTATGGCTCTAAACTGGCCGAATGCTTTTACGGTTTTGGTAATATATTGTATATATCAAGTTTAAGCTACCTGAACAATTTGCAGATCGCAAGTTTAAAGGCAGTCAAACTTTCACCGTATTGAACACAGAGTGATTCCTATGGTCAGTGTTTGAAAAATAAAATGTCTCTTTTATGCTAAAACGTACGGAAATTATATTTAGACTAGTTTCACTTACAAATAACGCAATGAGAAAATGCTAACTAAACGTTGGACTACATGAAAATGCATAGAGCTAAGTATTGGTCTACTTCCTGACCTCAACATGGTTTAAGTATATGAGACATTAGTGAACATGCTGGAGATTGATGATAATGCATTATAGGAAGAATATATAATGAATGCTTATTTTTATAATTTGTCAATATTTTGATACAAATTCATAACAATATCTTGATGGATGTGCGTTGTGGTGCAGCGGATATCGGCTCGGAACAATAAATTGGGGGAGCCGAGTTCGAATTCCAGTTGAATTCTTGCATCCAAATACCCTTGGGAAAGGTATTATTCCGTCTCTTCCCTCCAGTTATGGGTTGAATAACAAGACAGATTGGGTTCAATAGCCTTGGCTGGTAACCAGTCTATCGCAGAAAGTAATGGCAACATACTGCGAGATGTGCGTTGTGGTGCAGTGGATATCGACTCGGAATGACAAATCAGGGAGCCGATTTTGAATTCCAGTTGAATTCCTTACATTCACTTACGCACAAATACCCTTGAGAAAGGCATTTATCCGTTTCTTCTCTCGGGTTATGAGTTAAATAATAGGACAGATTAGGTTCTATAGCCTTGTTTGGCAACCAGTCTACCGCAGAAAGCGATGGCAACCTACTGCGGGATAATATTCTTCTCGGTCAGTCATGTCGCTTTTGAGACAGATCGCCCAAGCGTGTATCACGTATGGCATTTAACTGACTTACTGAAACATTGATAACCAGACAGCTATGACATCTGGGAATAACTATTCACATGCTTAACTTTTTATAAATCATTAGAAATGTGCTCAAGCAAATGGTGTCATCACTATGGAAAAGAGTGGCTGCTAGCAATACTAAATTAATTAAAAAACTTTCACTTTAGTCAAAAATTGTTCTGTAATATATTTAGGGATTGCATTTCAAGAATCGTAACAAATTTTACATATTTGGTGTGCAGCTGTTAAAAATTCTGATGTACTTTCTCTTAAAAAAATGGACTGACGCGACACTTTTTACTGCGAAAATAATTTCTAGCTCCACCAGTAAAAAAGGCATGTAAATACAGTCAACTGAAGGACGTGATTCATGCTTTCGCAATTAAGTTTTCTTATATTCATGACTGGCTAGACAGCAGATATCCTGCCGTAGGCTGGCGTTTCTTTCTGTCGTAGACTGGTTGCTAGCCAAGTCTATAAGCTCCAGTCTGTCCTGATATTGAACCCTGCTGGGGTGAGAAGAAATAGATTCATATATTTCTCAGGTGTAATTACACGTATGTGAATATAACGAAACAGACTGGAATTCGAACTCTTCTCTCCGAATTTTTATTCCGAGCCGTTATCCATTATATAGCGCCGAACATTCTAAGGCGTAAAGTCGGGCAAAATATTTTCATTCAATGTTGCTTGTAAAAGATAATTCAATACCACATATTGCATATATATGTAACCTCGTTAAATGCGCACACAAAGCATATATATATATGTACATGTTGTATCGCTGAGGTGGGTACAATAGACAGAGAAAATGTTCTTCTGTATTATTCAACGCAAAATTCAGTGATAAACGGATATACACGGAACAGTACAACAGTTATAATAACGCATAAGACAGAACTTACAACACAGCGAGAAGGGGATTTGATCGCAATAGTCACCGAAATAATAAGTCTGAATATTACTCGAATGACACTAGAATATTACGCTTTGAATAATACTATACTTTACTAAAATAGACTATTTCAGTAAAATGGTCATTCCATCATTGTGAGAGATGCAGGGTGCTAGCCACTCAACAACAGCATATAATGTGATGATGTATAATCTCTTGTCTCTAGCTCATGAAATGCATGATGAAATTCACTCGTCATAATTTACGAGACAATGGTTGATGAATACCATTCTACCATTCACGCTGTAAGTTTTCAACACTGCCGAAACAAAACAAAACAAAAATCAAAGGTAAATTCCATCTGTCCAATAACCCGATTTGAAGTCAAAAATATTGAAAATGTTATATTAATTTTAAACGAAAGTAGCATTAACTACCCTCCACACGCGCACTCAAAAACAAACAAAAAATAAACGCTTAAACACACAAAAAATAAAATTATATATATATATATATATATATATAGAGAGAGAGAGAGAGAGAGAAAGAGAGAGAGAGAGCCGATGGCCATAAACAGACCTAGTCTATTAGAATACACGCTACCTCTAAACATCGGATCAACATAAATAAGCAACCTAAAAGCCATGGCGATAATTAACACCACAGAAATTATATAGTCCATTATTAGCACAGGATTTTTTAAAATGATTCCTTCTTCCATGGTCATAAATATTTAACTTGCCCTAGTGGTTTTATTGCCTAGCTGAGTGTGAAATAACAATAAAAATAAACAAAAGAAAAGAAAAGAAAAGGTCAAATTAATTGCATATATATATATATATATATATATAATTAAATTTGTTTATTATTTTAAAAGTATTTTAAAAAACAAATTTAACTATAATTATTTTATGCTCTACTATATATGTAGTATTAAGCATTTTCTATAAATAAAATACTGGAAAACTCGGAATTCAAAAATTGTTGGTTCTCTTCATCGGGATATATATATATATATATATATATATAATTATTTTTTTATTTACAATTAATTTAATTTTCATTGCGACAAGGAAATTTTTATGTTTCGAGATTTCTCTCCTTATCAAGCAATGTTCAATAATTATGGTGAAAAAAAAATTACATTTGAATATATACACTAGCAGTATAGCCCGGGTGTAATGAAAGCTTTAAAACTAATCCATGGAGCTCAGACTCCTTGGTCGTGGGGACGAAAGACTAAAAAGTAATAGTTGTTAAAGCGAAACCGTAGACTGAAAGAAAAATGAATGGATGTAAGTCAAATTTTGATTTCCTGGTATCGATATCAAATAAGGTTTTTTCGTCATAAACTGAATTTTGAAGGCTAAATAAGTCCTCTAAGCAAATGGTATCATGGCTGAGACTAAGAACTACAATTATACATACTTAAAGCCAAAACCGAAGCAAAAACTAAAATAAAAGGTCTGAAAAAAATACAGACATACTGGAAGACACACACACACATACACACGCAAACATCTTGCCTTTCATATATATATATATATATATATATATATATATATATATATTATCGATTTTCTGTACTCTTGTAAGAACTACAACCTTAAAACTTCTGAATATCGTTTCTTATAGTACAACTGTGTAAATTTTCAAGAAAATCGGTTCAGCCGTTTCGGAGTCTATAGGTAACGGACATACGGATACACACACAGAGACACAGAGATAATGTTCCATTTATAAATAAGTTAATATATATATATATATATATATATATATATATATATATATGTGTGTGTGTGTGTGTGTGTGTGTGTGAGGTCAACATGCAGCGGCAAATGCCTGCTTCATCCTTGAATGCAATATTCAGGTCATGAGTGTGGTATCTTGGCTCGACTATATATAAATATATGCTTCTCTTTGGGGCATTATGGGTAGTAAGCTCTATATATTAAATTATCCTATAATTATACAAGAAGTGTTCTTTACTTAGTAGATACAACGTTTACAGATATAAACCCTGTGTTGTTAGGAATAAGTAGAGCATGCTAACTACTAGATTCACACCTTAATGAAATCTCTAGATCAAGTGAAACCGATGGTCAGTATTCTATACTGATTTCTACGTTAACATTGTTTGTCTTTATAAACGTTCTTTTCTTCCACTTTGTCTTTCTCTCCGTCATTGAGCATTCGTTTTCTATCAGAGCAAGGCATTTTATATAATTCGGGTAAAATTCTGGATATATATTAATTTGGATGAAAACGATCACTTTATTGGTGGATGTTATTCAGCAACGAGACTTGTTTTAGGTGAACACCGTGGTTGACCGAGAAAAGTTTTGGTACTGGTTATCAAACACATCGGATTGGATAGACAGTTCCTAATATCAAGTAATACAATCGATTATGGTGTGGTGCCGTTTGTGTAAAGCTCAGATGTTGGGACCGTTTTGTTTTTATTTTTATTTCTTATACAGTAACGTCGCTGGTTATACATACTTTACTATCCTGAATGGTCAGTTAATACTTCAAATTAAAAAGTTATGTAAAAGTCTCCCTGGGTTGTTCCAACAGGATAAAGCGCCTACCCATTATGCCATCGCTATAAGAGACTTTTTGGCTGACAATTTCTCTGACTAGATTGTGAGACGTGGCAGTGTGGTATGGACTCCTGGTTCTCCAAATATTAATTTCCTTGAATCCTTTTTCTGGGTTTTTCTACAAAAGATGTACGGACTTTACTGTTACCCTGGATAATGATTCAAATTCTGTAATCCTTCCTAAATGTAGCATCCAGTAATTTCATTTGGTCGCATAATCTTTTATTATACAATAGAATTTAATTTCTACTAGGGATAATCACTCCCGATTTTCAGTAATTAACAATATGAGTGTCGTAATTCGTAATTGCTCAAGCAAATTTTAGTTGAAATATTGAAATATTCCCTGGTTAGTTTATTTTCAGTTCTCAATCATTATTATTTTATTCAAACTAATTAGTGACATTTACTTTCTTACTATAATTCAATCAATCACCAACAGAGGTTGATTACCAATTCAACTGTTAATGTTTTAGGGTGTTTCGAGTTTTTTAGCAAAACACCTTCTCTTACATTAGTTTTACATAAGTCTAGAGAGCCCTGTACACTCTTCTTTTTAACCCGGTTAAACTGGGGTTGAAAAAGTATTAAAATATACCAGCGTTAATGTTTTTTGTCCGCCTATCAGTAGATTTTGTTCTATATACAGGGTAGATAAAAGTTTTGAATAAGAGTGAATGGAAACGTAACTAGTAATATTGCTGTATATTTTGAGAGGCTAACTGATCTCTGAAATTGAAAGGTTTGATGAAAACTGTTCTAAGTGGTTCCGACAAGATAGAGCCCATGCGTATTACACCCAGGCGCTAAGAGACTTGCTGAATCTAAAATTCCCTAACTGGATTGTGAGACGTGGCTGCCTAGAATCGACTTTCTCCCTCTCCAAATATTAGTCCCCTCGACTTCTGTTTCTAGACAATCTAGAAGGAGAATGCGTACAGGTGTATCCGGACTTTACATTCACCCTGTAATATTTATTTCAATATAAAATGTCCCTTTTGTATATTCGGTGTGAGTGCGTTCGCGGGTGTTAGTCGGAAATCAATGTGAATGCGTGCAAGCTTATATATCTCTGTGTGTGAAAAGAATGATTGATGGTTGTTTCATGAGAATTTTGAAGCGGAAGTATTAATCAATAAAAGTTAATAACGTGCTACTGTGTGACGTGGGCAACACGTCGAAAGTAAATTTGGCGTCAAAACATGATTGGAAAGAAGAGAGATTGCAAATAACCAAAAGAAATCATCACTGTAATGCTCCTGATGATGATTATCATGATGATTATAGTGAGGGGAGATAGAAAATAGGAACTATAAAAATACATCCCGGAAATCGAAACCCCGACTAAACCTGTCCTGTATTTGATGTAGTTTACCGTTTCTTAAAAAATCCTAGAAGAAACTTGTTTTTTTTGTTTTTGTTTTTTGTTTGTCGAAAAGGCAGAATGCTTATCTTGGTGGATTAGCTTAATACGATCACTCACCTCGAGTTATGGCCTTTCTGATAAGCATTTAAACGAAAGCAAATCTTATTTAATTGGAAAAAATGTAAAACGAAACTGTTTTTAAAAGTTTGCTATGTAATTAGTCTATTATATTATTTTCGGAACATTATCTAGCCATTTTCAATATTAATACATCATTGAAATTACACCAGTTACATTAATCATACTAACACGTATATCGCCGAAATGTTTGATTTTAAAAGGAAATCGTCAGACTAATAATTTAAAAAATAGGTTTCTTCAAACTTCGCATTAACATTATTCATTTACTTATACAGCGTTCTAAATCTGTGCAAGTGTCAAGTGGATTCATGGTACCAAATTAAATAACCAACCCACGCCATTGCATTCCCTTTCACACGAATGAGAACATTCAAATTAGTGCTTTCTCATTGGGAAAACGCCTGAAATTTACTGACAGAACAGTTACTGTTTTTGTCAGTCAAAATTCATGGAAGCTGTTTCCATTTAAACTATTTTTTTCTGAAAATTACCACTTTGAATTCGGTACTCAATATAGATCTTTCATATACTGATATATAGATCTTTCATATACTGATATATAGATCTTTCATATACTGATAGCAATTCCCTTGTAATTGTTTTTAATTACTGCCAGCGTAGAAAATTACAGCGTGATTATTTCCTCTTTATGCTGTCTTCCTGAATCCTGTTTTTTGTTCTTTTTCTTCACTAAATCTTTCTCATTCTCTTTCATTCCCCGTAACCTATTGTATGTTTGTGCAGTAATCATTTCGCTTGGAGTGAAATGATTAAAACAATATTTCAATGTGAAATCCTTTTATCGCGATTGTAAGCATCCAATAAACTTATTTATAGGAGTGATTGGTACATTTATTACAATTTGAAAAAAGACGTTTGACATGTTTTGTCAATTAAACAGGGTCATCAGAAAAATATAACATCGATTAACTATTCCCTCGGATTATAGATCAATTTTAATCATATCGTCTAATACGGTTCTGCATTCGGTTTTGGGTGTATGACTTTTAGCTAATTAACAGTTGATAAGCTGTGCATTTTGAAAAAAATAAAAAAAATGTTGAATTTATATGCATTCATTTTAAGAACGGATGTTTCATCAAGAAAGCAAAAATTGCGTTAAACCTAATAAACAATTGAACACTAATGTTTAAAAAACTTGGCTCGTGTCCGTCTTTCAGTTTTATCGGTTCAAAAATCATTCCAGGCTATAATCAGTAAAAACATTTGTCAATTCCAAAAATATTATCACGAATTTCATCATTCTAATCAGTGTTTTTCGTCCCAGTAAACAGTTTAAGGTAGCGGTAAAAACAACTACATATGTAATATATTTCTCTGACTCGATAAAAATATGATTGGCATGAAAAGCAATGACAGAAAAAAGTACGATTGACATCAAAGATGTCATTATTTTCTCTTCGAGTTACATTTTATTTCTTTTGTTATGTTGAAGTTTCTCAAGTTATGTGATTTCTGTTGTTTGTTATATTTTTGCGATTTTTGACGCCAGTCTACAAGGTGCGAAGATGATTGATTTTTGGCAAAAGCTACAGGTTCACACCAAAACCGTTTCTAAATAATCAGTCATATGCAGCTAACAGTTTAGATATTTACGAAGGTATTTACATCCACCATGTTATCCCTCGATTGAAATATCCCTAGGAATGACATGCATCGCCCCAAAACAGTTTAAAAATTTCTAAACGGTCGCTATTTACAGCCGCCTTCTAAGATCAATAGTCTGGGCATCTTCTCGAGGAAAAAGACATCCAGGTTCGCCAAAAGTGAGTAAAGCCTCAATGCATTCTTCTTCTTCTTCTTCTTCTTCTTCTTCTTCTTCTTCTTCTTCTTCTATGTACGATGTCTCTTCAGGACGTAAACGATCATGGCCATCTACGCCATCCTATCCCTAGTAGCTGTTAGCACGCTTTCTCTTGTCACCCCATACAAATGCCGCTCTGCCATCCACCTGCTCAGGTCCTTCAAATATGTTATCCGCTGCTTTGCACTGTCTCTTTTCTCTCTATCTGACTTGTGAATATCAGATTCTCTAAGCCTTCCTTCCTCATCACCTGTCCCAAAAACTTCAGCTGTCTTTTCCTGGTGCTGACTATTAAATTGCTTTTCGTTTCCATCCTTTCTAAAATCTGAACATTGCTCACATTCTTGATTCATAATATTCGCCGCAACCTTCTGTAGAATCACATTTCAGTTGCTTCAAGTTTTTCCTTCATTTTGAAACTATTGTCTTGTATTCAGTGTCATATTGAAGAACAGACATCACATATCAATCGAGTACTCTCCTTTTTGTTTCAAGCAAATTTTTCCTGTCTTTTAATACTCTTCTCAGCTTCTGGAATACCTCCTTAGCCATGCCGATTCGCCTTTAGATATCAGTACCGCACTTTACGTCTTCCCTTAGAATACTTCTCAAGTACCGAATGCCTTATAAATATAATTCTTCTTTGAACATTGTTGAATGGTGTTACAGATTCACAAACAAAAAGCCATGCCAAATAAACCAGAAACCACATCATTTGAAGACTACCAACTGCAGAAAAAACTAAAATGGACAGCCCATGTAGCTCAAAGAGAAAATATTGACACAATCAAATAACAGTTTAAGGAGGAAATCACATCGCTATCAGAAAGTTTCTGGATGCTAAAACCTGTTTTTCTGGTAAAGAGAAATATTTATGAATTTCAAACGAGAGTAGCGCGGTCAATGAATGTCAAATGTTGTCCTTGTAGGGGAACGGTTAATACTAACGTTACCATTATGGTAATGTTTGTGACAAGCTGTGGAAGTAAAATTCCGTATTTGTCAAATGTCAGCAGAATTATGTTTCTTCATTTTGCAATATATAGAGATATAAACGTCATTATTTTGGGGGGGGGATTTTTACAGAAAAGCATTAATGTACATGAGGAACGAACATTCTAATATATTCTTAGGTTCTATTATCCATTTCTCCCAAGATAATGATACAAAGTAACATATTTGCAGTTATTTAAGTTAACGTTGTGGGAATCTTGTGTAATCCTATATAACTTTTATATAACATTGGTCCTTCTATATGTGTCCTCACAGATGAAGAAGAGACTGGAAATAACAAAAAATGGATGCTGATGATACCATGAACTGAATATGTGGTCAACTACAAAGCATTAGAGAAAATGGAAACAAAAATTTGTAAGTTCTCGGCATATAACGAGGAACAAGGCCTTCGAGGATTTGATATTTACAGAACATGGTGAGAGCCATGATTACCCATATCGTAAGGGATACGGAAGACTTAAGGTATTAAGTAATGGCTAGAGATTACGGTTTATTCTGACGCTCTAGTAAGTCTCTGTCATACACTATCTTTACAAGAGCTAGATCAGGTCACAAGAGGTGGTTCCATTTTATCGCTCCAGTAAGTATCTGACTCTCCTCGCTTTATTCTATCTTTACAAGAGCCATATCACAGAAGGATAATACTTTTGCATAGACGTGGTGACAAACTCACTAGTTTAGCTTGAAATAGAGGCAAAGTCGTGAAAATATTCTGGCAAATGAGATTCACGAAACGAACTGGATACGCTTCATACCACGCTAGATATCAAAACTAAAAGAGTATATAAATATTTACTAATCATTGACTGAATATACGAATCCCAGTTTCTTACTCTACCAAGTGTTCATATGTAAACACCTGTTTAATGTACTTAATGGATTAAGTTGCATTTCTGAGGCGTGCTTAATTGCCTCGAGAATACTATCTGGAATCATGGTTAACCCAAAGAGTATATTTGATCTTATTTGTATCTTAAACACTCATACACAAATCGTTTACTTGTATCAGATTTTCCAAGCCATCTTGGCTCATTAAATGTCTAAGAAACATCTTATATCGTTTGCTGATGTTAATTATCAGTTTCCTTTTCCGTTTCCATCCTCTCCAAAGCTTCTTCATTACTAACATGTTCGGGCCATGGTATCCTCAGCATCCTTCTGTAAAACCACATTTCAGTTGCTTTCAGTCTTACCCTCATCTTTGATTGAACAGCATTCACTGCTATATTGAAGGACAACCATCGCATAAAAATTCAGTACACACTTCTTAGTTTCCTGCGAAATTTCTCTGTCTCTCAATATTCTGCTCAGCTTCTGGAATACATCCTTGGTCATAACAATACGTCTTTGGATTTCAGTGTCATAATTTTCGTCCTCAGTTAGGTCATTTCCAAGGTATTTAAATTTCGGTACCTGCTATATTTTAATATCCCATGCATGTAGTTGGCATTTTGGGCTCCTCTTTTTACTGATGATCATGCATTCGGTTATATATATATATATATATATATATATATATATATATAAACTTATATTGTAATTCTTCGTCGGTGACGGATGTGTGGAGGCGGATGTAGTCAGAGACAATCATGCACATACGAAGGAGTTGTCGGGAGTCTTTGACCAGCGGAATTTGTCTTCTGTTTTTCTCTCTTCTCTATATTTTCTCTGCGTTCTTTCGATGCTCTGAAAACAAACTTATATAACGTGAAATTTCCACGGATCTTTTCTTCTCGGGTTTTCGCTTAATTGCGTCATCTATAGCTAGGTACATCTGTCCATCATAAAAAAAACTTCAACACAAGAAAATGCGAAAACAGTGGACTTTTAAAAGAAAGCTTTTATGAATTTTAACAGACATCAGTACAAGCTGCGAGATGAATTACTGTCAAAAGTTGTTTTTTTTATAAGGAAACATCTTTTTTTATGTGTCGTGTTATTTTAGATCGTAGGCGATGATGGAACACCATATACCCCTATTCCTCATCACTCGAAATCAAGCTTTGATGAGGGGGAACATTTTTTTATATAGTTAAATAAATCCTCCACAAATTCATTAACAGATTTGTTAAGCGGTTTCTTCGCAACTTATTGAATTATTTGGGTAACTGTAAACATTCTACTTTTCTTTTTGCTGTTGACATTGTATAGTACATTTGTTTGAAAAGAGACATCATATATATTTCATTAGATTTGTTATATGAAAATTTGAAATATGTGAATATCTTTATATAGGATTTTGTGATCAGTAAACAGTGACCTGATATTTACAAATGTTTAGAGAGCTACATTTCTAAATGGTTCATCAGCAGCAGACATAAATTCTTCAATTAATCTACTTTACTAATTCTTGTGTTATTTAGGTTCAAATTCGAGGACAATTAATGACAAAACCAGAACTATTAAATAACAGTGTTGATAGAGGAACCGAGATAGGGGAGAAAATATATAGCTTCATCAACTACGCGGAAAACATTGTTCGTTTTGATGTTTCCATTAAAACGTCGGGAATCGACATATTGTGAAAAATTGCAGAAACGAAATTGTCAAACCAATCAGAGAACTGACGAGTATGGCTAGCCTAAAACATGCTGTCAACTCTTGGTGTGAAATCATAAAACACTTTAATACTTACATACTCGCTATTTCTGATATTGGCCCCTTTAATTCATAGATATAGCATAACTTAAAACTATATTTTCTCTTATATATATATATATATATATATATATATCATTCGAGGTAATTAAGTAGTTAAGGAAAATTTAACCAACTAAAACAATCTATTACGTAGACTTAATAGAAGGTACTCGTCGTATACAGTATCCAGAGACGTAGGCGTAGTCAATAGTCGTAGATCTCTAGTCGAAGACCAATAGACACCTAGTTGTAGATCTCTGGACTTCCTCGCCCTAGTCTATATTTATGTCTGACACCAGCTTATCTCATTCCAGTGAGGAGGAATCAAGGTGTATTTTTCATGTGTTCCTTTCAACATTAGTAAGAAAGGTGTCACTGACTATATTCCGCATCACTAGCCACGACGTTTTCCCATATTTCTGACAGTATTTGAATTCCACGTCGGAAAAACAACACGTTTTTTGAGGTTAACCACAAGTCGACCCACTTTTTAGAGTAACCCTATTTACAGATGGCTGGTATTAATTTTATGTGAATTTCATGATGAGAAGATACTTCTCTAAAATTGGACATAACGAAATTTAGTGAATCAGAACAAGCGATGAATTAAAGCAGACAAGCTGAAATAGCCTGCCACAAGAGAAATACTGCAAATGAGTGTCAGTCCAAATTTAATCAACTTGAAGTTGAATAAACCATCGTCCCGTGGGTATATAGAACACGAATATTATCGTTCTACTGAAATACCAGCCGACTCATATTTTTCTTTGTCACTTAATTTTGACTTACTCGTAATGTATTTATTCAATATATATATATATATATATATATATAGACAGAGAGACAAAGAGACAGAGAGAGAGAGAGAGATATGTACACTGTTTTGTTGCAGTATTAAATCTGCTTTTCAGTATATACCAATCCCTTGCGTGTCTGGGCCAACAAACAATCCCGCTTTGGCTACTCTCAGATTAATAATACAACGTGGGCGGAATTGACCGAAGGTCTGGAAGGTTGGTTGGATGCAGCCAGAGGTCATGTTATATTGGTATCTTCGTAAAAATGAAAATGCTGCTCATCCAGACAATGTGCCAAAGATCGGAACAGGTGATAATCTAAATGGACAATATTTGGTTAATCTTGCGGGTGGGGTACTACTTCTTCAAATAGGTTTTCACCCAATTTGTTAACATGTGGATTAGCCTTGTCACGTGGTAAAACAATTTTGTCGTGTCTCTGCACATATAGCGGCTGTTTTTCCTCAATGCTCCACTCAAAAGCAACGACTGTAGTTGATAGTGATCTTCCGTGATGGGTTCGGTCAGTTTGAGCATCTCATAATCCGTACAGTATAGAAGAAATCAAACCATGGATATTCGCTTTGTTAAAGCAAAGCTGAGCCTAATACACAATCTTGTACGCTTACTTTTATCTTAGTATATCCACATTTCATTGCTGGTCAAGAGGTTTCTGTTGTTAAACAGCTGTTCATACGTGACAAGAAGTCTTTCAACGTCTCTCTGCTTCAACTCGTACGGCACCAATGTCCTTGTTTCAAATCATTCCTAATGCTTTAAAATGTTTTGAAACTAGTGTGATCAATTCTTAATTATTTTGAAGGTCAGCTTGCGCCTAAAATGAAGCTTCATGGAGCAATGTCTCCAGTCCCTCATCTTAAAAATTGTTGGTGCACCAGAGCGTTCTTTATCATCAACATCAAAATCCTTATGGTTAGAGCGTCTAAACCAATCTCCGCGCGTTGTTTCCGACAGTGCATGGTCACTGTAATTTTCAACAACAATATTGTATGCTTCAGCTGCAAATTTCTTTTAAATAAAGTAGTGCAGTAAGATTTCCCGCAAACACAATTTATTTGGCACTAAATTCGACTTGTTTAACGCTATTGAAAACAAAGCTTTTTACATTTCAGCGAAATAACATACACTGATTTTCAAGGCAGCTTATTGTACTGTTTCATAAAAGAACTTAGAGATGCTTTCCCATTTGAAAGCACGAGAAAATTTTCAACGTTCTGATAGATAGATAGATAGTCACAGTTTTTAGTGCCAAAAGGTTTTTTTTTTCAAATACTTTACTTACTTGAAAAAAAAAACCTTTATTGACGGGATGTGAGTTGTGGTGCAGTGAAAATCGACTTCGAACAAAAAGACTGAGAGCCGAGCTCGAATTCCAGTTGAATTCCAAGCATTCACTTACGCGCAAAAACATTTGGGAAAGGTTTTAATCTGTCTCTTTCTTCCACTGATGGGTAAAATTACAGGACGGATTGGGTTCTCTAGCCTTGATTGGCAACCAGTATACTGCAGAAAGTAATAGTGACATACTAGGGGATAATCCTCTACCCAGGTTTTGGAGCCATGATCACCAAACGTGTATCCCGTATGACACTTAACTGACTGACTTTACTGAATGAATGACATTTTAAACAGGCACACACACACACACGCACACACACACGCACACACTCACGCACACATACACATACATATATATACATATATATATATAAATATATA
This sequence comes from Ascarosepion bandense, assembly GCA_037127315.1. Classification (NCBI taxonomy): domain Eukaryota; kingdom Metazoa; phylum Mollusca; class Cephalopoda; order Sepiida; family Sepiidae; genus Ascarosepion; species Ascarosepion bandense. The sequence goes on from JBBBDQ010000555.1 coordinate 8,888,883, forward strand.
ACGATACCCAAATATTTTTTGCCTTTTCGCGATTTAATATTCCATGTGATCTCTCAGCTTGTTATATAGTTTCTCTTATAAGCAGTTCAACGCTCAAAATACACAATTCGATAAACTTAGTTCGTGCCCCATATACACAAACGAAATACAGTTTTTCCTACCGCTGTTATTTTATCTACCTTCAATCCTCAGCGATGATTCAGACTGTAATAAAATCTAAAGATACGAAAGTGAATTTATACATCCCTTTACTATATACAGTCACATTGCATTAGTTTTAATACAATTGTATTGATTTTAAGAATGTTTAAAATATAAAATTATTCTTTTAAATAAAAGTCTAACAAATAAATAGAGATTAATATGATGTTTAGATGTCATTTCAGAACTTAGAAAGTGCATTGGAAGTACTTTTAAGCACCCAGTCAAACCACTATGAATTTGCAATAACTGTATCTGCTTACATTATCCGCTTGCTTTTAAAATGATTTCCCAATGATCAGCTAACTAGATAGATGTTTAACAGAAAATATACTTTGCAGTTTTACAAGCTGTTATATCTGACCTTGATGCCTCGAATGCTTTTAAGATTATTTTGAATTTCCAGTTAAATGAACGCAAATGTTTATTATTGAAAATGTTTATAAACGAAGAAACTTCACTAGGAACGATAGTTAATTAAGTTTTCTTTCTTGTAGCACTCAAGAGAAAATACATTCTAATCTATTTCTGGCGTTGAGAATCCACACGAAGACCCAGTGAAAATTACGAACAATTATACGTAATTTAATTTTTCTGTATAATTATATGTGGCTTTCGGGAATGGTAAAATTGTATGATAAAAACAAATGGCTAAAAATCAAAGATTTTAGGGAATGCACCTGAGTCTAATCTTGAAGCGGAATACGGAGACTTTAATCGTCGAAAAACAAGTTTATTTTTAGTAGAAAATATCAAGTTTGAAAAGATGTTTTCAACGATCGAGAGTTGTTTAGATTTTGTGTTGTTTTTAATAAAGAAACCAAATATTAATCTGATATCAAACAGTAATATCTTCAAATTATTTATTTGATTTGCTATAATACTCATCACTCGTTGAATCAACGTTTCTGCTGCCAAATGTATTTTTTGTTCGACAGAAGCATATCTATCTATCTATCTATCTATCTATCTATCTATCTATCTATCTATCTATCTATCTATGTGTGTGTGTGTGTGTTCAAGAAAAAATTAATTTGCAAAATACCTGCCAAGTAAGTAAAAAGCGAATTTAATTTTACTTGAATTGCAACTTGCTCTTTTTCATTAAACATATTTTGTAGATGGGAGCGTTTACGGGGGCGGTCAAACCTACATATAATACTCTTTGCTTCTCTCTCTCTATCTCTCTCTCTCTCTCTCTCTCTCTCTATATATATATATATATATATATATTTTCTAGACATATTCTATTAAATATAAGAGACAATGAATGTCTATTATGTTTAATCATGAGCCGTTCTAAACGTCGTATTTTTGCTTTAATTTCAGTTGAAAATAAAGACAAAAATTCTCCAACATTTGGATAATTATTTATTGGTTTTCTTCTAAGCTTTCGGCTCACATGAGCCATCTTCAGAGAGGTAGTTTAAACTGAAATATTATAAAATCCACCATCACCGACGATTTTATTTTGTGTTGACATAAAACTCCGCTTGGCAACGGCAATAGTTACCAAAAATAATAAACGCAGTTCTTATGTTTGCGATGCGGTTTTATGACGTCACACCGCGGGATAGCGCGAAATGACAACAAAACCATCTAGTCAAATGCAATGTAATATGTTATTTCCTGTTTTAAAGTTGATTTTATTGAGTGTTGGTTGTTTTGATTTGATGTACATGGCCTCCAATATCTGCAGGTTCCTCTTACTGTGTGTATGAGTAAGTATCACCGTATTGTTGACCAAAATCTGTCTGATATTACCTACATGTTTATGTTTTTCAGAGAAATGTTGTTTAATAGTACTCTGATCAGAAAGATGACATGTAAGTCTACGGGAGAGCGTGGTTGTGGTAAAACCAATATATGTACTAGGTTTTTGAGTAGTATCAGAGATGCAATCTCTGAATGGGCATGTAAATTGGTACACTACATTGGTTTTTTGTAAAGAATTTAGTTTAGTGCCTGTTGGGTTATTATAAACTATGAGGTCAATTGTTTTAAACTTTTTATAATATATAATGAGTTTAATTTGATTATTACTATCCACTGGTTTAACATTTCTACGTATTATGTTTTTGAGAGTTTTTTCATCTTGTTTATAATTATTATGTATTTGGTTGCAATAGTATAAGTTGATAGTGTTATGTTTATTTTGATGTAAACCATTATTATTAATATTATCATTATTGTTAGAGCTATTGTTAAGTTTGTTGAGATACATTTTAATTTGTTGATCAATAACGGAGTTAGGAAATCCATTATTGACTAGTGTTTGCTTAATGTTGTGTAATTCTTTATAAAATATAGATTTGGAAGAAGATATCATTTGTGTGCGTTGAAGTAAGTTTTTTATAACAGCTAACTTATATCGTTGGGGACATTCACTATTATAATTAAGAAGACACGAATTTATGCTAGTTGGTTTCCTATATAGAGAAGTAGTAAATTTATGTGTGCTAGAATCAATGAATACATCAAGGAATGGGAGTTTGTTATTAATATTAAGTTCTAATGTAAATTTGAGGACGGAGTGACTTTCAAATTTGTTTTTAAGATATTTAATTTGATCGATATTCTTAGCTAAAACAAAGATGTCATCTATATATCTTACATATATAGAGGGTTTATTGTTGTCATTAATTATTTTATTTTCTAGATTTGCCATATAATAATTAGAAAAGAGGGGACCTAAAGGAGATCCCATCGCAATACCATCTATTTGTGTATAAATATTGCCTAAGGGGTCGTGAAAGGGTACTTGTGTAGTGCATGCTAATAATAGTTTTTTTAATATAGTGGGTTTAATATTGATTGATGGGAGAGTAGCATGGTTGTATACATCACGGATAATGATGTCAATTGTTTCATGGACGGGAACATTTGTGAATAAGTTTTGAACATCCAAAGATGCAATCATTTGATTATTAGGTTTTACGGAATGGAGAAGCTGTAAAAATTCGTCCGTGGAGTTAATGCTATATTTTCCAGGAAGATAGGGAGTAATTAGTTTGTTAAGTGTTTTGGAAAGGTTATATATTGGTGTGGGTATTTGAGAAATGATAGGTCGGAGGGGATGATCTTTTTTATGGATTTTTACATTTCCATAAAGGTAGCCGGGCTGAAAGTGCTTGCCAAACTAGGTCTGACGAGTAAAAATATAAAAATATCATAATTGTTACATATGCTCTTATAACAGAACATTTTAAAAGATAAATTTTAATGCTTTTAAAATTTACAAATGTTAATTAAATTATCACCCTTACATAGTAAATTTTGAGCACTCAAAATTTCCAAACAATCAATTACATTAATTTTGTCGAAGCAATTCACCAAAGAGGATGATCTTAAAGAAGATTGAAAAACTTGAAAAAATAAAATAAATGGAAAAAATACTATGTCAACTTCCTTGATAATTTCCATTATAATACAAGTAAATTAATCCGTGACTATGAGATGACTAAAATAAAAATAGACATAATATATCTAAATTATTCAAATATCTCCAGTTAATCTTAATTTTGTAATATGTAATTCCCTCCGTACACCTTGCTACTTTGTCTCGATGAGAAGTTAGGAATTATCAAATTTAAGAACAAAGTTAACTTGTTAAACAAGAGAAATGAACTTAATATTCATTGTAAACACAGCTTACTATTGCAATATGGGTTGTAATAGTAAGAATTTATGTATACTATTTTCACTGTTGTCAATTGTTTTTGCATTTATTTGAGGGGTATTTTCATCTGATTTGGATATTTTAATTCATTTTTGGGTGTCCGTTGTGATGCAGTGGATATCAACTCGGCACGACAAATCGGAGTGCCGAGTTCGAATTCTAGTTGAATTCCACTTACGTACAAATACCATTCGGAAAGGTATTAATCCGTCTCTTACTTCATGTAATGGGTTAAATAATAGAACAAATTGGACTCTATAGCCTTGATTTGAAAACAGTCTACGGCAGAAAGCAATGACAACCTACTGCGGGATAATCTTCTGCCCAGTCACTCATGTCTCTTCGAGACATGATCGCCCAAAGCGTCTATTACGTATGGCCCTTAACTAACTGACTTAATTCATTCTGCTAGGTATTTAATTTGGCATATATTATCATATTAATATTTGCTAAGTATTTAATCTAACATTATTTGTCAAGTTATATAGTTATGGGATATTTAATCTAACATTGATTATCATGTCAACATTCGAAAGATTTTAATCCAGCTTACACAATCTGTTGAATATTTAACACATTTTTATTATAGCACCACTTGTTAAAATGAATATTTAAAATTTGTGATTTTAGAAGCATCAGTTTCACATTGTTTCTGAATTTATTATAAGTGCCCGGTTTTAACTGATTGTACTTTCTGGTCATAATGAGATTAGACCAGTGCACATTTGTATTAAAATGTGTTCAATACAATTATATTGTAGAAGTTTTTAATAGTTTCTATTTTCAAAAAGAAATATATATATATATATATATATATATATATATATATATATATATATATATGTACACATGAAAAACAACATATATATATATATATAACTTCCCACTTTTTCACTATGTTTATATTAGAATATATACTCGGGTGCCTGCCTTTGTCTACGTACTAGTGTATGCATGTATATGGTTTTTATTTCTAATAAACGAAATTTATAGTAGTGGAATAATCCCAGACGACCGATGCAAGTCGATATTCATAGCACTGTCGAAGAAACCAGGTGCAAACGAGTGTGAACTACACAGAACTATCAGCTTAATGAGTCACATTACGAAACTGATTGTCAGAATCCTGATGAATAGAGCAAGAAGCAGAATCAGGCAAGAGATAGGACAGGAACAGTGCGGGTTCGTCAAAGACATTGGAACAAGGAACGCCATATTCATGATTTGGATGCTCTCCGAAAGGGCAATACAAATGAAGAAAGACTTGTACCTATGTTTCATTGGTTATGCGAAGGCATTTGACAAGATACGACACAAACAATTGATGGAGATGCTCGGCAGCTTCTACATTTTTGGGAAAGACATCAGAGTAATCAAGAATCTCTACTGGCAGCAAACGACCTGCATACGGACAGGTAACGATTTCAGCAGATTTACAAAGATAGAAAATGGCGTAAGATAAGGATGTGTCTTTTCACCGGATCTGTTCAACCTGTTCAATCTGTAATATCTTAAGGACCCTAGCTGACACGCCAGGATATGTTATTGGAGGCCATAACTTGAACAACTTAAAGTATGCAGATGATACAGTGCTGATTGCAGATATGGAAAGGAAACTACAAGATCTCCTACAGAAGGTAGCGGTGGAGAGTGACAAAAAGGACTACAAATAAACTTTATGAAAACTAGATGCATGGTCATCAGCAAAAGGTGCAACCCAAAATGCTAAATAAAGGTGGGTGATACCAGAATCAAGCAAGTACAAAAATTTAAATACTCAGGAAGTGTTCTAACTGGAGATGGAATGTGCGACACAGAGATCCGAAGGCGAATTGGCATGGCAAAGGACGCGTTCCAGAAGCTGAGTAAAGTATTAACACACAGGAAAATTTGACTAGAGACAAAGAAAAGAGTGCTGGATTGCTATGTGATGTCAGTTCTTCAATACGGCAGTGAATGCTGAACAATATAATCGAAAATGAGGACAAAACTTGAAGCAGCGGAAATGTGGTTCTACAGAAGGATGCTGCGGATATCGTGGATTGAGCATGTAAGCAACGATGAGGTGTTGGAAAGAATGGTAACACAAAGGAAGAGACAACTGAAGTTCCTGGGACATGCAATAAGGAAGGAGAGACTGGAGAACCTGATACTGACTGGCCAGATAGAAGGAAAGAGAGACAGAGGAAGGCAGCGGATAACATGACGGAACGGGGGTTGCCTGGAGTAAAAGAAGCAAACATACTGAGAGCCACAAGGAATAGAGAAGACGTGGAGAACCATGATCGCTTACATCATGAAGGGACAGGACACATAGAAGAAGAAGAAGAAGAAAAAAAAGAAGATGAAGAAGAAGAAGAAGACATATTGATATTTTGTTTTACTTGCTAATGTGTATGAGTATATTTGCAGATATTGGTATTTATGTATATATAAATATGTAAAGGTGTTCCTTTATATATGTATATTCTTATATTTATGTATGTGTATGTATTTTGTGTATATATGTTTGAATGGCCTTTGTATATATATATATATATATATATATATATATATATGTTTATGTGTACTTATGTATGTACGTGTCTCTGTTCATATATATGTATGTCTCTCACTCTTTTCTCTCTCTCTCTCTCTCTCTCTCTCTATATATATATATATATATATATATATATATACTTACTTATATTTCTTGTCTATGCACTTTTATATGCGCATATGCTACTGTGTGAATATTCCTGATTTTTTTGCGTATAATTATGCCAAAGTGGTGTATAGGTAATTTCATGTATGTGGTTATATTTTCTAATTTTTATATGATGTTCTTTGGAGATTTTTGTCTTGAACGTTTTATTTTCAGCATATGTATTTGCGTGAGCATATATGTAATTATGTTTATTTGTCCATACACTAAAATATGACTATTGATGCATTACCCCCGTTTATTCAAGTCTCATGTCATCTTAAGTATTCGCTCTTACAATATTGTTGCCTTTACAGACACTTCCCAAATCTGGCTTTAAAATTAAACGGATATATTGACATCTCGATAAAAGAAAATTTTAAAATCTGTGTATGTATATATATGTGTGTATATTCGTCTGTGCATGTGAATTTACTGTGCTAGTGAATTTAATAGGTGATTAATAATGCTGATCTCCATTTTAATCAAATATTAATATTAATGCCCCAATCAATTGTTTTTAGAGTCTGTTCTCATATTCTTTGAATTAAAATTACTTCATTTTGATTCGTTCATTTTGTCTATGTCGCAATGCCTCCCTGATTAAGGGGGTGTGCCTACTCTTGAACTTTTAAAAACTCTCTAACTTGAAATAAACATCATCACTTGAAAAGATACAGATAGTTTCGAAACAAAATGGATACTTTTGTAGTGCTATTATAACATGATAATGTTATAAATTGTAAATAAATAAATAATATATATATAGTTTTGACTAAAATTCACCAAAAATGTGCCTTTACGCCCCATTTTATCTATGATAGTTTCGGCACAACATGAGTTGACGAAATGTTTGTCAGAATTGATTAAACCTGTTTCTGACCACTTCTAAACTTACAGTGTATCAGACACTTTCACCTTTTCGAAGTTTATTAGAAATTGTCCCATTACTTCTAATGACAAAATCATGTTTCTTTTGATATTGTAAATCTAATATCCCCATACAAGAAACAGCACAGTTTTGTGCCAACGCTCTCTATAGAAGATACCTGGGACCTCCTTTCATTCCGGAGTCTGTATTTTAAAGTTTCTGATGTTAGCAACAAAAGGAATGAAGTTCAGCTTTGAAAATGTCATGTAGGTAGATGTGGTTTCTATGGAAAGCCTCTTGGGTCCCTTCTTAACCAACATTTTTTTATGTTACCATGAGAGTCTTTATTAGAAGTATTAGGAACCATATATCTATCAACGTTATGCTGATGATACTTTCTCTATGTTTAACTTTCTGAAGCTTTAAATTCGTAACACCCAACATTAGTTTTCACAATTGAGGAAGAAGAGAAGATTTTTTATGCTCAAGGAGAGCCGAAAAATGGTATTTTTATTACCCGTGTTTTTCGTAAAGATACCTTTTCAAGTTTTTGCACCAGTGTTTTTTTGCACAGTTTTGTTCCTCGTACCAGAAAAATAAATCTGATTAAAACTTTAGTACATCGGACCTTATTAATTTGCTCCTCATGCAAACTCCGACAGGAGTTGCGCAGAATCCGTTGTATTATTGTTAATAATGGTTTTCCGACGAATATTGTTGAGCGCACAATTGAACGAAAGTTGGATAAATTCAACATGCCACCAAAATTTGGCCCCAGTCTGTTTCCCATTAATCTTAAATCCTTGACTTGCCATAAAATGTAAATCTTTAAGTGACAGAGTTTCTTCTGTTGTCTCTGCCATTTTCTTCTCAGCCAAATTAGGCGTTATGTTTGGCACTCGTTCGATTTTAGCATAATTTCTTAAGGACCGTCTACATTATCATAATAAAATTTTACTCATCTAGACATTCATATGTCAGTGTGAAGCTGAATACATAGGGTGCAAAAGTCTTAAGTTAGAATCGAGAATAAGGCAACACGTTCCTAAATAAGTTAGATTACATTTACGTAATCATTCTGTTGTGTCGTAATCAGCACATACGTCAGCGATTGAACAACGCCTATTGAAAAATGAATACTGCTCACACGTTTTTAGACTGACTCATTTTATAATTTGTACACAGGTAAATCATATCATTTATTGATTTTGGAAGCTTTGGGCCTGAAATTATATATATATTGCAGTTTTTCAATTGTCGTTTACATTTATAAATATTGTCCTTTTTCTACAGATTAACTGAGTAATTTTTCATATATATATATATATATATATATATATATATATATATATATATATATATTGTCTTACGTCGATGGCATGACTTGGTGTTTTATCCGTTATGATATCATAAAAAAATCCACCTGGTTATTGCATAACACCGATAATGCGAGTCGTGCAATCGGCGTAAGACAATATGTATATCCACTAATATATATATATATATATATATATATATATATATATATATGCTTGTGTGTGTGTGTGTGTGTGTGTGTGTGTGTGTGTGCATATATTCATTATATTTATCTAATGCTTTAACCTGACAAAATTATCTTGGGAAGCGAAAGTCATATAGCTTGTTTGAATGAAAATTTTGTGAGGTAAGATACTTAAGCATTTCGGAGTTGATTAATATAGCTTTGCATTTTAAGAATAAGTAATTATTTCTATCTTACTTTATAACATCTCGTAGTTATATTCATTCGGTTTTCTTGAGTGAGACATACAACATAAGAAGAAAAAATACATATTACGAGGTGTTAGTAAACAAGTATTAAGCTGATTTTAAAGTAACATCCAAATGATAGTTAATTTGTGCACCTTTATGTCATAGATTTATCGTCATCAAATCAATGGCTGAAACTTTGATACAGCATTTGAGACATCGTTTCAACCGAGAAAGGCAAAATAGTTGCGTAGACGTTTTAATCATTTTATGTCGACACAATTCTGAATTGGTTAGGTGAATCCTGATGAAATGATAATAATATGACATAGTTAGTTAATCCTGAACATTTAATCGTACGATAATTCGAAAAGATTTATCAGGAAAGTGATATAGTCTCACTTAAAACTACTGAAATATTCTTTAGGCGTCAAAATGTTTTAACAACTCACTACAAACAACTGCATTTATATAAGTTGCCTCTTTCTTAGTATTGCACTCTCTTTTTGTTTCTTTACATACGTCTCACTCTCTTCCTATTCCTATTCATCTCTCTTTCTCTCTCTCTCTCTCAATTTTTCTTTTTCTTTGTGTTTTACTATCTTTCTTTCAACACATTCTGGGTTCTCTCAGTGTTTATCAAAATCTCGAAGATACGTTTTAAAAAATCCATTACCAAAAATTAATGTCAGTACAGAGATATCTAGATATTACTCTTACTGTTATTTCAAGAACATGTTCATTTTGAGAATATATTTGTGCAAACTGTTCTTTTGTCAATGTGCTTATATTCTTCAGATAAAAGAAGTCCGTATATTGGAGCCGTAGAATGTTGGTGTTAAAGAAAAAACAAATGTACCCAGATAAAAAGAAAAAAGAAAACAGTGAATGGCTCGTGTCTAATGGAAGTAAATTATTGTATATGAACAATAAATTATTTAAAAAATCTCAGACGAAAACTGAGGTGATATATTTACATTGGCAGTCACCAAGAGTATAAATAGCTACATTTATTACCCAAAAAGTAATTGATTGCTAAACACTTTTTGTGAGTTAGTAATACTACAAAATAAGCTGAAACCTAACGAATCGAATGAACAACTATTACTTGATAATTACGAGTACATACATGACAATGAAATCGAGAGCAGGGTAGATTGTAAAGATGAGTAATTTTTAAAGGAACACTGCTATGAAAAAAAAAGATCACAATCTGCTATATCTAGAAAATTACTTAGAAGAGGACGTGGGATAAAGAGGAAACAACAGCTCCCTAAAAATGTACCAAATAAAATAAGTGGATAAAATATTTTTGATACAGTGAGATAAGGCGACTCATTTACATCGAAAGTTGTCAAGAGTATAAATAACTACAGCTATTAACCACGAGTTAGATGAGTGCTTACCGCTTACTGTAAGTAACACTACATGACAAAAAGTGTTTTAAAGTTAATAATTGTATACTAATTATATGCAAGACTTTCTTGTTCATATCTATTGTTTGTAGTATACGCAAGTCTATGCAAAACATGTATGCAAAGATCTCTTATTTTGTTTTATTGGCTATATTCCAAATTACCTTTTCTGTTTTAAGCAAATAAAAATATTTATTTACAATATAAAGTATATTAGATTAATTCTTGTTTTTATTCTATTGATTATTTTTCATGAATATTTAACGGTTCCTAATTTCGTGTGTCGATAAAGCATTTTTATGAAATATATTTTTAAAAAATATTCTTTGTTTTCGGTTATTGTTGAGAATTATTTTCTCTCACATTGATTTTACCCCGCAGTATATAAGATGCAAATTCCTCGATCATACGAAGCAAAAATTATTACTTTTCTTATACAAAAAGAAAAAAAATTGATTTGCTCTCGACTATATATATATATATATATATATATAGAGAGAGAGAGAGAGAGAGAGAGAGAGAAAGAGAGAGTCCTCTGTAGACAGTCCCGTAGCTGATCAGTACGGTTAGACATCTGATTGCTTCTAGCGGGTATTAAACCCGATCAGTCGGCGATTCCTCCTCGTGCAGGGCAGAAGATAAGACGTTTTAGCGTGTTATATCCAATGTAAGCACACGCCATTAGCCAAGAGTGTTCAAATTCATTACTGAATGAACAATGTGTAACGGCATGAGTAGATTTAAAGTCGACCATTTCTCCATAGTTCTCAATCGGCGTCCCCTTCCTCTCTACTACGATAAAGAGCATTCATATATATATATATATTCTATTTTTAAATGAGTTATTTCGCTATCTATGTTTCTAAAACGATTGGGGTCTTCAGGCGATTTTTAATAACGGATTTTACCTTTTACCGTTTTTCTTTTTAAGAACGCTCTTGTAACGGTGTTTTATTTGAACGTTCATCTAGCAGAAAATTTATGAAAGCGCATTGTTAAAATTCAAACGAATTATGACGTTCATACAACCATGGATGAAAACTTCTAGAGGTAGAAACCTGGGTAGTAAAATAACTTTTAAAAATGGAAAGTATTCCAAGGTCCTACAATATAATTGTATCGAACACTTTTTAAGTCAAATGTATACTGGTCCAATTTTATTAGGACCAAAATCTAAGTATTAAACAATCAATATATATATATATATATATATATATATATATATATATATATAACAAGGCAGCGGAGGCATATTTACTACCATTTTTTAAACTTCATTACCAGTTATGAAAGCTCTTGCGTTGCGTTTGCTTTTTAACAGTGTCTTATTATTTTATATTTTTCCAATAGTTATATTGTCCAGTGGTAAAGTATATATATATATATATATATATATATATATATATATATTAATCATAAAGGCAAGGCGATAACGCCACTGATGCGGCAGGGGGCTACGTAAGAGTAAAAAGATTGGAAAAGAGAAAGCCGGAAACCATATCCTAAACAGGAAACAAGGGATGAGCCCTCTTCACTTGTTCAATAGATGTGGGTGGAGTGTGAACCGGGCAATATTTTAGTCTATCTACTCCAATGAGTTTAGAATCTCTCTCTCTCTCTCTCTCTCTCTCTCTCTATATATATATATATATATATATATATATATATATATATATATCCTCTCTATTATAATAAAGACTGTTGTGCATGTATATATATATATATATACATTTCCCTCTAGTTACGCTCAAGTGGGTGGATTTTTTTTATTTTTTATGTCTTAATGTAAGATACTCAAATGTTGGTGCATTAATATATATTTTGTCGTCATTTTAGACGACATCGAGATAGATATTTTGATGTCATTTTAAACGGCACTGACTTACTCATATATATATATATATATATATATATATATATATATATATATATATATAGGGATGACTATATATATATATAGTTGTATATTTTCTGTATTTGAGTCGTTTTTTAATTAATTTATATCAGTTTGGTTAGAGATCAGCGAAAATTGTCTATTAAGTTATTTTTAATTCATATTTCTTCATATCAGAGTGTTTTAGAGTATATATTATGAACATAAATGGAGTGTTGCTTAAAGTCAAAGCCACATTAGATTACGTGGGTCGCTAAAAATTCTTTAATTGACCAATCGGTAGACTAAAACAAAACTATGTGTACCAGTATACAACGACTTTCTAACCAGTTTTGGTATTCCGGTACATTTAGATATAACGAAAATAAAAAAAATAATTAATAACAATCATATAACATTATATCTTGACATTCCGCATTTCTAATATATATATATATATATATATATATATATATATATATATATATATATATATATATATATATATTAATGCAGGTTTCATTGAATAATATAGACAAGTTTTGTCTATTAATTTTGTGTAGGATCCGTTCATACCTTCTAATATACTTGATGGTGATGTCGTTGAAAGACAACAAAAAGTCACACTATTTGTTGAATTTTTTATCGGGTCTAAGCTTTCGGCTCACATAAGCCATTATCAAAGAGTAAATATTAACACACAGTAAACATAGAACATTTAAGCTATTAACAATAAAGAGAATTGAATTGAAAATATAAGTCCATCCCTACCGTGGCGGATGGCCGAAGACAGTGACAAAATAGTGGTGTTGTGGTCCCTGGTCTGATTACAGACATTTGAGTACGTTATTGGAAATATCGAAATTGATTGTATTCAAACGAGGTTTAAATTGTTTAATGTAGAGTGCTTCGAGGATTTTTAGTTTCAGCTTATTATTTTCTTGTTTGAGTATGTACGTGTTATCAACAAGCGTTTTTCTCAGAAGTGTGCGTTGATAACCGTGTTGTTCTAAATGACGGAATATATTTGAATTTTTATTTAAGTGCAACATCAGACGCCGTGAGAGCGAATTTGTGGTGTGGCCGATGTAGATATTATTGAGGTTGTTAGAGATACATTCTCTTAATGGACATATGAATTTATATACTACATTGTTTTTTTGCAAATCACTAACGGTGGGGGAAGAGTCGTTGCGGACAAATGAATTAGATGTAGTGGATTTAGTGTAATATATAATAAACTTAATTCTTTTGTTAGAGTCTGTCGGAGAAATATTAGTATTTATGAGTTTTTTTAGGATGTTTTCATCTAGTTGGTAGTTGGAGTGCATCTGGCTACGGTATAAGAGAGTGATATGTTTAGGATATATATATATATATATACTATCATGGCACACCTTATTAACTATTTCTACAAACCCACCAATTGTCACTACCTACGTAGATGATGACTTAAGAAAGTCGAAAGATTTGAGAATATTTGTTATACTTTTCTTCCGAAATCGAATTTTCATAATTTCTTGGAAAGATTTCTTTTTCACGATGTTCCATCATTAAAATCAATCAACACATTTAGCTGACTTTTTTAATAATATTTGTCATTAAAAATATTTGCCGCCTAAACACCCAAATACAGACACACACACACATACACTCTCACACACACATACATATATATATATATATATATATTCAGATTAGGAGAATCAGCCGATTACGCTATAATGTTGTCAATCTTTCGGTATCGTCAGAAATTAACAAAATGGAATTAACAACTTTTTATTCATTTGTTTGAGCATTATTTGTAATCGATATTCGTATTTGAGTAGATATTACATTTTTAATTAAGAATATATATATATATATAACCGAGCATAGAGCATATGGATGGAAAAATATTCCTTATCCAATGAAACAGTATTCTTAAAAAAGTGCTCAATACAAAGTAGAGCTAATAATATTTATTCAGAAATTATAACATGGATATGTTATAATATCACTACAAAAGTAGCTATTTTGTTTCGACACTTCTTGTGTCTTGTCAATTGATATGGTTTATTTCAAACTGAATGGTTTTGAAAGGTTAAAAACAAGCAAAACTCCTTTGATCAGGGAGGCATTGTTGTATGTACAACGTGGGTCAATCAGAGTAAAGCAACTTTTAATTTGGAGAAAATGTGAGCAGACTTAAAAGTAATTTTTCTTGGAGGGGCATTAGTATTAATATTTGACTAAATTGAGATCAGCATTATTAATTAACTATTAGATCTACTTTATTATTTTTGCGAAATTTTAAAAAGAATTTTCTAAGTTTAACAATTTATCAGATTTATCATACTGATTTTTCAAGGCCATTCGACCAGATATTGGTCGGCGGGTTGTATGGTTGTGTGATGTTGTACCCAGCATCGGTTTTCGCGGGTTCGGGGAATTATAAATAGTTAGGAAACTGTGCGGAACTTGGGCCTTGAGAATCATGGTTAATAGTAGTCGGTGTTATGTGGAAACGTGTTGGGCTTGACCGGATTGTTTGTCCTGTTTTGGGGTCTGGCGAATATTGGCGCGATAACCGATGTCGGATTAGATGCCTCACGGCTGTTTAGGTTGGCGGTCGGTGTTGGTGCTTGCCAAGTGTTATTGTGTTGATATGTGCTAGATTGTGTACCTGGGGGGTGAAATTGTTGGAGCGTCCGAATCGGATGAAGGCATATAAATATATATATATATATATATACAAGAGACTATTCATGGTCGAGTGGTCAAGACGGTAGCAGATCAAATGGTATGCTTCGAATCCTGCTGGATAGCACACATTTTCGTAATAAAAAATTATCGTAAATGATCAGGCCGGTAGATATAAATATAAAAATACTGTTTAATTAAAAACAGAATATCTACTTAAATACGAGTATCGGCAAAAAATAATGTTCAAAATAATTCATTACAAATTGTCGGTTGCTCATAACCAAGTTTCGTTAAAATTCCTTAATTTCCGTAACATGTTTATATATATATATATATATATATATATATAAGTGTACATCTGTTCTTTTGTACTAGTAGACATATTGATATTTGCTTTACTTACTGATATGTATGTACTTGCATACACTTATTTGTATGTGTGTGTATGTCTTACATGTATGTCTGTATGCTTTTGTATGGGTATATGTGTATAGATATGCATGTGTACATATATATATGTATGTATGTATGTATGTGTGTGCATATATATATATATTCATATTTGTATGTATGTATGTTCAGATGTCCATGTATGCATGTCTGTATCTCTCTCTATATGTTTGCGTATGTGTGTATATGTATGTGCGTGTATATATATATATATATATATATATATATATATATACGTATGTATTTCTATGTATGTGTGTATGTGTATGTTTGTGTATGTATGTATATTTGTTTATGTGTGCATATATATATATATAGTATGCGTATATGTATATATGTATGTGCGTATGTATGTGTATAGACAGACAGATAGATAGATAGATAGATAGATAGATGAACAGACTGAAATAGATAGATAGATAGATAGATAGATAGATAGATAGATGAACAGACTGAAATAGATAGATAGATAGATAGATAGATAGATAGATATAACTTTCTTGTCCTGGGTTTCACGCTTTTACGATCGTCAGACAAACTTTTAATTTTTTATTTAAAATACCGGATATATGTAGAGATGCGTATATTGATGAATTTCTTGTGAAAGTAGGATGAAAACTGGGAGGAATATTTGTTGTCATGACGCCTTTTACACAGACACAAACATAGATTAACACTTGTACAACCATTGACATGCGCAGAGACACACGCACAAGCGAGCTAGACAACTGGGGCTCACACGCTTACAAAATTTCTCACAAAATAATCACGCCGGTAGAAATATATTGTTTAATTCAAAACCTCAAATACATGTGTCGATTAAAAATGATGTTTAAACAAATCAATTGAATATATATATATATATATATATATATATTGAAAGTTATCACGAAAGTCAACGCAATTACACACACATGCATTTTGAATATACAATATATCCATTCAATGCATTTTTGGCGTCCCTTAAAAAGACAGATTACAACTTTGACGGAATAAATGTTACCCTGATTTCTGAGAAAATATTACGAAATTGCTTTACTTGATAATTCAGGAACTGTAAATTTGCGTCTAGTGATATAAAACGATTCACCATTCTTGGCAGATGGTGAATACAACTTAATAAGAAAATTGATGGAAACAAAAAGAAAAAGAAGTTAAAAAAAAGTAGGCAACATTATATACTCAAAACATACTTATAAAAACAATAATCTTTAAATTGAAAATTGAAATTCCCAACGTCACTCGTTCGTGCGCATATCTAGTCGCATTAACGTAACATCAATTTAGTCCGATGAAAACCTAAGAGCTGAAACGCATCACATAAAACTTTTACCACACGCACGCGCGCGCACACACACACACACACACACACACACACACACACACACACACTTATATATATATATATATATATATATATATATATCGACAGAAAAATTTCAAGAACCTGAAGGAAGATATCGATTTCATCTAGTGTAATATAATCAGTCAGTTAAGTACCGTACGTGACATCCACTTGGTCGAATATTTTCCCACAGTAGGTTGCCATTACTTTCTGCAGTAGACTGAGGGCAAACCCAAATTACAGAACCCAATATTCCCTGTTATTTAACACATAGCTGCAGGTAAGAGACGCATTATTAACTTTCTAAAGGGTATTTTCGCGTATGTGAATGCAACGAATTACACTAGAATTCTAAATCGGCTCTCCGATTTTTCGCTCCTAGTCGATATCCACTGCACCATAACGCAGCTACTATATAGTTGTGTTAATGAGAAAATAAATTTCAAATATTTCATGTTTTACATAACAACACTTGTATATTCGCAGCATCTTCGTTTAAGCTTCAGAATTTGACGCACATTGCAAATAGCTTTACATGAGTGAATGTTTTGCAGGGGAAAGAGGTGTGATGCTGAAGATATGCACGAGATTTTTTCTAGCTTTTAAGAAATGATTAATGGAGATCATACGAGATTGATGATTACAGATAAGTGATGACTTCTGAACGTGAACCATGTTCACACATAGACCATGAATATTCTAAGTCAGTATTGGTTAACCACATCGAATCTGCGAATACAGATTATTGAATATGTGGTTCCAAGAGTGTTAATAAGTTACTTTATGTAGGATTACGTATAAAGATCTCTCGATAAACACTACGTACGACATAGCTTTATACATAGGGAATAGAAGAAAAAGTTACTAAAGATTTAATCAGACAATATCAGATGCCATTCGGCAGGGGTAATTATCTTCATAAATTACCTTTTTTCATCTGTAATAATGAAGACTACCATATATTCAGACTTCAGATTAAACATGGTTTCGTCAAATAAAGAAAGAATTGAATTCTTTTTCTTGGGTATGCTTAAGGTAGTGTAATTAAACCTCGGATGCGATGTACTAAAATTGACGGCAAAGTGTACTTATTGCATCGAATTGACATGAATCATTCAAAATGCGTCAACTTTTGCATAAAAATTATCAATATCATTTTTTAAAATAATTTCACTCCAAGCAAAGCCAGACCGACACCAGTGTGCAGGGAGTCACATCAAAAGAAAAGACTGAACACAGGAATAAATGAAGTAAGGATAAAAGATTGCAGTTGACGTTTCATTGATTTTTGTTATAATTATAGCTATCAGGAATCAAGTAAACGGAAGGGAGTTCTATGAAAAAAACGCGAGAAAAACCATTCGAGTAAAAGTGTCGCTTACATTTAACTATTACAACAGTAAATGATATTGAAGTTTTTATTTGTCAATATTCTAATTCAATAAACTTTGAAAATGTCTATATTTTTACTTGGGATGTTCAGACTTTAGGGACAGCATGTATTAATATCAATCTTTATACCAATTATCTATATTATTGTATTAACATTGTTTTAATATTGTTAATGAAGCAGGTTTTACTTTTTAATAAAATGATAATGTTTTCTAAAAATGTCAGTTACTTTTTAATCGTTTACACTGTGAAAGATAATGCAGTGATCTCGCTCTCTCTCTCTCTCTCTCTCTCTCTCTCTCTCTATATATATATATATATATATATATATATATATTAGACGGTGATCATTACAAAATAGGTGTGAATATTTATCATAAAGCCAGCAACAAATAAATTAATAACTTTTATAAAAAGGAAAAGCAACTGAAAAAATAACATCAACAGTCAAGCCAAGAAAATAGCCACTGAAATAAAATTGATGATAGAATCTTCAAATTCCACAAGCAATATGCATTCATTGCAATTAAAATTCAAAGAACATTTTCTAAACAATCCTCAATAGCAATTACTCAACTCAGTTAAATATAATATAGGCGTCATCGGTTAAGTGTCATACGGGATACCAGCTTGGTTTTTTAAAAGAGATATTACTGAATGAGCAGAAGATTTTCTCGTAGTGAATTGCTATCACTTTCTGCGGTAGACTAGTTGTCAACAAATTTGCCCTTAAATTTAAAATATAGCTGGAGGGAGAAGCGACGGATTAATACATTTTCCAACAGGAACTTGAACTCGGCTAACCGATTTCTCTTTCTGAGGCGATATCAACTGCATCACACACACATCCATTGGCTATAACAAGCCGAAACACGGTGATCGTAAAAACAACGATGTGACATGAACCTAAATTTGAATAACTTTTTAGTCCAGAAATTAGGGAAACGCGTAAGATTTAACTGGGAATGTTAGTGTTTGTGAAAACATTTAATATATTAAAATTATATCAAATCTAACACTTAGAAAGATAATATTCTTTAGTTCATGTTTTCTTAATTTCGCTGTAAACCAAACATCAAAAGTAGTAATTAATAAACATAACTTAGTGTGTTACTGATCCAGATTATTTGAAATGTAAAAGCAAATGATATACACATGTAATACCTTTCCAACCATTACTTTAAGATAATACCCTAGATACTCCGGTTCACACTCCTCCACAGTTTATTGAGCAAGAATAGAAGTTTATCCCTTAAGTTTGGTTTTCCGGTTCTTTCTAAAGTTTTTGCATTCTCTTTCTCCCTGTAGCTCATTGCGTATTAGTGGCATTACCGGCTTGTTTTGGGTAAATTGATGCATATTTAATTGCTATGGTTAAACCGAAATCTAACTCCATTTCTAAAAATGTGTATGGAAAAGCTTATAGGCTGACTATGAAGGAATGATGCTAGAGCTATAAAATCTTCCATACATTAATCTAAACTATTGGTATTCTCTGTAGGTCAACTGATAATTGACTGTTGAATAAAGACTGTTCATCTTGTCAGTCTACAAATTCAACAACAGCCTCTATGACATTATAATTGCCAGCCAAATATATTTTTTCATTCTGGGGAATAGATAATAGTCAATTAAAAGAATAGTGAAGGTAATCAACCAGTTTAAGGATACAGTCACGCATAGCAGTCATTGAAACCAAAAATGTATATACTCGAGCATATTAGTCATTAAACAAAAGCCCTTTCGTCAGTTTTCCCAGGCATTTAATGTTGATAGCTTTTCGTATGAGCATCGGCAAGTTGTCATAGACCTATCCATTGATGTTGTAACTTTTTAAAAAATAATCACTAAAAGCAATGCACTTTGCATGCTCGAAACTTTAGGCAATTTCTTCCCTGTAGATGAAATGACCATAGATTTCTTTGAAATAGGCGAGGAGGCCTGTTTCCATTGCGAACAACGTCTCCTTGTTCTTGGCCCATAATGTTCAACCTAACTATCATCTTGGGCTACGAAACGTTTAAGGAAACCACCTAGTTCTGCCTTAAATAATTCCAGATCATCCATTGAATGGGTCAGGCTGTTTACCCTTGATCACGCATTTTTGTTTTTTTTAATCATTTCACCAAAAGCAAGGCAGAACTGCCACTGATGCGCAGGGGGTTAGAAAAGAGGTGAGTGATAAGAAAGACGAACAGGTTACAGGGGAGTCAGAAAATGAGTAAGAAAAGGATGAGGATACATTTGTGAAGAGGTCTGCATGAGAGTGAAATGTAAAAAAAGAATTATCTTGGAAAGGATGTCAGTCAAGAAGATAAGAGATGGCAATGACATTGCATTTAAATTCTATATTGTGTCAGTGTCAGAAGACGTGAAAACTACCGAGCAAAAACCTTCATCAGGTAAAGTTCTCTGTGCTAAACATTCTTAGCTCTCTCACTGGATATGCTTATAGTATTGAGTATTTGCTTTATCCATCAGCATGTAGTGAACACGATCAATATTTTCTTAAAATCAGGGTCATCTTCAAGATTATTTTTGCTTTTACTAAACTGAGCTGCACAAATCAGTACTGATGATACAATTGAAGCTTCAGTCATTAATGTAACAACCATGTCAGCATGAACGTCAACGGAGGCTCAAGATGTTTTTCGGCAGGCACTTGATAACAACACGATGCCAAATTTTGTCCATTCTCTAGAAAAGTCGCTACTTGTAACCTTTGAAGTTTTCTTTGAACAATCAAATATCAGTTTACATGAAATGAAACAATAGATTTATGAATAAGAAAAGTTAAAGTCAATTTACTCATGATTCCACAGCGATATCATCACTGCTTCACAGAAAGCCTATGAACTTTTAAGCCCACCAAAGTAATGGATGTAGAATAAAGACAAATTATTATTATACTAATACATGAAAATATTAAAAGAAAATGTCATTTTATATTTTAAGAGCATGAAAAGATAGATATGAACAGACTGAGATAGATAGATAGATAGATAGATAGATAGATAGATAGATAGATAGCTATAAAACGTCTTCAGATAGATAAATAGATATTAACAAATTGAGGTTGGTGTACAGATATATATATATATATATATAGGCTTAAGCAATATTTGAGATTGAGCACTTTCGACACCTGGCGAATTTGCATTTGTGTAAATATATTATACGCTTTGAAATTTTCCTTTCTCAAACGTCCGCCGATAAATTCGTGGGTGATACTCCGGCTGCTAATAAAACATTCCGGTTTCGGTCCTGGCTTGAGGCGGACATTGAAGCTATCTGTACTGATACAGCGAAACAGGCCTGTGGGCAGATGATTTATATATATATATATATATATATATATATAGAGAGAGAGAGAGAGAGAGAGAAAGCAAATATATGTAAAAAAATTTGACACACACACACACATACACACACACACACACACACACACATATATATATATATATATATGAACCGTGTGATATAGACATATATGATTTGGACAGAGATAGGCTGTTATAAACAGACTGAGATAGATACATTTATTGATTTATAGACAGCTAGATATGTACAGATTGACATATATATATATATATATATATATATATATATATATACATACGTCATCAGACAAATATATACACGCATCTTCGGATAAATATATATAACATTATTGCTATTTTTAGCGCAATAAGACACTTCTGCATTCATAATTTTTAATATAATAGTTTATTTAATGCATCTTTTGCAGATAATTTTCAGTAGATAAAGAGTTTAAAGGATTCGTATGATAATGATTGTTGTTGTAATCTAACGTAAAAGAAAGTCGAGATCTGATAGCGGAGGGTTAATTTAATCTGACGGTAAAGGTGGGTGTTGAAGTCTGAAGATATCGATGGTTGTTTATTCTACGGATAAAGAAAGTTGGTAGGATTTAAATGTAAATAGGGCTTTCGAAATCTAAATATAAACGTTGTTATGTATCCATGAAGAAGGTAGGTTGTTGTAACACTGGAGATAAAGAAGCTTCTTGTATTCTACTGATGAAAAGAGTTGTGCGGATTTAACGATTATGAGGCTTGTTCTCATATAACGATAAATAGTCATTTGTTATCTAACAATAAAGATGGGCGCTGGGGTTTAAAAATAAAAGAGGCTTGTTGTATTTTACCGATGAAAAGTGTCATGGTGATTTAACGATAATGAAGAATGTGGTTATATATCCATAAATAGTTTTTTGTGATCTAACGATAAAGGTGGCCGTTGGGATCTAATGATAAAGAGGGTTTTTGTAGTCTACCGATGAAAAGAGTCGTGGCCATTTTCCGATAACGAGGCTTGATCTTATATAACGATAAATACTTTTTGTGATATAATGATAACACTGGAATCTAAAGATAAAAGAGGCTTGTTGTATTCTACAAGGGAAAAGAGCCGTGTCGATTTAACGATAATAAAGCTTTTTGTTAAATAACTATAACTTGTCTTTTGTGATCTAACGATAAAGGTAGTCGTTGTATTCTAAAGATAAAGAGGCTTTTTGTTAAAGTATTGTTATGATAAACAGATTTTCTATTTATTATTAATGCAGGTTCTTGCGAGCTTACGAAAACTGTTTTTTTTTATCTGACTATAAAGACGGTGGTTGTGATCCGAAGATAGAGTTGTAATTGCTTTATTTGAATAAGAACAATGGTTGTTGCTATCTGACAATAAATGTCGTTTTTATCTGACGATAAATACAGTTATTGTGAGCGGATGTTCAATGAAGTTCTTGAGTTTGAGATAAATAGTGATAGATAAGTAAATAATGAAGCGATATAGATATGTACATATACAGATAGATAGAAATAATTCAAACATATATATATATATATATATATATATATATATGTATATATGTGTGTGTGTGTGTGTGTGTGTGTGTGTGTGTGCGCGCGCGTGGTCGAGTGGTTAAAACGCTCACATACTGACAATGCAGCCCGGGTTCGAATATCACCATTATCGATTTGTCAGAAAGGTGACTTCTTGATGTCAACGTCTTGAGGTGGTGATCCCAGCGTGTGGCAACTTTGGAAATTGCCTGAAAACTATACCTCGGGTTGACCTAAGCCTTGTGATTGAAATTAGGTAGACGGCTCATTTTGAGGCGTCTTTGATGGTTGTAGTAGTCATCGTGACCGAAGGTTTCAGCATCCTAGCCTTGTTCATACTGTTTAACACGCTAGATAAAGCGCTTTTTTTAAAAAAAATCTGTAACTAAGATTCGTGCAGCATAGTTGCAGCATAAACTACAGGTAGGCTCTGTGGGTGTTGAACAAGCACAAGCGTGCCTGAGTAGGCGTCTGCAATAAGGACTATATAGCCGCGCTGGTAGAGAGGTATCCTCGAATACGAGTAGGCAGCCATTATTTTACAATTTACTTCCTTTTAAATTTGAAATGTCTTTCTCTTAGCCGTTTCTGTTGGATCTTTCCTCTCAGTTCTTTCTATCTTGTTTTCCTTTTTACTTTTTTGTTTACTGTGTGTCTTTCTTTTTTTCCCCACTTCTTGATTTCTCCTTTTGTTTTCTCATCTTTTTTGCTCTCTTTCTTTTTCCCCGCTTTCTTTTTTCCCCTCTTTTTTAATATTGTATTACCTCGAACAAAAAGAATTCTAAAAATGTTTTTAATTTTCTTAAAAAAGTTTATTACAACAATTATTAACTATCTGACATTGTTCTTTTAATATCAGAACAAAACGTACAACTTTTGTAGTAGCTTATAGTTTGTACATGTTCTAAAGTAAGGATCAACAATAAATATTGATTGCTCTATTTTTGTAATGAGCACTGTTCAAAATTAATGTTTTGATAGTTGCAATTATTTTTTTCGTTTCTTATCCATTTATATATATATATATATATATATATATATATATAAGAAATTTGTTGTTATCTATAGTTTAATAGGATTGTCATGATATACAGATAAAGGGGGATTGTTGTGATCTTAGCGTAAAGATTTCTTGTAAACAAACAATAAAGACGATTGTTGCACATGACGCTAAAGAGCGTTGCTGTAATAAAACGATAAAAAGTGTTGATACATGACGATAGAGAAGCCTTTCTTTGAGAAACGTTATCGTTAAATGGATTATTGGGTTACAGCTTCTGTATTTGACATAATACAAAAACTAATCTTTAATGTGCTGTGTTCATTCAGGACGTTTGTGACCACGACTCTCTAGAATTCCCTATCTTTGTAGATGTGAATAAGGTTTGTCTTTTTGCTATTTCTTCTAGTTTAGATTCACAGAATCTTATTATACATTGATATGAACAGAGGAAAATCAATATGAGTAGATGCAGATAGGAAAAAGAAATAGATAGATAGATAGATAGATAGATAGATAGATAGATAGATATGCAACACCTTCAGATAGATATAAACGGATTGAGATAGATAGATGTAGAGTCTTTGATGAATATAGATGAACAAATTGATACAGGTAGAATGTTCTTATCTATCTATCTATCTATCTATCTATCTATCTATATATACATATATATATATATATATATATATATATATATATAGTAAGTAGATTGACGTAAACAGAGATAGATTGATAAACTGAAATGCATGGATATGAACAGATTGAGTTGAATTAACGAAACATTTTAAACAACCGACAAATTCAATTTATTTGTTTGAACATTATTTTTATCGATACTCGTATTTGAGTAGATATACTGTTTTTAATGAAAGAGTAATGTTTTTATATTTATTTCTACTGGCCTGATTATTTACAATAAATTTTGTTACGAATACATATACATATACATTTTCATTAAAAAATCTACTCAGATACGATTATCGATTAAAAATAATGTTCAAACAAATAGATTTAAATTTATTGTTAAAACCATTTTGGATTTTTCGTAACATTGTATGTTTACATTAGTTGACCTTACTATAAATTTCAGAGCAGAGATGTTTATTTACATAGAATCGAAAATTTTGTTTTATAAGTCTTGACTTGACTACGATTATGTAAAAGCATTCGAGGTCGAATGGTCTAATTTATATATGTATGTATGTATGTATGTAAATTGATAAGTAGATAGTTAGATATGAAAAGATTGAGATAAAAATATAGATATAAAGAGATTAACAGATAGATAGATAGATAGATAGATAGATAGATAGATAGATAGATAGATAGATAGATAGATATGAAAATATGGAGATAGACAGATATAAACAGATTAAGATAGATAGATAGATAGATAGATAGATAGATAGATAGATATGAAAATATGGAGATAGACAGATATAAACAGATTATAGATAGATAGATAGATAGATAGATAGATAGATAGATAGATAGATAGATAGATAGATATGAAAATATGGAGATAGACAGATATAAACAGATTAAGATAGATAGATAGATAGATAGATAGATAGATAGATAGATAGATAGATATGAACAGATTAATATAGATATAAACAGAATGACATAGATAGATAGAAAGTAAGAAAGAATGATAGATAGATAGATAGATAGATAGATAGATAGATAGATAGATAGATAGATATGAAAATATGGAGATAGACAGATATAAACAGATTAAGATAGATAGATAGATAGATAGATAGATAGATAGATAGATATGAACAGATTAATATAGATATAAACAGAATGACATAGATAGATAGAAAGTAAGAAAGAATGATAGATAGATAGATAGATAGATAGATAGATAGATAGATAGATAGATAGAAAGAAAGAAAGTAAGACAGAATGAAAGAAAGAATCAGGTTTAAATATATTAACTGAATGCATCATCTAGATATTTTGCATTTCTTTCGCGACCGGTTTTTGTTCTATTTGTGTTTAATAACGTAATAACTCCCAGCATTTTTGCACTTCCATTCCATTTATATCGATAGAAACAATATGCAATCTTTGAGGTAAACTAGTAATATTTTGTCAGAGCGTAAAATCAATGTGGTTAATATCAAATAGTAAGTAATCATTGCAGGGTTTGACTAAAAGGGGTCAGATTATGGAGGTTGCTTTGGTCAACGGTGTTCATGTATTTCAACTGTTTAAAAAGATTGTACATTGAAAATGCCCAACATAAGTGGACATTGTGTCCTATGACGTAAAATGATGCAAGCCCAGCGTACATGCCCGTGTCAACTTGATCACTTAATCTGTTGGATTTTATTTTTTATTTTTTGAAGTTCAATTACATAAAACTATCCTACGACTATGACGGCTCTATTAATATTAATGCTGAAAGCTTTCAATAACATTTTATATGCGGAAAAGCAATTTTTTAAGATCATTCTTTATTATTCATATTATTTATGAAAGTTTTAAGGACAGGATTATATTGAATATCTAAGCGCATCTTGGACGTGGCACAAGGCCAAAATTGTGGGGATTGAACTCAGTTCTCAATAATAAGTTCTAGCGAAACAAGCTTTTTATCTGTTTTCACGTCGAGGTGCCCTTTAAATACGGAATACAATATTAATTTCACACTTAGCAGCTAATACAGAAATTTTGAGGAAATTTATTTAATGTTTTATTGCATATTTCAAAATAAATTCTTTACCATTAATTTTAAGGTAATTTTTTTTTGCATTTTGCATTTTGTACATTTTGCATTTGGGTAACGCAAATAATAATCGACTCCATTTAAATTCCGGCCGATTTTGTTACGACTACAGATACCTTAGGGAATGATATTAATCATTCTCTTCCCACTCCACTCTCCCGACTATGTTTTAATTAAACAGGTGCGAGTCGTCTTGATTGTTAACAAATTTAGGAACACAACTCTAAATTCGAAACTGGTTGAGCGTAGAGCTGACAACCCCATTCCCGTGCAAAACTATTGTTACAACAACAACAGATGCAACATTAAGACCTTATAAACAATAGAACATTCAATAGTACTACGGAAGAGGAATTTAGTATTAAGAAACATGTAATTTTGTTAGAAAAGGTGTGTTGAACGGCATTGGAATATATCACCATATATGGAAGTGAATTTTACAGAATTTAATCACAGATGTAAAGAAAACTCTGCACAACAGAGATGTGGGTCTACAGAAGGATTTTGACGATGCCATAGACGAATTTTTAGTAACGGGAAAGTTTGAATGAATATATCGGATCTATAGCTGAATCTGCTGCTAGGAAGTTTGGGTCCCTGGATCAGACTAGAATGTTTTTTCTCTTCAGAATTAATCTTGTACACTTATAAATCTACCATTCTTCAAAGCATATCTGATCAAGTGATCCTGCTAATCATCTCGAGGTTCTCGGCAAAAGACAAAGAAGGAGCTGCAATGTAATCGGTCCTGAGTTGGCATCTCCACTTTAGTCACTTTCTCACCGCCAAGACGTTACTTCTTTCTGTCTTTTCTACAAATATTTTAATGGAAACTGCTTCGCCGAGCTTTTTTGTTTCTTTGGTGCCCCGTCCACGTAAATTTAAGCCTGATACTAGATTAGCATCTAGATTCCACCCTACAACCGTTAAGTAGTTAAATGTAAGTGCAGCTTCTACTCCAACAGTTTCTTTTCTCGCATTTCTCACCTATGGAACTTAACTTAGTTTAAATGTTTCCCTGATAGTTACAATCTCCAAAAATGAAAATTTAATGTCAATTGCCATCTTCTGTCTTCTTGAATTTCACTCATCTTTTATCCTTTCTTCAATACCACCTGTACACAATCTTTCTTTCACTTTAATGCCCTGAATACTTGTGGTTGGCCGGTCTCGTTTCATGTAAAAAGATTTTAATAAAATAAAAAAATAAAAGAACATGTAAACATCAGAAAAGACTTTCGAAATTACTATGATTCATAATGTGAAAAGAAAGCGTGAAGATTATGATACTCACGGAACATATTGAATTCCATAGGAACAAAGTGAGGAACCTAACAGGTTTGCTTAAATGAATAACATATAGAGTATTCGGGAATAATAATAAGATAAGCATTGCTAGGCACTACAAAAATGAAGATGTAGAGAGACATGATCATCTACGTCCTGAAGAGAAACAACACATAGAAAGACAAGAAAAATGTATGTACTTTGGTCATGAGTTAGGGTTAGGGTTATTTTTTTCTTAGCAGCTTTATTTCTACTCGTGTAAAATCCAAAGATATGTTAATATACGAATACTGTTCAATTTTTTTTATATAATACCCTCCGTTCTTATAGATCAATTAAATAATCGACGTCCTCGCAAAAATTATTCTACCATCTATATTTGTTGAGTTTTTCGCGTTCAATATTTACCCGTTGTCGCTTTGAGACATCATAAACCACTTTTATGTATATTTGCTTTTTGCGGATATAATATAATTAATAAAAAGTGGACGAAAAAAGTAACAAAAGGCAGTGTTAATGAAGAGTCATCGAGATTGATTTTAAGAGAATGCAAAAAAAATCAACAATTTTATAATTGCTGACTGGAGGTCAGATATTTGAAAACTTAGAATAAGAAAACTTGTTTGAATTGAGGTGATTAAGCAAGAACAGCGTAAAAAAGCAACCCAAAACAATTAAAAAACAAACTAGAAATTTAGCTTGCCGATAGGATTTATTACAAGAAAATGAAGATAAAGAATGGGTAATAAACAAGGACGCTAAAAATGTCTGGAGATACGAAAACTACAAGTAAAGCTATCACTGAGCAGAATAAAAATTGTTGCCAAATATAGCGAAGGAAAAAACAGAATGACAATGAGTCGCATTGTAAACGTCAGGAACAAAAGAATTTAATAACATTTCTATGAAAGCAATTCATAAGAAGCAATTCATAAGTATATTCGACAATAAAATAGTTTTGTTAACCAGTATTAATTTTTGACTCTTCTTAAATTTAGTTATTTTATTTTTCAAATACTCAGATCGTCAATTTACAGCTGTTAGTTAATACAGTAGATTGGAAAATATTTGTCGAGTCCTGATTATTCCCTCAACTGAAGGATGACATCCAACAATACAAATAATTAAATCTAAATATATGAGCTTATTCCTTCTAATTCCCGAATGTCCCAACGCTATCATATTTAATGTTTCGTTGACATTATTGTATTAAACTAGCAGTACCCATGGAAATTTAACGATTTTCCTATTTTCATTCTCTAATAAATCACAATTTTTATATTAATGACTGAATAAGTGCCTTGCTAGTTCCACAACTAGAAAATGTTCCTGAAAATGCAGTCTAATTTTTTAAAAATAGTGCAATAAAAAAGATTCATAAAAAGTAGGAAATTATTTACAGAGGTAAGAAGATACTTACAAATTATGAAGCATTTAAATTTCACTGAAGTAGACGACAAAACGAATGACAGCATTTTTACCTTTCGTATTCCAGAAACGCCAATAAAGGAAATGTACTCTCTGTTAGGAATCGAATCTGCGTCGATCTTTGCAGGAAATACTAGGATACGCAGGTCAATAGACGTTATGCGTACAGTTGAAAGTAAAGATAAAAATAGCACACACACACACACACACACACACACATATATATATATATATATATATATATATATATATATATTTGTTTGAACATTATTTTTAAACGATATTCGTATTTGAGTAGATATTTTGTTTTAATCAAACAGTATATATATTTATTTCTACCGGCCTGATTATTTACGATAAATTTTGATACGTAAATGTGTGTCATTAGTTAAAACAATGTAAGTATGTCGGCTGTTAAAACCATTTCGTTAATCTTCGGGATCTTCCGTAACTATATATATATATATAAGTCAGTGGTTTCTTGATATTTTGTCTCTAATCACTGTAATATTTTTCCTTTCCAAGAATATAAAAGATGGCAATTGGCGTTGCGTTTAAATTTTTTGAGATCCATCTATCAGAAAAGCAAGCAAGCAGAAGGAAGTGCCATAAACAGGAAAAAAAAAACGAGTAGAAGAGGCGGTTAAATGTTTGACGGTAAACGAGTGGGAACTTGATGCCAGTCTAGTGGTATGCATAAATACATGTGGTCAAGGAACCAAGAAAAAAACGCATCAGAGTAGTTGCCATGAAAATACTTCTAAAAAAGATAGAGAGAAGTCACATCACGTCGGTGAAAAAGTGACTGAAGGCAGACTACCAAGTCAGGATCGATTATATTGCAGATCCTTCTTTGGTTTTTGTCGAAAACATCAAGATGAGTAGCTGGATCACTCGACTAGGCATGACATCAGTATTCAATGCACAGACAAATATTAGACTTATAAATATGCAAAGTGGATACAAGCGAGAAAAACTTCCTGGCCCGACACAGTCACCCAACCTTCCTCGCAGTAGATGCAACTAGAGGTGTAGTCTTTTAATTTGATGTCGTTTGAGAAAGTCAGGCCAAGGAGGTGCAGTGTGTTGCTCTCTATGAAACTGGCGTCATCCATTCTGAAGGTAGGCAGGAGAGTTTCATTATGTTGGCTAAAGGAGAGCAGCTTTGTTTTGAAGGCATTAAAATTTACGAGGCATTTTCTAGCCCATTCAGTCAGAGATTAGAGGTCATTTTGAAGGGTAGATAATAGGTTTACTTTGTCAGCTTTGGTAGATTTATCAACATTAGCTCTTGTTAATTTGTCAAGAACAAAGTAAGAGAAAAATATAATTTAATTCCCTGTGTTGGGTTGTAAGACTCATTTTAGTTTCTTTTACCAAATTTCAACAGTTAAGCGTATGAACATGTTTCTTTGAGGAGAACATGCATTAACCTTCGATGCGCTATTTCATTGTCCGATGAGCTTCTTTCGCTGGCGCATCTAACGCATGAATTCACTTTTTCTACAAAACTAGCAACTACGTCCCACTCTTTTACTCTCAAAATAGTAAAATGTAACCAACTCTTCTACACTAACAGTTTCTTCTCTAGCACTTCCCGCCTGTGAAAATCCTTTACATTTAAATTGCTTCCTCGATAGCTACAATTATCATAAGTTTAAGTTTAACGACAATTGCCGCCTTCTATCTTCGTAATTCCCTACTTTTCCCTTATCCTTTTTTTATACATCACCGAAAACGTGTTCCCTGTTTCTTTTTTTTTTTTGTTGCTTTTTTATCACTGTAATCCCCTGCGTACCAGTGGCGGTATTGCCTTGCGTAGGGTGAAACGGTTATGAAAAATTTTCAAAGGAATCTTTTTCTTCCTGCTATCAAGTAAAAATGATATTAGTTTGCATTAGATAGTTTAAAATCTCAGCTAGCAGATCGCACTTTGTATCTATTATTTGCATCGAGCACGGGATTTCAAGACATGCACTTCATGGCATTCGAACGTTTTGTACCGTTCCACATATACGAGCGCAAGATAGTTTAGTTTTCGGCTTCGTGCTATCTGGACGTGTTCACATCTTACGCGGAATTTAGAATGTCTGTGTGACCTTTATAATGGCCGGCAAATTCAAGCAACGAAGTTGCGTTAAATTGTGCATGAAGAACGGTAAATCTGCTACGGAAACACTTCAAATTTTTGTTAGAGATTTGTCAAATATTTTTTTTCAGCTGAACGCCTTCTTTTCAGGCTTACGGCTATAGCACGTTAAAATACCATTTCTCCTGCGATCACTTAAGTAACGTCGAGTCTGGTTAGTACCGAGTCTTTGACCGCTCGGGAATACTAAGTGCTGTAAGATTGGATGTGCGTGTGGAATTTGAAATAGAAAAGCTGAGGTCTAATTTTAGTTGGTTCCGCTTAATCCACTTACGAGCAAATACCCTTAAAAAGGTATGAAAACCTCTTTTCTCTAGTTATAGATTTATTAGTAAAAGTAAATCATTATTATCTAAAAATTATTCTTACAATATAAAAATATTTTCTGGCTTTAAATAACCTGTAAATGTTTGAAAAGCCGTAGAAAACGAATCAATCAATCTTACGTTTAAACAAAACCTCGTTGAGTAACCATCTATTTTGTATTGAACAAATCGGAATTGGAAATAGAAAAGCTCAGTTTTCATTCCGTTCGGGTTCACACGCACAGCTACTCTTGTAAAAGTATGAATCCACTTTTCTGCTTCAGCGATGGTTTAGCTGATAAGTCCTGTATCCGTGAACTCGTTAATATCTCCAAAAACTTCTTAGAATATGAAGAAACGTTTCCTGGCTTTAAATAACCCACAAAGGTTGATAAACCTTAAAAAACAAATCAATAGAACAATACTTCTTTGAAACTAGAATTCTCTTTTCATTGGAGGTCGAGTGTCCGTACAAGATAATGAACACTTCAGACCCTAGGGAAAAATGCGAAAAAGACAGTGATAATCTGGATGAAGATATTTCCAAGAGCCATAATCCGAAAGATATGGTTTAGATAATATTTGAAATATATTATTTACTGTAATAAGTTTTGATTTTTTAGCCTTATTCTTTCGATATGAAAGATTACTTAACAAAATTACTGATTATTTGTTAGTGGAGCATTAATTAAATTTCAGCGTAGGTGAAGTCTGTATATGATTAGATATGAATGCCGGATTATCAAAACAAATATCGGATCATTTCAAAAGTAGTACTCCGTCTCTTCCCTTCAACTATGGTTTTATAAGCAGAATAGTTTGGTTCTATAGCCCTGGTTGGTTATGTGTTTTTCAAGACAGGATCGCCCAAGCTTGTATCACGTATGACACTTAACTGACTAACTTAGGTACTATAAACTTAGGAAAGGAGTAAGTGTCGGAGCTGAAAAAAATTAACGATGTTTATTTGTAATAATAGTTTGTCCAATTTTTTCAGGGTGATTGTAATCACGCTCAAAGACAATGTTTGAGGTCAATAAAGATATTTTACTTGCCATCGTGAAGTATATACCTAAGATTTAGACAAAAGCGGTTGCTAAAAATAAGTATCTGAACACTGTTTCTGCTTTTGAAGAGAAAATTACGATTTTGGCAAATCAAAAAGGTGTCATTCTCCCCTGCGATAACGCAAGATGACATGTTGCAAAAAAGAAAAACAGATATTGCTGATGCTTACATAACGTTGAAATAGTAACCAACGTATTCTCCTGGGTAGGATCCTTCGGATTTTCATCTATTTCTCCAGTTTTAACAAAACAGTATCTTCTTTTTTATGTGTTGTATCTTTTCAGGATGTAGCCGATCATACACCTCGAATTACCCCTATCGTTCTTAACAATTTTCATATTGGCATCTCTCCCAAACCTTGCCCCATCATCCCGTCAAGCCCATCACTTGCTTTTTCTGTCTCTTTTTCCCTCTATCCGTTTCGTGAGTATCAGATTCTCCAAGCCCTCTTTCCTCATTACGTGTTCCAGATACTTCAGCTGCTTTTACCGATATTTAGTCTTCTTTTCGAGCACATCCACTTCAAAACTTCGTCATTGTTCGGCCTATTGTAATCTCAGCATGCTTCTGTAGAACCACATTTCTGTTGTTTTGTCTCTTTCCTTCACCTTTAAGGAGATTTTCCAGCAACTGCTAGCATATAAGGGAATAAATATTACACAACTATGTAGTACTGTTTTTTTTTTGTTTAGAATTGTTTACATGACAAAAATTGTCTCTGTACACCTAGTCGAAAACTGCCGCAGAATCGGCTTTTATCCAAAACACATTGTTTCTATGAAAATCGCATAATATCAGCTGTAGAATGATGGAAGACAGTTGTTAAAAAGAACGAATTTTCTGCATTTGACTAATAAATATCTTTGTAAGTCTTTAATATTTTGTCTTTAATTTTCTAATCAGACACAAACTTTTCCAGTAATAACTGTTATCATGAATTAAACACTAATGATCATGTATGGGGCATACTTCAGACGTCAATAAGTTCGCCACAGCAAAACACCAACCAAAAACAAAGTAGTCTTTGATTTTTGTGGAATGTGTCTTGACAGAGTTCAGTTAGTTAATTTCTATATGTGATACATGCTTAGGCGATCATATTTCTTTCGATCCATGACTAAGCAGAAGATTTTCCCGTAGTAGGTTGCCATTGCTATCAAGATACCAAATCAAAAATATAAGTACATTCCAAATTACTTCTAATATTTCGTAAATGATATTAGTCAGAAGAGGATGTCAAATGCGTAAACAGAGTGGATGATCCAAAAAGATATTTTTAATAAAAAATATTAACGAGATGGATCTATATAGAGAGCTCATTTGATATTAATCAGAGCAATATGATATTCATAAAAGAAAACTCGACTCATCATCTTAAGCAATTATAAATTATCATTAATTTTGATTAGTAAGTTCTTTCAAGACATCTCTTCATGGGTACGAAAAACTTACCCGGCGAAATAAATGATACTTTATATCCGCTTTATGTGTTGAATGTATTCTTTATATATATATATATATATATATATATATATATATATATATATATATATATATATATATATCTTCTGTCCATGAAACCTGGGTTCGGTTCTCACCATGCTCGATTTTTCAGGAAGATTACTTAATGATGTTATCATTCTGGAAGAGTCGATCCCAGAGTGAGGCACCTTTGTGTCCTACCACGGTTTAACACAAGCGTTGTGTATGAAATTCGATAGACGGCTCTTTTTGAAGAGTCGTAGATGGTTATACTGCCTCAAAGTTACAAATCATTGTGACTGAGGGTTTGAATGTCCTGGCATTGTTCAAAATGTTGTTTACGCGCTCTTTCCCAGGAATTTTAACTAAGGTCCGCTCAGCATAGTTGCAGCATAAATCACAGATAGGCAATATGCGTTTTGAACCTACACTGGACAGACGTCTACAATGGGAATTATCTAGCCGCTCTGCTAAACGGTATCTTTGAATACGAATGACCAGCCATTATATATTTCTAAAATAATAATAGATTTTATTATTAATTCAATATATATTATGATTTGAAGTGTTATTTTCAGTGTATTCACCTATATCATTAGAAGCCAAGTTTAATTTAAACGGTTGTTATGCTGCTTACCATCCTGCGTTCTTAAAAACTTAATAAAAAATAGACTTTCCTGCAGGATTTGAACTTGCGTCTCACTTTCCAGCAGGAACTCACGTCTGATCAAAACACATCTTGTTCACTCGACAAAGAAGAGCTTCGTAAGTAAGCACATTTTTATTTTGCATATCATATGCGTTTTGAGAAAACAAAACTGAACGAGTGAACTGAACATAAATGCAAATCGAAAAATGCTTGATTGTGAAACTGCTTGTAGCCTAGTTGTCAAAGAAATCTGGGATCAGAGAGGGTGTATTTTGTGTGTGTGTGTGTGTGTACGTGTGTGTGTGTGTACGTGTGTACGTGTGTGTGTGTGTGTGTGTGTGCAAAAGAGACTCAGATTCGAATGTTTCGGAACAGTGTCACATTGTTTTATTAGGTTTTCTTAAGTACATAAGTAGGCAGGCGGAATATATATACTTTTTTCATAAACAAATCGTCTACTCAAATGAAGATATCCACTACAAATAACATTCGAAGCAGCATATATATATATATATATATATATATATATATATATATATATATATATATATTCACAAATTATAACATGGGTATGTTATAATATCACTACAAAAGTAGCTATTTTGTTTCAACGCTTTTCGTGTCTTGTCAAGTGCTGTGGTTTATTTTAAATTGAATGGTTTTGAAAGGTTAAAAACAACCAAACCACTTTTAATCAGGGAGGCATTGTTGTATGTACAATGTGGTCCAATCAGAGTAAAGTAACTGATTTGGAAAATATGTATATGTCAGATTAAATAAATTGCAAACATTATGTTTGCTTATTTTTAATAAAATCCGTTCATTTTCACGGATTATCTTTCGTGTATTGACAACAGTTATATTTAAAGCAGAAAAATGTAGACTACTTTTTAGCAGCACAGTTTACCGGTTACATTTGTTACCATAAATCACACCGCTAGAGGTGATATCGGAAAGAGGTTGAAATTACTTAGGTACCATGAGAAATGAATAAAAATAACATCTGTCAACGTTATGGCTCATTTCTAACATCTTTTGATTGTAATACGCAAAAGATTACCCGTGAGTATGAACGGATTTTATTAAAAATAATAATGTTTGCACTTTATGTAATCTGACATGTTTAATATGAATGAGAGAATGAAAATTCGTGAAGAAGGAATGAACAATTCAAAAGATTTTATATAATTAATAATAATATAATATAAATTATCAATTAGATAGAAATAGAGAACTCAATGGATATTATCCAGAGTAAATATATTGAGAAGAAAACTATGTGAATTATGAGTTGATTTTTTTTCTCAGTATATATATATATATATATATATATATATATATATATATAATGGTAAACTTTGAAAAACAGTAGCTACTCTGGCATGTACGCATCGCTCATTCAGTAAAATGAATTAGAGCACTCTGGCTATGGGGCGCGTATAGTGATAATATACAACTAAAAATATTTAAATTGAAAATATTCAAAAGTTCTACAATATAATTGTATTGAACACTTTAATACAAATGTAAACTAGTCTAATTCTTATTATGACCAGAAACTAAGTAATTAACAATATATATATATATATATATAAGTAAGAATCTTAAGATTTCCATAATTCATGATGAAAAATAAATTAACTTTAAATCATTACTTTTATTTAAATAATCTCCAATTACAAAGTGATTTTAATTTTCAAAAGAGAATGAAAAAGAAACTTACTTGATCAGTCTGATTGAATGGTGGATGTGGGGGGCAGAATGCGAACTATTAAAAGAACAATGTTTAATTAGAGCAACAAATGAACACTGCCAGAATTAGTGTGGCATATAAAAGACGATCGAACATCAGTAATCGGAGAATTTGCTTATATGTTCACTAGGATTTCTCGTTAAACTTGTCTTGATATTTCCCGTGGACTTCCATACAGCATAATGACTGCAGACCCATATTGGTTATTCTTGTTTCTGAATATGTTTATAATAAGCTGGAAAGGAATCAGGGAACAATGTAAAAGAACACTTCTAAAAGAAAAAGAAAATAGCTTTCTTTTGCAGCTGCGTGTTTCCGTGCAAATGAACCGTGTATCCTATTCTTGCTGTAAACTAACGGTAATTCCAAACATACACATGGCCTCAGATTTTCCTGATCTTTTCTACGCCATTTGTAAAGACGAATTGATTTGTTCACTAACATGAATATTTGCCACATTTGTGGTGTTTGATGTACGGCTAATTGAACGCAAACAGATTGTCGACATCACGTTCATAGATGGACACCTGTCAGAAAAAGCCCGTGTTACTTTTTGTTTTCTTACATTCAAAGACAGATTTAGCGAGTGGTTAGGAAATCCACATAGCCTCACTATCTCCGTAGATCTCTTTCTCTTGGTGAGAACAGTTTGGAAAGTAACTCAGGATATGAATCTCACGCGCGCTTTATATATATATATATATATATATATATATATATATATATATATACCTCATTAATCAGTACGTTTGAAAAAAAAAATTCAAGACCTCATCAAAATCATATACTCAAAAAGATCTTTTCATAAAATTTTCACGAGCTCAAAAATTAATTGATTAGGCTAAATCTAATTTATGTGTTCTTTCTAGTAACTGGAGTAGTAAGAGATAGCTGCTCGGATTCAGGAATAGAAGAACCAAGTTCGATTTTTAGTCGAGTTTGTTATATTCATTTACGTACAAATTTCCTTGACGAGTCGAATTTAAACTTTATCTTTCCTACATAGCACCATGGACCTCACTTCCTTTGTACTCTCATACAACACCATACAGTAAACAAAATCTGATTTAAGTGGCTCTTGTGACTTGTATTAAGAGAATATGAGTATAACATAATTGCATAGTAGATGGCGGATTGATCACTCATGATATGTATAAGCTGTCCGCACGGTAACTGTTTTCATTGTCTATCTTTCATAGATTCTCATACAAATCCCGTATCGGTGCTTTGGGCGTATTTCCCAAGACCGTACTATGACTTAGCATCTCAATATTCAGTGAGTATTTTTCATCCTGCATCTGCTCGGTTCTCTTTCTTTCACATAGAAAATACCCAGAGGATAAACGCACTTCAATACATATTTTCGTTTCCTGACACGGAAGTTTCCTGTCACAAGGGTGTACTTATATGGATCAATCTTTCAGCCTACTTAACAATTTTCATAGAATATTCTTAATAAAGAACGTAGTATTCAAGCATATACCTTTAGGTTATATATATTAGCGATTTATTTATGAATCTGGTGCTGTATAAACTCGTAAAACTAAAACAGTTTTCTTATCGACCTTAATATGTGAACAGCAAGATTTTAAAATTAAAACATTCAAAGCCACATTAGCTTTGTCAGTCATATATATATTAAAACATTGAATAAATTCTCACTGTTTTCCAACAGATGAAAATCTCAGAATTGCGTAACGTAGTTTAATTTGGTAACGCATCTATAAAGAAGTACCAGACAGAATCTTGAAATTCAGCGTATGTATTTTCGCCGCAGTGTAAACAGCTTTGTTTTTCATAGCATTAAACGTTAAAGTTCGTACCAAAGAAAGTGTATTTGTGAGTAATTTTACTGCGCTACTTTATTCAAAAACATCTGAAACTGAAGCAAACAGAATTCTACGGTGACTATGCTCTGTTAGAAACAACATGCAGAAATTCGTTTAAACGCTTCAAAAACAATAGTTTTGATGTTGAAGATAAAGGACGCTCTCACAGAAAATGTTTGAAGACGAAGAATTAAAGGTATTACTTCATGAAGAATCATGTCAGGCAGAGCTTGAACATGCAGATTCATTTGAAGTTTCTAAACATTTGAAATCATTAAAAATGATTCAAAAGCAAAGACATTGGGTGATGTACGATTTGAAGCTGAGTGACCCCAAAAGGTGTTATCGTAAAAATTAAAAAAGTGGCTTCACTACGATAATTCTAAACCTAAAAGATCGTGAGGTAAGACCAGCCATGCATCAACATCGGCGTCAAAGCCGAATGTTAATGGGTCAAAGCTTCTTCTATACATTTGGTGGGATCAGCTCAGTGTCATTTATTATGAGCTGCACAAACCAACCGAAACAATCACGGAATGTTCTACTCACTGCCATTGTTGTGTTTGAGCCGCCAATTGAAGATATAACGGCTGCTGGAAAGATTGGAAAAATAGTGATGAGCAAAGAACAATATTTTCAGGGGCAATACTTACTAATTTTTGTATATACAATATTACTTTTCATAAAAGATCAGCAAAAACATATTGGTGGTTCTAATACATTAGTTGTTTTATATTAACGGTTATTTTGCAAATGCTAATACCTATATCATTATACTATCTAATACTTTTCAAAAGAATTTTCCCATGTATATGTTTATGTAACTGTTTTTATTTAATTTTGATTATCTCACGTTTGATGGAAATAATTTCAAGTCACTCAGGATGACGTGACTCAGACACTCCAACTTCTTATGTGTATTTTTTTATAAACTCACTTTAGAACTACTGTCTTTTATGGAAAAAAATATCATTTAATATCAGTTGTTTCTCTTTTATTGCAACATACCCCAGAATTTGTTGCTTTTCTTTGTCTTTTTTTCCTATATAAAATTAAAAGCACGAAAACAGCCGCCTGGCTCTATTTTCTTTAGAACAAATAGTGGCATTCCTCTCCACTTGCCTTATGGGAGTCAAGCTTAAAAATTATGGTACAGAACAGAGGCGTGGTTATATATACAGTTGAATCCCAGGTCTAGATGCGAATTCGTGTGTGGGTACTCAGGGCGAGTCAAGGGTAGAGTTGGAAGAGAATTTGAAAACAAAGTACTCAATCGTGTTCCATGTGGATGCGAGGACTTCACATTGATTGAATAGAGGAAAAATTAGCGTTGGCTGTTGTTTAGCACATCTTTGCGGAGCCGCCAGTAAACTTTGGAACCAAACCAGCGAGATGTTATATTTTGCTTCATTCTACTAGCATAATTTAAGAGACATTAGCATTCATTACGAGCAATGACAAAAAGGTCAGACGCGTCGCTCCGCTAAAGCCGGAAGAAGTGATTCCAGTGAGTAATAGCGGCTGATCAAGCAGAAGATAACCAAAGAGATGAATGAAATTAAATCAGAATGTCCTGGTTGAGAGGAAAACATCAATGCTGGCTTTAAACAGAAGTAGACCTCACAGGCACAGTCTTCAACAGGGAAACTAAAAGTTTTGTTCCAACGGACATAAAAAAGGAAGTC
The DNA here is from genome assembly GCA_037127315.1 of Ascarosepion bandense. Lineage (NCBI taxonomy): Eukaryota > Metazoa > Mollusca > Cephalopoda > Sepiida > Sepiidae > Ascarosepion > Ascarosepion bandense. Next base: position 8,929,451 of record JBBBDQ010000555.1, read on the forward strand.
GTAGAACGAGTAACAGTCCGCTCTTTGGTAGCGGTAAGACATTTTTCTGATAGGAGGTTCCTGGAAGAAGTGAGAGTGGAAAAAATATATCGGAAAGCAAAGCAAGATCATTGTTGCCAAGAGGGCAAATTTGCATAAAATGGCAATAGACAAGAATAGAAGTAAATCAGAAATATAGAAGGGAAGCGTGTCCTTCAAGGATACCGGGGAAACACAATCTGATGCGCTCCCATTTTAAATTAAAAGCTTGCATACACTGACTTATATTAGGTAACCCATAAGGTACTGTCACGCTTTTGATGGTGTGTGCTCTAAGTTGATTAGAGGTTTCTACTTTTTTTTTAATACACGTCGGATACTCGAAAGGAAGTTTTCTTTTTTTTTCGGTTTTTCGTTTATGTTTTTTACTTTTACTGTTTCAAGTTATATATATATATATATATATATATATATATATATATATATATATATATATATATGAAAATGAATTTATAGAACAATAAAATTATCGAGGGTGTATACTGGTGTCAAGGTAAAATCTGTCTTTTTAAATATATTTTGCGTATACACTTGTTAAACTTCGCAAAATATGATCTATATATACTTTAAACATTCTATGTAATCAGTTTCAACGTCAACATCAGAAGTACATTTTTCTAATATAAATAACGTATCAACGAAATCGGCTACTATATTTTCATTACCCCCCCATCTCTTCCAGTAGAGCATGTGCCATCGACGACCCCTAGCCATCGATGCTTCCCTAACTACTCTTTGTTTGCTGGTGTTGGTGTTGATACTACGCAAACTCATTTATATTTTGGTCGTGATAACAGTTAGTTTATCGCCATACGTGATACACGATTTGGAAATAATGTTTCTTTCGATCTATGAGTGACTAGGCAGAAGATTTTTCAGCAGTAGGTTACCATTTCTTTCTGCAGTAGAATAGTTGCAAACCAATGCTACAGAACCTTTTTCGTCCTGTTACTCAATCTTTTTTTATCCAGATTAGTCAGATATGTTCCATATGTGATACACGCTTGGACGATGATGTTTCTTTCGGTCCATGGCAGAAGATTTCCCAGCAGTAGATTGCCATTTCTTGCTACGGTAGACTTGTTACTAACTAAAGATATAGAACTCAATCTTTCTTAATATTTAATCCATATCTGAAGGGAGAAGATATTGAATAATACCTTTCCCGAGTGTATTTGCGTGTAAGTGAATGCGACGAATTCAACTGGAATTCGAATTGGGCTCTCCGATTTCATTCTGAGCCGATATTCACTGCACCACAACGTATATCCATCTACGATATTTTCACAACTTTATATTGGTATGTTTAAAGCTATCTGTTATCTTCCTTACTGTTGGATAATGTTTCCTATAAGACGAAACCATATCTACTACATCAACACCCATTGTATTATAATGTTTCTGTTTTTTATTTATTTGCTATGATTTCTATTTTAATTTCTCATTTTATTTCTCTCGAAATTCAGTCGCTTATAAAAACTCAAAAGATAATGAATATTTTTCATTTTATAGTAATTAATAAGAGGAAATTATATGAAATATTAATCAGAAGTTAATAAGAGGAAATTATATGAAATATTAATCAGAAGTTTTGTTATAAGCGAGACCTCCTCGGGTGTGTGCCCAGAAGAGATGATCTCATTCGTTATCATTTTTCTTTACCACGTACAAACTGAAGTCAGTTCATTAAGTATTTTCAAAACTCATTATATTCATGAGACAAATACTTTTCCTTTTTTTATAATTTGCTAAAATGGAAAACAACAATAGAATTTCAGAAAGCGTAAAATAAAATTTATTATCGTTATTTCTTGATGGGCCAAAATGAAACTAGAAATTACCTGCACGTGGAATATAAATTTATACAATAATAATTATTATTATTGAACAGTATTGATACTTACTGAATGTAAAACCCGGCCAAAAAAGTGTGCTAGCATTTACATTGGAAAAATATGTAACTATTACGGAAAAGAAAACTGCAAGAAATTGGTAAAAACATCTTCCAGTCCCGCTTCCAGACATATAATATGTAACAATATTATGGGATTTTGCAATACTCACAGACGGAACAATGAAAGAAAATTTCCCAGACATCGTAATCAGAGATCACAAAAAATCAATATATATCTTCTTATTGTCATATCAAACACTGCAGTATTTTTGATTTAAAAAAAACTATCGAAGTACAAGAACCTTGAAATCCAAATTTAAAAAAATGTACACCTGTGGATATCAGCAATTCCAGTTGTAGTTGGAGCACTGGGATTGATAAAAATTTCGGATAGACTCATTAAAGAAATCCTTGGAAGTCTAAGACTTGGAAAAAACGCAAAAAAACAACGTCTTACTCACAGGTAGAGCTCATACATTCTTAATGGTCTTATCAATGTAAAATGTGTTTATTTTAAAGAAATGGACTTAGGTATCTAGTAGGTATGTACAAAAAATCACTGCCAATTTTCGATACCTCAATTTAAATTTAATTTTTAAAAATAAAAACGTTTTCTTGAAGCTTTAATTTTACCTTTAATTGAAAGCCAAGAGATTAAATTTACTAATTACCATAAGCAAAATACCCTGGTTTAGTTCAAACCGAAATTATATTGCTCGGAATCAAAAATTTAATTGCAAAAAAATTTTTTTTAAAAATTTACCGCCATTATTGACGAATCGACAGATTATGTAAACAGTAGCTAAATTTCTGATTTAAAAATCTTGCAAAAAAAAATATACCTCCTTGACACGTTATTTAAGTTGATTTTTGTAATTGAAACCTTCCTTTATCTGATTTCAAACAAGTATTAAGTGCTTACTGACTTGATATTTACGAAATAAATCACTCTTTAAAAACAGTAGCCCTCTTGTCAGCGCTTATCTAGGCGATAAATTACGTGTTGACAAGTAGCAGGTGTGAATGACGTTTGGATGGCGGCCGTAACTGACAAAAAAATCGTGTAGCTTAAAACGTAATATTTGGAAATTGAAATTTTTTTTTGTTGTTTTTTAACTAAATAGTAAAATTAAAAATTTAATATAATATTTTCAGCAAGTATAACATTTTATAAAATTTTAGTTTAGATTTATAGCCAGACTATGCTTTCTGAATAAATAAAAATAAAATATGCTTTCTGAATAAATAAAAATAAAATGTGCTTTCTGAATAAATAAAAATATGCTTTCTGAATGAATAAAAATTTAAATTTCTTTTAAAAGAAAGAATTAAATTAAAATAACCGAACTGTTATTTATTAATATTTTTCTGAAATATTAAATATTTTTATGTTTAGATATTACATATTTATCTGACATTATTAATATGCTTTCTGAAAAAATTAAATTTCTTTTAGAACAATTTTAATTTAATAAAAAAAGAATTAAATTAGAATCAAAGTTTGGTTTGTTTAGTTTTCGATGTAAGGGGAATTCATCCAAAGACTTGTTAACTTCTAAAAACAATACGACCTCTACGGAAACTTGTTTCGATCCGTATGGAACACCGTACTTAATAAAAATTTCCAAAATTTAATTATTTTTAATTATTTTAAAAGTAAAATTGGTGAATGATTTTTATTAAACTTTTCAATTTTCGATAGGCAATGTGATAATCAATTCTTAAGTAAGAAGAAATTAAACAACGTTTTAATAAAAGGTTTTTAAAATATTTTAAACACTTTTATGAATTATTATAATAAAAAATAAAAAAATAAAAACAATTATTTCAAAATTTTATTAGTAAACGAAAAGAATTTTTTTCTTCAGAGTATAATGTCCTTAATAATTATTATTTATTCCAGCAATTAAAAGTTTATCAAATTAAATTATATCAGATATTTATTGCATTTTTATTTTACTCTTCGGAGCAGATTTTCGGCCAGGTTGTCCACTTTAGAATAAAAAACATAGATGATTTATATGCCCCAATGAGTCCTGCATTTAACTAATAAAAAAAATTTATACAGCTAATTAAAATTTATTAAAATTTCATGGATTTACGTAGAGGGGGGGGTAACAGAGTTAAAAAAAATATTTTCACCAAGAAATTTAAAAAAATAATAATTTCAAAAATAATTTCATTCATTTATGAATGAGTACTGAAAGTTTCATTCAAATCTGACTATTATTTGATTTTTGCGAGAATTTTGAAATTAATGTGTTTGTTACCGTGAAAAAAGTGGGTTGTATCAGCATTACCACGTAACCTATTGTAATAAAGGCGTAATTTTTTTTTTAGCCGCTAACTCAAATAAAACAACATTTTCTATCAAAATTTCGAAAATGTTAGCAGAGATTCAAAAAATTTTAAAAATAATTAAAAATTGCTTTGATCTTTCCTCTTAATAAAAATATAAATATTTTGATGGAAAAAGTTAGTTTTATTAAGTTTATGAACTTTTTTATTCATACTGTGCTGTTTCATGCTGTTTTTTAGCGATATTTTGTACGTACCTAGTATCTAGTCGGGAACCCGAAAATGAATGGGTAGTCACGAGAACTCAAAGATATAATAATGATGATAATAATAATAAGAATAATAACAATAATAAAAATAATAAGAGACAAAAGTTGAATCTAAAGAAACTGAGAAGTTTGTAATCTAGTTTGGGAGTTGAAGAAGCTCTGGAAAATGACTGCTAAAGTACTTCTTTTGCAATGCCTGCAATGTGTACTTCTTGTTCAATGGAATTAAGAATGTGCTCCACCAGAAAGCTGTATCATTTAATCTGCGATAATATTCTGAAGTGTTCTTGTGCTGTGAGCAATCTTGTCGAAGCAATGTCTCAAGAACTGTTTTTTCCATTGACTACATCAATGTGTGGCACGAACATACAACTTCTACCACAACAACAACAACAACTATTACTACTACAAATAATAATGATAATGATAATAATAATAGTAATAATAACATGCCCTCTCATATATATGGTAGGATCATCAGATGAAAAAATAATATAATAATGAATATGATAAAGTAAATACAAGGACTTTGAAATTAAAAAACTTCGGCATTTTAACTAGTTACATGTTTGTAAGTATTGTAGCCCTGATACGATAAAATAATGTACAGATAAAAACATTAACATAATAACTGTTTACATAAGATTCCCAAATTGCGATGTTTGAAATTGCTTATTGACACAGGCGAGTAGGATCAATATAAGAAAGTATAAAACTGAGTATGTATAATATCACTGAATATCAGAATTTACGTAAACAAAGTAAATATTCTAACCTCGACATCGAATAATGACATAGTAAGAGATTTATGATACAGTAATCAATAATAATAATAATAATAATAATAATAATAATAATAATTCATAATACAAAATTGACGTAAACAAAATGACAGGAGAGCTCCATCGGAATTATGTTGAGCTGTTTGTCCTGACACGCTACGAAGAGTTTATGTACTCCTCCTCGTTCTCTTCATAGAAAGGAAGATAACTACTGTGTTATCCTCTTCCAATCGTACATCAGCTGCAATCTCCCCTGCAAATATTCATACACTGTTTACATTATTCGGAATATTGTCCTCATCTGGGTTTCGACAGTACGCTTTTTCTTTCTTTTTTTTTTTGTAGAATTTTAAAATATTTTTATACTTGTATACAATTTTTAAAAATACCTTGATAATACATACTGTCAAAGTATAGATGAAAATTGTCTAACACCAACTCCTTTCTTTTTTTAAAACACATTCTTCTCTAAGTGATGTTGATGCCATTTGTACGATATTTCAGCAGTTTTACGCTCCGGCAATGAATTTCAGCTGGTATGAATTTCGAACCGAACTATATGTTACTGCATATATTGACCATTGTTCTAGTAACTTGACCCAAAGAGCTGTGAGTTCAATACCCGACTACAGCAGTGGTGAACAAGTAACTTAGAGAGTCCGGTTAGAGAAAGATAACTCATGGCTACCAAAAGAGGCTTCGCACAAGGTATGAGAATTATATAACGCAGTGATCGTAATAAAGGTTTCGATTCGAAATTCCTAGCACCTGAAGAAGGCCGGAGTGTGCAACTGCCGAAATTTCGTACAAATCGCAACAAAGATTACGACAATAGTCCGTATAATGTAAATAGTGTAATCCCTCTTAGTAACTAATCAACTAATGGAAAATGTCAAGATGCGTGATAATAATGATAATGCGTTGATGTCAAGATGCGTGATAATAATAATAATGCGTTGATAATAATGATAATAATAATAATAATAACAATAATATCAGAAAGGTATAATAAATTCATAAAACCAAATTCCGAAACGATACAAAATAACGCTCTTAATGTTCAGATCTCCAAACAAGATGATGCAAACAAACTCCACATTCACCGGGTTTTGCATAATGCAAGTTTAGTCTTTGCTTCATGTGACCTGTTCTTGCAAACTATAAATTCTTAAGCATTCATACTAAAATATTGCGTGGATTTTTTATGAATAGTCAGAAATGAGTTTGCATGTGTTTAGCATCCACCGAATACAAAACATAACAAGGTGCGCCAATATCTGCGCTGGGAAATATGTACTGAAAATGAAATACAAGAAATCGCTATGAATACATTCAGGCAAAGTTACATACAGAGAGCCTAGAACAGTTTGATGTAATTTTTCAATGCACGCAGGAAGAACAGTCAAAGCTAATCACCCAGACATCGTGATCAAAATCACAAAAACAGAATGTCCTTTCTTATTGATACGGCATTTCATGTACACTGTAATGTAGCTTCGAAGATCTTCAAACAGCTACCTAGGTTCAAGGATCCTTGCAGCTGAATCTACAAAATGTGGCACATAGAGACATCTATAACTTCATTTCTAATCAAGGCCTTGGAGTCAATTTGATAATGTTTTGATGGATATTTTGTAGTGATCCCTGACAGTACATGCCTTAAAAAGTACAAGCAGAAGCATAGTTCAAACCTTACAAAGAGCCCAATAAATATAACATATTGATGATTTGAGACTGTTTTTTTATACTCACGTTCAAAGGAAGGTGTTATTATGCCATTTCTGAAATAAGGTCTCCTGCTTTCGACCCGAAACCAATCACCCACTTGATGCCTAGTAGAAGCTTTACGTACGTTTCCAACTATTATATTCAGTCAGTCATTTAAGTGCTTCGAAAGAGACATGACTGACTAGGTAGAGAATTATCCTACAGTAGGTTACTTTCTGTGGTAGACTGGTTGGCAACCAAGGCCATAGAACTAAATTTGTTTTGTTGTTTAATCCATAATTGGAAGGAAGGGACGGATTAATACCTTCCCCCAACGGTATTTGCTCGTAAGTGAATACAAAGAATTCAATTGGAATTCGAACTCGGCTCCCCGATTTCTCGTTCCGAGCCGATATCTATTGCACTACAACTTACAATCTGTGGTACCTTGGGATAAAAGTGTTTGTAGAGACGAAAATAAATAGGTAACAGGACAAATCAAAGAAAGATAGCAAATGCTGGAGTATTTCTAGAAATCTTTCTGTCTCAAGACGATTCAAGGAAACTAGACATCAGTGGGAGAAATAGGTAGCAGCCTTACTTGCAACATCTACTGTGCTAAGGGCATTTATGATTAGGGGCTGAGATATAATCTTCATCACTCGACGGAAACATTTAAGCGTCGGAGAGGATAAAAAATACAATGATGAATGCCCTGATAATCAACCAGGAATGGCTCTCATAGATTTTAATGTTGGTTCGTTGGGAGTGTGATGAGGTTCATGTTTCTTATCTTGATAAATTAAGTTATGATGCAGAGGATATCGTCTCTGAATGAGAAATTGGAGAGTCGAGTTCGAATTCCAGTTGAATTCGTTGCCTTCATTTATCTATATAATCGTTGGGAATCGGATGAATCTCACTCTTCTCTCTCCAGATACGGGTTAACTAGTAGAACAGATTAAACTCTATAGTCTTGGTTGGATCCAAGAATGCCAACATACTGTGAGAGAATGAACCTAATCAGTCATGGATCGAAAAAGACATGATCGCCAAACGTGTATCACGTACGGAACTTAACTGACTAAATGATAGTAAATATCCCATTTAGTAACAGCTTTGTATTTTATTTGCCAGACTTAATCACTGTCTACTCTGCATGTTTGTTCATGAGAAGAAATATTTTGAAGGCTTTTTTTAATCATATCACACTGAGCATGGCGGTAACGCCACTGATGTGCAGAGGGCTACATAAGAGTAAATTCTCTAAATAGAAGAGAGTAAAGAGAAGGGCAAACCATTTAGAAAGGAGCAAGAGAAGGGAGGGAACACAGGTGTGATGAGAGTTGCAGAGGCGGAGAGAAAGGAAAGGATATACAGGTTGGTTAGGAAAGAACTAGGGTCAAGTGGTTAAGAGATGAGTATTAACCTTGCATTTGAATTCCTGGATGTTGTAGCCGTCAAGAAAGCAAGAAAAAGGAAACGAGTTCCACAGGCGGGAAGTGCGAGGAAAGAAGCTGCAGGAGTAGAACTGTCGTCTGCATTTGGTTGATCTGACTGTGAATGGGGGAGTCCCAGTTGTCAGTCTGGTTGCACGAGTAAACACCTGTTGCAGAGTCACCAGTGACTTAAGTTCGTTGGAGCAGAAGCCATGAAAGCCGGTACCTATCACGTTACTGATACTCCTTTGGGGCCTGTCAAGAACACCGAGATGAACAGCGGGGTCAACTGATCATATATGGCAGCAGTACTCCATGCACGGACGATTGGTTGATTTGTATATATACAGGATGGTTTTAGGCGGGAAAAACATCCTGGCCACACATAGTGAACCACCCTTCCTAGCAGTGGATTTAGCTGTTGACTCAATGTAGTTGTTCCACTTGAGATCAGAAGAGAAGTTAAGGCCGAGGAGGCTCAGTGTATTACTCAGGCAGAGACTCGCTTGGTCCATGCTTATGGGAGGCAGGAGAGATTGCCTGTGATGATTGACAGACAGCAGCTTGGTCTTAGACGCATTGAAATTGACAGGCCACTTTTTACCCCAATTCACCACAGAATGTAGATCCCTCTCAAGATCAGCAGCGAGATTATGTTTGTCCGCGCCGGGTTTCTTACTGATGCGGGAGTAAATTGTGGTGTCATCTGCGTACATGCCTACTTGGCTCTTGATTTCGTCTGGGAGGTCATTTATGAAAACAAGGACGAGCGTCGGGCCTAGGATAGAGCCCTAAGGGACACCAGCGTTTGTACAGTAAAATGTGGAAGCATGCCCATTCAGGACGACCATCATTCTGCGGTTATTTAGGAAGGATTGGATCAGATCCTGCAATCGTCCGGTGATACGGTAACCCCATAGCTTGCATAGAAGGCCAGCGCTCCAAACCCTGTCAAAAGCCTTGGAGATGTCCAGAGCCGCAGAACGAGCCTCGCCGAACTTCTCAAGGGCCTGAAACATGTTCTCTGTAATGGTCGTTAGCATGTCGGCCGTGGACCTGGCAAAGCTGAAGCCATACTGCCTGTCGGAGAAGAGTTTATGGGTAGTAAGATGCTGAACTATTTCAGCATTAATAATGGCCTCGCACACCTTTCCGAAAATTGGTAGAAAAATGATAGGGCGGTAGTTGGATGGGTACGAGGGTTCACCAGAGTTCTTGAATACAGGAACGACAGAAGATGACTTCCAGCATGCAGGAAAACAGGAAGCAGAGAGGCAGTAGTTATACAATTTAGAGAGGACGGAGGAGAGTTCGGGAGCACATTTCTTAAGTACAATCACCGGGATTCCATCACCACCGCTCACCTTATGAGGGTCAAGTTTTGATATTACATGGGATACTACTGTCGGGGTAATGTATATATCGTACAGTTTAGCCTAACTTCTAATAGGGAAGTTGGATGTGGGTATTCCAAATGGGTAAAATAGTGGAGTTGGATGAGAATCTGTGAGCAAAGCACTCGGCCTTGTCCGCTGATGATGTGAGGACCTCAAAATCATTGATTAAAAAGGGATAGAGGATTTGCTATTGTTCAGCACCCGTTTGCATGACCGCCAATAGTCCTTTGGAGCCGAACTTGCGGTCAGCTATGCGCTGCCTCATTCTCTCAGCAAACAACCGCTTGGCGTCATTCAGGATTCCCTTGCATTCGTTACGAGCAGACGTGAATAGGGGCCTATTGTTGTCAGATGACTGTCTCTGAAATAGTCGAAAGTAGTGATTCTTGTAGGCAATGGCGGTCGAACAGGCAAGAGAGAACCAAAGGGAAGAATGAGATTTGAGACGAAACTTCCTGGTAGGTATGAAGGCATCAATGCCAACTTTCACCCAGGACAATATCTCAGAGGCACAGTCATCAACTAGGAGATCGAACGCTTTTACCCAAAGGACGTCACTCAGGAAGTCGCGGAAGGCGTGTCAGTCAGCTCTTTGGTAGCGATAGGAGGTCCTATAAGTAAGAGGCTCCTGGTGGGAGTCAGGGTGGAGAGAAATATTAAGAGAGACAACAGCATGGTCAGAGTTGCCGAGAGGGCAAAGCTGAGAGATCTCGCAGGAGTCAGGTGCAGAGGTAAAGCTTATATCTAGTAGAGAGGCATGTCCAGAGAAAGTGCTTGGAAAGCGTGTGGTGAAGTCCACTACTTGCGTAAGGGATTGGGTAATGGCAAAGTTCATAGCGTGGATGCCTGCTGAATCAGTAACAGAGTCTTTAAGCCACTCAGCATGATGGGCGTTAAGGTCTCCAAACAAAAATATGTGATCGAATGGGTGGTAGGAAGTATCCTTATCTATATTATCAGAAATGCTGTCTAGAAGGGAGCAGTCGGGAGAAGAGGTGGAACAGTAAAGGAAGAAAAGTAGCTAACCGAGCTGAGAAGTGACAGTCGAAGACGTACATAATGGTGGGCAGTGGATTCAGATGATATCACCCTATTTATAGGGAGGTGTTCACTAACGTAAACCCCAGCCCATGCATGTGGACAGTGGAATCCTTCCTTAAGAGGGAAAGATATCCAGGGATCGAGAAGTTAGAGGAGGGTATTGATGAGTTGAGGCTAGTCTCACAGAGCGCTAGGATGTCAGGGGACTTTTCGTGGGGGAAAGCTTCTACGCTACAAAAGTTAGTGCGAATTCCCCGGATGTTAGTAAAAGAAATGTTAAGAGATTTTGGTGATCTGAGTTTATCATGTTAAAGTTTTGTTGGTAGGGAGGGACATTGAGTAGAGGATGCAAGCGGTCATTATCCACATAATGCGCTGGGATTGAAACTGACTTGGGTTGCATCATAGTGAGCCTCGGGGTTGCCCGCCGAAAGCGCTTGCAGGGACACCTATCTATGCGCGACATGGCACGACAAGAACTCCGATATTATGGAACCGTTGATCAGAGCAGCCGCTCTTGACGCTACGCAATATTTAGGGCTCTTAATTACCAGTTGAAAGCAGCAACCAGGAAACTGCCAACCCTGTACCCTCACAATGATGAGACGTTGCCACCAACCAAGCGCACCGAAGGAAAATCACGGAAGCACCAATACTGAGGTTTGAGGAGAGAAAAGAGAAAAGATAAAACCGGAAACCACATACTAAACAGAGAATGAGGGGATGAGCCTCTTGACCTGTTCAATAGACGTGGGTGGAGTGTGAATCGGGCGATAGTTAGATCTATCTACTCTAATTAAAAAAAAAAACAACAACATGGGGGGGGGGGGTGAATTGCTACGTTTTAACTTAGTTTCTTCTGTATTAAAAAAATTTCTTCTGTATTAAAAAAATAAATAAAGAAAACCAATCGTTAAATTAAGCATAGAAATTTTAAAATTAAGCAAAAAAATGACTTACTTTTAAGAATATTTTAAAAAAGTTGATTCTTATCCCAACTCATTCGTACTACCAGAAAGATAAAAATAATTTTTAACTTTTGGTCACTCCAAGTTAATATTGAGGCGGGGGTGGGTTAGTCAACTGAAATAGCCAGTGTGTGAACTCAAGTGGGTAGCAAGACAACCAAAACACAGCCGGCCAAGAAGAGAAAGAGAGAGAGACAAACTATCTAACACAGGGACAGCAAAAAAAGAAAGAGAGAAACAAGCAATCTACCAGTCAAAGAGATTTCTTCTAAAATAAAAAAAAATAAAGAAAACCAATCGTTCAATTAAGCATGAAAAGTTAAAATTAAGCAACAAATGAATTACTTTACGGACATGTTTCAGGAGATAATTTTTTTTAACTTTAATCATATAACCAAAACTCAGAAAAAAGAACCTCGTATAACGAGAGTAAGAAATAGTGTGATGTTAAGTATATAATAAAAACAATTAAAGCTGAATAAGAATCTATGAAAATATCTTTGTGCAGAAGATATAAGAATAAATTTAAGGTAAACAAAATTGAAGAAAGGACATGATTTAATTCTGAATTGAGAAAAATGTGATAGAAAAAGCGTACCTGTCAAGATGTTAATATGATGGTACCTGTGAAAGTAACAAACAAACCAAACAATAATGGAAAAATGGAAAAAAATAACAGCATCTCGAGATGGAGGCATGAAAGTTTTAGCAGTAATATGTATTGCACTTCGTGCAATAGCTGAAAGGCTTAGAGTTATGATAAATTTATTAGAAGCGTGAGTAAAAGAATTATAAATTCAAGGAAATTTTAACATTGTCCAGACCAGAGATTTACTGAGGTTTGCAAGATTAATGTTTAAAATACGGCTCATTTGAGGTGACTTGCAGTAACGCATTATCAAAGGTACAACCTTTGTAGATATCAACAGAATGAACTCAGAAGTGAACACGGGATGCTGACTAAAAAGTTCTCGACTTAAAAAAATAGACCTATATATATATATATATATATATATATATATAGTCTAATCGTTTAAGTCGTGAACTTTTTAGTCAGCCTCCCGTGATCACTTCTGTTCAGAATAAATATACATATTATCTAGCGTCTATAGCACGACTAAAAATTTAATGAACTATGAAATCATCGGGATTTGACTTTCTGATTCTCAAGATATCCGTTCATAATATGCATCTGATTATTGCATAAAGCATAAAAATCCGAGTCGTGTTATTGACGTAGGATAATATGTATATTTCTTAACTTATATGCAATAGCTCTATTATTTACACTGTTTTATTATCACCTGTAATGTCTATATATATATATAAAAGGCAAGATGTATGTGTGTCTGTATGTCCTTTTTACAAATCTACAATTTTTATTCGATTCTCAGTAAACTTCGCTCAAATATTTTTTTAGGCTTCCGGTCAAGTCATGGGCTAAATTTTTTTCCGATTTTCTCCGATATCTGAAATTGATACACCGATATTCGATCAGGTCTGATCAAGATCAGGTCTGATCAAGATCAGGATTTCAGCCATTTATCGTGGTTCTTGCTGCATAATTTGCTCTAACTTGGTAAAATTATAGTTTTTAATCTCAAACATTAGTAAATCTTCTCAGACGACTCATTTTCGCCGATATCGGAATTCGATACCCTCGATATTCTATCGAATCTCATCAAAAGCCGACATTCAGCCTAATTTTCTCTAATTTTACTACCAATGGGTACGATAAGTTTTCATAGACTTACTTAGTTTATATTTGGAGGATATATTTGATTGGAAACTGATAGCCCGATGTCTTATCGGGTCTGAAACAAATTAGGTTTTCAGTCCCATTATGTTGGTTTTTGCTTCGGGTTTTGCTCTAAGTAGATATAACTGTAGTTCTTAATCTCAGCCATAATGCCATTTACTCAGAGGACTTATTTAGCCATCAAAACTCAGTTTGCGACGGAAAACTTCTTTGACATCGATACCGGAAATCAAAATTTGACTTACAGCCTTTCATTTTTCTTTCAATCTACGATTTCGCTTTGACTGAAAACAACTATAGATGATAAATTTATAGTAACGTTAGGTAATGATTTGTTGTGTGTTCGGAACTCGCTTGTCATTCTCTCTCTCTCTCTCTCTCCCCTTCTCCCTTCGCTTCTCTTCTCTGATAGCGGTAGTGGAGAAGGCTGGTAATCAAATATGATTTCACGAGGACAACCACGTGAATTTGATTTTGGTGGACAACTCTGCGTGAGAAGAAGCCCACACAGATGGCTAGAAACCACACCCTTGCAACTCAAAGGGGGTTGAGACAGAAGAGACCTAACAAACCTGGTTACATTGGACCGTCGGGTGCTTGGTTTGTCAAGTTCCACTTTGGTTACACCAGCATGACTTCTGTCGGTTTGGATCGTTGAGATCTTTGTCTATTCCGTCTTTAGGGCTTTCGAGAAAGGAGTTGGGTTCAGTTTGATCTTTCGATTTTTACTTGACTGCTGTTTGCAACTTTTTTTGTCATAAAGAATATTTCACCCATTAGCGAGCAGAGGGGGGCTTTTTGACCAAACTCTAATAGACCCGTTGCAACATCGAAACGTATCAATGTGCATTTATCACATATGTATCTAAAATTACACGAACGTTTTATTATCTAAACACGGTCAGTATAGTGACTGGGTTAATATTTGATGACCATGTTATAACAAAATGTGTACATAAGAAAATATATACATTCAGTTAAAAGTAAAAATAAAATCAACTTTGATAATGGCTAAAAGAATATCCGAAAGAGCTCAGATATATTTCTACATTAATTATTTCCATAAAAGAATAGAATGTATGAGAAAAAAATAAAATAAAAACTGAAATAAAAACTTTACCGCAGAAACTTATAAGTGATTTTTAACAAATTTGTCTCAAGAATGGATTGCCCAAATACACACACACACACACACGCACACGCACACACACGCATATATATATATATATATATATATATATATATATATGTGTGTGTGTGTGAAAAGCGTAAATATCAATATATATATGTATAAATATGCAATTTGTTATATACATTATATTGTTTACATATTATATAAGCGTGGTACTTATTTAAAAGCGCTCAATATCAGTGATAGAGCAGACATATTCATAGAGATAGGTGTGAGTTTGTAACCTTGGGTTTCCCGCTTTTGCGATCGTCAGACAAACTGATTAATTTTTTTTAAAAAGATTGGTTATATTCGTGTATTTTTGTGGAAGTGGGGGAAAATCTGACATATATGTAGCAATGTCAACGTCAACGCGCGTATAGTTGTCGATTCCTCGTACGTACATATGTACTTTTGATGGGTTCTGTGTGAAACTATGGTAGGTAAGAATGGCTATTATTTTATTTAAGGCTGTATCGTTATTTTTTGTTTTAAAGTCGATTATTGGCTTGTTTTTATTTATTTTTTGTGGTTGCGTATATTTAAATGGTAGAAATTCTAATTTGTAATGCTTGTTAGTGTTTATTAATTATTAATTTTGCTATGGCAGTGACGTGTGATTTTTTTAATTTTATTTTATTTTATTTTTTTATCCGTTTGGTATAAATTGTGATAATAGGTATTTATTTTCATGTCTGAATTTGGAAATTAGTTCTGATCTCGTGTTTATTAAGTTCTTTTGTGGGGTATGAGATATAATTGCTACTTACTCATGTAGGCAAAGTAGGCATTTTTTTGTAATGTTGTTGTAAGCATGTGCTTTTTTCAGTATTTTCCAGCTTATTGTTGTAAGATATTTCTGTCGTTTAGACGCCATACGTATGTTGATAGTGTAGTGCTGTTCAAGTAACAGCACTACACTGTTTGCTCAATTAGCCTCCCGTTTTAATTGTTCTCAATCCGGTTTTTTTCCCTTAATAATCCCCCCGTTTTTCTTGAGTTTGGTGTCTTCCTTGTTTAAGCTGAAATTCTACATATATGTTGCATAATTTCTAAGACTTTAACCAATTTTCCCTGACGAGCTGTTAAGCGAAACAGTGGTAGGTTATTGGCTCACTCTTAGATTTTCGATTATATATATATATATATATATATATAGTTTATTTAGGCAGATATCTCTTTTAAAAAATGGTGGTTAACTGATTCAAATTATTTTTATTTTAACGACATAAATTTTATAAAAATTGTCCGATTAGTTTTTATATAATTCATCAACCGAAAAGAATTAAAGCAAGACAGCATCTTGTCTGTCATTTTTTAACGAATCTTGCTTATATATATAATGCTCTCATTGCGATTGAGCACTCTGGAGAAGAAAATTTTAAAAACATTTTCCACTTCTGCTATATGCGTGACTCTTCAGAAATGAATTGAGTTCTTTCGGTGATGGCGTGTGTATACACTGCTTATATACAACACGTTAAAATTTCCCTTTTCTGATTCCATGCTTAGGGAGTACCGACTTCGACTGACACCAAATCGGTCGCGTTTCGATCCCGGCCAGAAGCAAGTGGATGCGTCTAGCCACATTGGTGAGCTGTGATACAGCAAAACAGGCTTGCATGTGGATGACTAACACACACACACACACACGCATATATATATATATATATATATATATATATATATATATGACAAGCGAGTTCCGAACACACAACAAATCATTACCTATCATCCCTATAAATCTATCATCTGAACCAGATTAACTGTTTTATAACTCAACCAATAATTCTCTATTCTTGAACCAGTTAAATGCGATATGCTTCAAATATATGTGTATCAAGGCCAATAAATTTCTGGTATAAGAGACTAGCTTGCTATGTATGGAGAAACAGAATTAAGCTATAATAATATGGGGTCTCAGGGGTTCGATTGTGATTCGCATGTGGCTCAGGAAAACTTATAAGAGTCTAATACCATAAGAATAGAGTAATTAATGAGGATTGAACAAACTACATTAATGAGCAAGCTTCTCAAAACGTACTCTACTGGGGAAAAGTTTCATTTTCTCTAGTAAAAATATGAAAGCATAACGAGAAAAAATTAAATTAAATTCGAATTTTCAATGCACTTTCTAATCAGCAAAGAAAAGAGCGAGTACACTACTGCATCTGACTCTTGCTATGGCTCTTGGAGCAAAATAATTTAGATAACAACGGAAAAGAAAACCTCCGCAATTCAACAAGGAAAACTTGAAAATGAAATTAAAAGCAAACTAAACTAAACTAAACTAAAAATAAATGACATCATACTTTTATTTTAATAATGACTTTATCTGATCTTAAATGCATTGTTTTGATAGATTCCTAATAAACCGATCGATGTGGAGAAAATATGTCGAAACGAATTTATGCATAAAAGGTAAAACAAATTTACGTTGATAATTCTTCCTTTCAGGAAGGATTTCACTTTTTTTCTGTTATTTCTTTCTTTGAGGCTCATTTCGTGCAGGGTTTGTTGAGTGCATCTTTTGCACGAATATCCTTTGTTAGAAAAGCATCTCAATTAATTGTGTTAGTTTTATAATTTATCCAATGCTACAAATACGTCAATAGAATCCTCTCTATTTTAATAAACACCGTTTATAAATATATATATATATATATATATATAATTAAATTTTTTTATTTAAAATTAATATAGTTTACATTGCGACACGGAAATTCTATGTTTGGAGTTTTTACCTCGTCATCAGGCAATGTTAGATCATTGTTGTGAAAATGATTCCGGAGAGTTTGGAATTGTAAAACTGTCGGTTCTTTTCACGTTTATATATATATATATATATATATATATATATATATATATATATATATATATATATCCCTCCTGTCGCAGCCATTGAGTAAGAGAGACAATAATATTCCTAAACAAAAATGAATTACTAAATGAATGAACAGAAATTATGAATAAGTGTAACCATACCATAAAACACCTATTACGGTCATATAGCCATGGTTGAAAACGTTTTAATTTCTTCTAATTTTGGAAATTGCGCGTTCAAAAAATCCCCGTTACGTATCCTCAAAAAATTCCCCATTACGTGAATGTTCTTAAAAACGGTATTTATTTATTGCAAATGACTTGAAGACACCATGTGGTCGAAACCTACGTCGCATAATAACTGGTTTACAAATGTAATATATATATACATATATATGTATATATATATATATATGAAAAATAAAATAAATTTCGAAGTTCAAATCCGTTGTATAATCAGTACAACATGCAATCTCTAAGAGTGATTTCACATTTCATCGGCAACTTTATATTCAAAATAAAATAAGATATTACTGGCGGAAGTTCAAAACTTTACGTCACCGAAAAAAACTAGATAAATATGATTGAATTAGATAGCAATCAATGTCTATTTTTAGATTTTGGACAACTTTACTTTTAGATTGAGTTGTAAGTGAAAAATTTAAAAATTTAGCATTGTCTAACTGTAAAAAAGAGGAAGGGGAAGTGAAAGAAGAAATAGGAAGTGGCGTTTGACAGGGAAGTGGGCTAAACAAAATGGAAAGGAAAGGAAAGAAAAAGGAAAGAGAAAAGAAAGAAAAAATAAAGAAAAGAAAGATTTCATCTCCGTAGAGAGGCTAGGGACGCGTTAACAAAACTAGCGTTTTTAAATGGGATGAAGTTAATAGAAAAAAGATATTTTGAAAAAAATTATTTGAGGGAAAAAGCTAATATATGATTTATTTAAATTAAATTAAAATAATTTAATTAATTATAAACCTAGATTTAAATGTGTGTATATATATATATATATATATATATATATATATATTATATTTCTAAACGAGCGCCCATAGCTGAGCGGTACAGTCGCCAATTTGGTCGGGTTTCAATCCTAGGTTAAAAGCAATTGGACTCTAATATATATATATATATATATATATATATATATATCCTGTCGCGCTTATAGAGTAAGAGAGACAATAATGAAGCAGTGTTGCTCAGTTCACTTTTTTTACTACCACATATTAAAATTTGCTAACAGTTATGATAGCTCTTGCTGCGATTTTTCTCTTTAATTGAAAGATATAAAAATGTACTGTAACGTTATTATAATACGCGAAAGATTATTCGTGTGTATGAACGGATTTTATTAAAAACAAGCAGACAGATGTCATTATCATTTGTTTCCAAGTACTTTCAATCTCCTTCCAAAACCATCTTCAGGTGTGTGAGTAGTGGCAACAAAAATTACTGCCAAACTCTATTGCCAAAAATGACTGTAAATTTTTTTCTTGCATCAAATATAACGATTGATAAATTGCTTAGCGCTTATTAGAATGTGACAATTATCCAAAATATGATATTTTATCTGTTTTTATGTCATGGTCATGCAAGTGTTAAAGCATGGAAAAAATTACACATTCCTGACCATTCGTCAATTTCTAGACATCTACCACAACATTCCTCTCTGCATTCACAATATAAAAATAATGTTCGATAACACAACTATACTATACCAGGAAAACAACAAAAGCAAACTACAGATTCTCGAGGAAAGTCATTAAAAAATTTAAGCTGTTTTATTAATAGAATCAGCTATGAATAGTGTAGTAATGTTCTAAAATGTTTGTAAAAAGAACAGTTTTTTTTCGTTTTGTATTTACTACGATAAAGTCCGTCATTTTTCTTAAACAGTGAAGGTAAAGAACCATGGAATTCTTTAAATTGTCCAGATATTGGTGCAGACTGGGGTCTCGTTTGATTCTTTTTCGCATAGACGGTTGGTAAAACCCATTGACTGTACACCATTTTAGATAAAATACCAGTTCTTTCTAGTTCTTCATCTTATTTTTTGGTAAAAAAACTGAAAGGCACATTCAGTCTTTTCTTAAACATTGGATGTCCTCTTTTAACTAAGTTTTGTCGTTCGTCATATTGCTATACCGACCAAGTCACGCAGAAAAAATATTCCGGAAAAGTTTTTTTTTAAATTTTTATTACCTGCCTCGATGATCAGGTTTTCTAGTTTTTGGCAAAATGAATAAATTGGCATGTCCTACAACTTAAATGTTTCGATCCAGTCGGTGCCAAATAAATGTTTTGTATTTTTTCTACAAATGTCTTTAATTTTAACGTCCTTCCTTGAAATATTACATTCGTGATACATTTTCCGGTTAAATTGATTTCCTCCACTATCACGTTCCAGGCTCTGTTTATTAGTATTTAGCAAGATTGGTTTTCCTAAATTTTTTGTAGATTTATGATTGTTAAATATGAACTAAAATTCAACTGTAGTTTACTATTTTTATTAAGGCTTTTACTTGCGCATACTTCCTAATGCTTAACCCATCTTGTTCATCTGATTTTGTGTTTTTTACGTAGCTATTAACCTGAATTTCCGGCTCAGCAATGTGAGCTTTTGTCCCCGATACTGCTACAATTTAGGCATTTTTTATTCCGGTAAGGTTAGTCTTTATACCAATGTAATAATTTATAACCAAAACACGGGTTAAAAAGCAAATTGTCTTAATCTTTTTTTATTGGTTTGATTTAGAGGGACAATCAATTTGATTTTTTCTTTCGGCATACATTCCTTATGTAGGCTATGCCAGATTGCTCGATATTTTTCGAATTTTGACTCTCTCTGAGAGTCCGCTTTTTTTTGAGAGCAAGGTTTGATTCGTTTTTCAATTTACTCAGAACTCTACGTTTAATTTCAGCGTTTTTAGCTAAAACGAGTCGCTGAACACATATCAGACACTTGAAATTATTTGCACTCAATTCTGACAGTTTGAAATCGTCGCAATGCTTGTTCACGACGAACGTCACTATCATTTCTGGTTAATTTCATTTACTTCCCGCTCTTATAAACGAGTGAAGTTTTAGGACTAAAAAGTTTTGTAAGAAGTTAAACCAGTTCAGTGAATGTCAATTCGCTAGTTTAACGGGGTAAAATATTATTTCAAATTTGGTACGCTCTGTCGTGCCCGATTTTCGGAGAAAAAGGCGACCTTTTTTAGAATCCGACCAATTTATGCAATCTGTGGCGTATAATTCCTCGAATCAGAGGCAAAAGTTAGAGAATATGTGAAAATGTCATGTTTCACTCCAGATCGTGTTTTGCGAGAACGTATTTTCTTTTTCACTAATTTGTCCCTGGTTTATCAGTTTAAACAAGTTTCTTTGCTCTTGTTGAGTTTGAAACTGAATTTCATCGAGTTTTTTTTTATGTCTGAGTTCAGTTTGTTCTTAAAATTCAAGCCACTCTTTTTCAGTTTGATTTTGAATTTGAAGTTGCTTTTCTTGACATTTAAGTTCCTGTTAGTTTTGCTGTTCAATTCTGAACTTTAAAAATTGAGTATGGTGGATTTGAATTCACCCATGTTTATACGTGTCTTTATTTTTAGGATTACCCGAATACAAATTAAATTGAAATGAAAACTTTTCCTTTCTTTGAATAACAAAAAAAAAAAAATAGTTTCTTACTCAGTAACGAAATAACAACTGAGTGTAAATTAATAACTTTAATCTCTTTTTCACTCAGAGAATCACGACTGCATTTTGTCTCGAAAAACACGGCTTGCGTTCAAGTTTAGTATTAGCTATTTACACTTTTTTCGTTTTGTTTCCTTTTCTGCATTACCAAGTACTGTTGAGTAGAATAATTTGTACATGTACTAAACTATAATTTATAATATATATATATATATATATATATATATATATATATATATATATATTCCCAATCTCACCTTTACTTATACTGAAACAGACTAACATACATAGTAAAAAGTTCAAAGAAAATGGTTGAATTCCTTCATTTTAACATCTCGTGAATTTGCATTACACATGAAGGAATTCTAAAATAGACTAACATACATAATAAAAAGTTCGAAGAAAACGGTTGAATTCCCTCCATATATATATATATATATATATATATATATATATATATATATATATTCTTTAATTAATGAATTAAACGCTTTTCGGGTCAGCTACTAAACTGAATGCTCTCAGTTACTGGCTGTTTGCTTACAGGCTATGAATGACCTGCTATGAAGGCTGCTTTTCTGTGGAAAGATATCCGTCTCATGACGGTGAGTCTAGCTGCACTGAAGAGCTGTGATGGTGATACTGCGAAACAGGCTTGTCTGCAAATGATTATGTTTATATATATTCGAGATTATCTATTGTAAGTATTTATACTATATATATATATATATATATATATATATATATATATATATATATATATATATATATATAATGGTTTATTGTTCGGACTTTTCTCCTCACCTACCCAGCTGGTCGAAATAAAGGCTTCGGTTCGAAATTCCTATGATCTGATACAAAGACCGAATCATCATGAATATGACATCAAAGATGAGGGCAAAAGTCTGGACAATGTAGCCATATCTTCTACTCTAACAGTTTCTTTTCTCACACTTTCCGTCTGTGAAAAAGGCTTCCGCTTACTTACTTCACTGATAGCTACAATCTGCAAAAATTTAAATGCTATGTCAATTGCCATCTTCTATCTTTCTGAAACCCATCAATCTCGTATTCTGTTTTCAACATCTTCGGTACTGACAGATGCAATCAGTATCTTAGTTACTTTCACACTTTAACAAAATCCACTTATTTTCTTTACACGCTGTCATTTCACTGTCGTCTCATGCCTAGAATATACAGATAATCATTTGTCATATTGTCATCAGCTTGGCACTTAGATGCAATTAATCGAATATTTTGGAAAAAAATATGCGCAAAATTTCCGTCCGAGATGAAATATGATGCTCCTAGTAATATTGAAATTTACCTTCCAGAAACAAAACAAGTTTTTGAGAACCGGGAAAATATCATTAGAAACAAATAGTAATTCGTTGAACTGGTTTGCAATATTTAATTTTGTATATGGCAGTGAATTCCCGACAATCATTTTACACATAAGGAAGAGACCTGAATCAATTTCTACTAATGGCAGCTTAGCATATATAGAATATGTGAGCAACTGAAAAGCGCTAAAAAAAAATAAGAACAGCAAAGAAACTGACATGAAAATCAGAAAAAGTGGACCGAAACCCGAAGCGCATTTAAACAAAGAAATATGCTTTTCGGAAACTAAGTTATATTTGAAAATTGATTCGAAAAAAAAAAGAAGAGAGAGCCGAACTGCTATATAATAAAACAATTATAATTAATGTCGTGGCAGCATCACCGACAGACTGAATGAACTCTTCCAACCATTACTTATGCCTCCCTTCAGAAGAGGTGAGGGGGAGTAGCCTGAGAAGAGCGCCCTCAGAGCGGCCCGAAATCAGGCGAAAGTCGGTCTACGAACACTGCTACCTTAACGACCATTATGAGTCCCATTTCTAAGGTCGAGGGTCGAATCATAGTATTCCACACTAACACGTATTATCGTCCCTATTAACCAAGCTCCAAGTATTGTATTCTTTCAGCATAAAATATATATTCGTATTTTCCTATTTGTTTTTTTTTTGTTATTTTTACTGGACCTTTAACCGGGTCCACGACAATTAATCTGTTTAGTTCCATTAAGACGAGGTATTCTACAACTTCATTGTTTTTGTAGTTCTAGACAATGTTTGATTCTTTACTGTCACTCATTAGTTTAACGATGATGTTAACTTCGTACAAGGTTCAAAAGCCACTGGATATGGAAGATCATAAAATATGAGGTACAGTTTATGAGGATATGTGGGGAAGATAACGGTTAACCCTAGATTTAAACATGTTAAATTGTAGTGATCGGAGAAGCGTCCACAAGTTAATCTGATCTAAAATATTCGGGAGAGTAAACTGTTTGAATGAAAGTTATATTCCACTAATGGAATACGAAGGAAATGACTGGTTTGTAGCCTGGTAGATCTGAGACATGAACTTGTAGAACTGAGGAATGTAGTTCATCTGAACACTTTCCATGGAAACAGCGATAGATCAGCAAAAGGCTTGCGATTATTTGTGCGAAAGGGATTGTCGGGTATAAAATAATTCGTCACTAACAAGGACATTGAGGCGCTGATAGACTCTATCAAAACTAGAAAGTAAGGACTGGGCAGCTCATGACCATATATAGCAGTTATAATCAAATATTTTGCTCTTTGATAAATCTACAAAAAAAAAAACATTTCTTAAATTGTGTCCGTGGTTTCACGTAAATCTTTTTCTCGCATGAAACTTCTGGGAATATTAAGTTTTAGAAAATTTTCTCATATGTCCCAGATATTTCATCTGATTCTTTCTGATTTGAGGTCCTTATAATCCTCATTGTCTTACGTCCTTCCGCGTTGATCACGTCTGCTGTGCATGGTAGCATCAGTACTCGTCTATATAACCACATTCCCGTCGCTTCAAGTTACTTCATATATAAAGTAATTGCTCAACAATCACTGCCAAACAAGAGTATTTACACCACATTGTAAATTATAGCTATTGATCTGTTTATAATGAAAGAGTTTTATTACAGACGATGAAATGGATGAATGTATTTCAACTGACGAATCGTTAGAAGACTATCGCAGAATGTGGTGTATCAGATTTTTTCGCACCCAGACCTTTGTCTCGACTATCGATTAGTTGTCCTGCAGCCATTGTCTGCGATGGACGTTACTCTAAGGAATCGTATGATAATTGTAACGCTGCACGAACACACTGGCAACTTTTAGAAAAATAGTGTTGGTGCCAACCTTTCAACTGTCAATTGTGTTACCAAGGTGAAGCAAAAAACTGGATCCATCAGTGCAAACGTAAAGGAAAATTTGGTTGGAAGAGAAAGATAACGCCAAGAGACGACGTATACGTGATCAGAGAAAGTGTGAAAGATTCTATGAATACATTATTCGTTTTAATACAATTATTTTGCACAAAAATAATGTCTGAATATAGGATTTAATATGAATGGAAACACCAAGTAGCCTTTCTGAGGCCTGATGAAAAATATTGGCATTGTTGCTATAGTAAGGGATCTAAATCACGGAGAACGAGACAACTTGACCCAGTCTGAATTTGAACTCTGTCGCGCATGCACATTAAGTTATAACGTTCTCGCTCACTTCCGTTGTATATAGCAGTACTTGGAAGGAAAGCGTGTAGACTGTTATCTTATCACTAAGCCATAGAGGTTCTATCTATGAACATAGATGGTTCAGCAGTTTTTGGTGAAGACAACATTCCTCAACTCCGACAAACATTAAACCCCAGATCTCGCCCCAATTTACACCTTCAAATTTCAAATCATACTTGAAAGGAACATGGTTTGAAGACGTCGAGAAAATCTAAGAAAAGGCAGCTGCTCGCTATCACACAAACTGCAATTCTAGGAATGCTCTTATCAAGGGTAACAATGTTGGATAAACATTAAATATTTATCATCTTTTCAAATTAGTCATAATAATACTTTGCCCCTTTTCTGTGAAATTCGTCGTCATCGGCTTTTGTCAAGACTGGGTAATGACGGCTTTGAACATTAATGCCAAGGGTAATCTTTTTTATCCGATTAATTGATCAGCTATAATAAATATAGTGTGGAGGATAATAAAACTAAAACATTGGATAAGCAGGACAAGGGTTCTTTGTACAACACTGCTAGGTGGCACAAAATATGTTTTTTGTTTTTGGTTGATAAAAAAAATCTTCTCTATACAAGCATTGATTTATTACTCTGTCCTTCTGAATTTCTTCCATCAGACTATGTCTATAAACCAGCGCGTCACGTCGCAACAGATGGGCACATGAGTTCCCAGTTTAATATAAGAAGGCGTTCAAAACGTTACTCAATTCCTCTCGGCAATTCCCATTTTTGAGTCACCTCAGGTGATGTGTAATTACATCTCAAAGTAAACATATTGTCGGCCACTTAGAGCTTGAGTTATTAAAATTACTATAAGAATCCAGACGAGTAAATCCTATCTCTTAGAAGGGAGAGATTTGGGCACATGATATTCTGTTAATATTAATGCGCAATATTCATAAAGAATATTTAGATTACAAAACTTCTCGCTTTAAAAGAACTATCTCCCGGAGTTATTGATTTTTATTTGTTTTCTACGGTTTATCTACCTTTACAAGTTATTTAAGTTCATGAAATATTTTTTTATTGTAAGAATATGTTTTTAGATATTAATGGTTGAGTGATATAAGTCTTACAAATTAACCCATAGATTGAGATAAAGAGATGGATTCATACCTTCCCAAAGGTAATTGCGCGTAAGTGAATATAAAGAACCCAACAGGAATTAGAACTCAACCATTCGAGTAACAATTCCGAGCCATTATCCATTACAACACTCGACTTTGCTAATCTCTTTTGTAATGAAAAACTATCTATCTATCGATCTAATTCAAAGTAGTTTGTCACTAAACTGAGCAGATTCATGCATACTTCAAAATTTTGTAACCCTTACAGCAATGGGCACTGGTTATCCCATTAATCAGTAAAAGAGTTTTACATGGAAACGATATTGACCTCCTGTCAATTTTTCATCAAAAATGCAAAATCATCAGGTGGCCGGGGATATTGAAAGCAACCAGGTACAGAAATTTAAATACTTGGGAAGTTTTCTAACAGAAGGACACTGACATCCGAAGGCGTATTGACATGTCCAAGGATGCATACCAAAAGCTGAATAGAGACAGGAAAATTTCAGTGAAAACAAAGAAGAGACTGCTGGATTGCTATGTGATGTATCTTCTTCAATATGGCAGCGAATGCTGAAAATTTCATCAAGGATCAAGGAAAATCTTGCGGCAAAAGAAGGAAACTGAGGATATCATGGACTAAACATGTTAGCAACGACGAAGTTTTGGAGGGGATGAAAACGAAAATGAAATTATACTTAATATTAGTACTAGATAGCTGATGTTTCTGGGATATGAAATGAGAAAGAAGTGCTTGGAGAATCTGATACTCATGTGACAAAGGGAAAAAAGAAGGGAAAGCACCTCGTGACATAATTGATGGGCTTAAGAAAAATGAATGACATAGCATGGTTTGGGAGAAGTAACAACAGAAAGGGTGTTAAGAACTAAAAGTTATAAGAAGATATGGACGGCCATGATCACCTACGTCCTGAAGAGATATAGCATATAAAAGAAGAAGATTTATAGAAAATACGAGTTTAGTCTAAAGCAAAACGCTAAACGTTAATGGACCAAAGAAGATCACATGCCAGAAATCTGGATAAAAGTCACTCCCGTGTTGCAAGGTAGTCGGAAAGAACGTCTACCTCTAGCCCGCCAATCGTTAAATATATCCTGATAATAAAATCATCCTCGTTAATTTCTTTTATCGGTCTCCTGTCAAGTGGTCTCCACATGTTCAGAGGCTGTTAGTGCTTGATAGAAAGACTCCAAGACAAATAAGTGCAACTATCACTTATCTGGTCACTACGCAAAGACCGTCCCATCGTTACATGATGTAAACCGAATTGACGTGTTAGATATCATAAGAGAAACGAAAACATTTAAACGACCGAAACGTGAAAGCGTCGATGGTTTATCATAAAACAAATGGAAGAATAAGACAAAGATTTACAACCAGAGGTATATATATATATATATATGTATATATATATATATATATATATAGTATTTATTGCCAAGTGGATAATTCTAAATGAAAATACAATGGTACTTTTGTTATTATTACTTTGCAAAATTTTACAAGGCAGCCAAGAAGCTTTTGCTTTGGCAAACCAATAAGAAGAAGAGATTGGCAGGGGAAGAGAGCACAAAAACTGGACATGAGAGCAGTTCATTTGATGCACATGTTATTGTGCATTATTAACAAAAGAACCATTTTATTTTCATTTAGAATTATCCACTTGACAATAAATACTAAAAATAATATGGAATACATCATTTCTTAAAAATAAAACTGGGTTGGCCTAATAATTATGTCCGGTAGTATATATATATATAGTGTGGTGTTGTGATAATGTTTAGCCACAAAATTGTTGTATTTGTCAGTAGTTTTACAGATCAAAAATGCGTTGTCGAGTAAATTATTATATCGTAAAGTTCTCGATATCGAGGTAGAGAAAGGGCGTTGATAGAATTAATGCAAATAAATTTGTTATTTAACGGAGCGGGTTCATCCCGACGTCGAAGTTTCGTAAAAACTCCTGCGCAATAAAAAAACCACGCGTACATCAAAAAGCAATAAAAAGAAATCAAACATCTGCAAAATAAAAGGAAAATAAACCAACCGCAAAAAAACGCTCCCACAACAAAACATCAAATAACACGAATTTCCTTACAAACAAGAAAAAACCGGGACACAAACAGCAAGTCAAAAAATCGAAACATAACACTGCCGCGTGATAACACCATAAATGTGTTTTCACAAAATTTTGAAGTATAACTATCAGCAATCATGGAACATTATTGATTATCAAATATGGATAAAGTTAGATCAATCTTATTTTACTTAAGTAATGGAACACCCTTATATTATTATTAATATCGGTTAGGTTATAACTGACGTAAAAGACAAGTCTAAGATATGCAATAATCCGTATTTTGTTTCTATTCATGAAATCATCACTGAATTAGAAAGAAATACTTAGGCTAAATGCAAGAATTTACCGAAATGTCCATGATATTAAGAAAGCATATTCAATCTATTCATTTGAAAAGTTAAAGAAAGGACTTTTCACATAATTCCATTTTACTCATTCCATCAGAACCAGAAAATTTTATAATCAACTTTTTATTCTTTCAGCAGAATATTTCCAGCATCGGATTATTAGAAATTTGTAATAGGCTAATATAGTAATGGTATTATTTGCTATTTCCCTAGAAAAAAATATTTGACATATAATTTCCAAACAGATATTGCTCTTTCCACTGTCAATGTAGATATCGTTCAGAAACTTTTATTTGAAGTTGTGTGAAAAGTAATTTTATTATCTCTTTGTGTTATATATATATATATATATATATATATATATATATATATATATGTGTGTGTGTGTGTGTGTGTGCGCGCGCGTGTGTGTGCGTAAATAGCTATCGTATGTGAGTATTATAGCTACAAAATATATCATTATTCATATAGACATTATTAGACAAAATTGATGGTTTCATTTTTAATCGTTTATATTTATTAACGTTATTGGAGAGTCGTATTAGAAGTAAGCGCTCTATTCTCGTTATAAACGGTGTTTATTATGTCTATGGCGTCTAGAACAAAAAATACTAAAAAGAATTACTAAATGAAAGTTCAGGATAGTTCTCCTGATTTAATCACACCCAAAAATACATCCTAAAATCAAACAAACCGGGATTATAGTGCTTAAGATTTTTAAATAACTTCTTAATTTTGAAATTTTCGGTTATTTAAAAATCTCTTCTATACGTATGAAAAGATTGGAGAAATGGTTATTACAATCGCCTGAGGATCGTGAAAGTTTGAAACCTAGGTTGCGGAAATAACTCGTTTTCATATGAAGAATATTCACAAACACTAAAATAAATACATAATGAGAAATTTTAATACAACTGTGTAGTTGTCTAATTTAATTATGACAAAAACTGATTAACAATAATTATATATATATATATATATATATATATATATATATATATATATATATATATATATCCCAACACACACTTAGATTTGTCTTTCGTAAACGGGTTTGAGAGCAGCTTAGCGCATGAAGAGAAATGGACCCCAGACAATAATAAATCATCAACCTGCGAATCTAATTACACACAGTGGTGTAGAGTTATCCTTTTTTTCGTGTAAATGTAGTTGGCATTCCTTGATGTGGATTGACTTTTAAACTCACTGGTCAAAATAAACAATCGAAAGATACCTGAGTTTGAATCGCCAATGGCTGCTCAAAATCGAAAAAGAAACTTAATGAGTGTTAATACATATGTGGAAGGTAGTGTTCGCTTCTGATTGGGCTAATAATGATAGATTTGCAGCGCACTGTACATTATATAATGGCCTAATTTATAGCAGTCGGTATACATATATACATACATTGTCTGTGCATGCATGTGTGTTTGTGTGTGTGTGTGTGTGTGTGTGAGAGAGAGAGAGAGAGAGAGAGAGAATCTTGAGTTTGTGTTTAGTCATAATTAAATTAGACCAGTACTCATTTGTTTTAAAAAAGTGTTCAATACATTCATATTGTAGAACTATGGAATTTTTTATTTCATGTTTCATAGTATAACGAAACATATCTGTCTATGGATGACTACGTTCCACACCCTGGAAGAATGGTAGGCTTTCAAAAAAAAAAAAAACAGAAGCTACTCAATTATTCAGTAATCAATTTGAACATTCTCAGTTACTGGCGTATGTTTAAATTGCATATAACATGTTGAAGTCTGCCTTCTTCTACCAAGCGTCCATATCTCAGAGGTAGAATCGGCGACTGATGTCAATTCGGTCGGGTTTCAACCCTGTCTAGAAGCAATCGGATGTCTAACTGTACTGATGATCTGTGATACACCGAAACAGATCTGTTTGCGGATGAATATATATATATATATATATATATATATATATATATATATATATCCAGTCCAGTTTGATAAAGTCATTCAACTCGTCTAATGAACGAGTGTGTGAGAAAATCGAGTGAAGGCTAGAGCCGTCCTGTCATAAGATTTAATTTTGATAATAAATTTTTTCCTCGGTTTAGTTAATCCAGGGTTCCTCCATTTTATGGCATAGGCAAGTTTGTTTTTAGTCAAAGTCTTGGGTTTTGGCAAGCCGTCCGCTGGTTCCACTGAGTATATATATATATAAAGTCATTCGCAGACAGATCTGTTTAGCTCTGTATCACAACTCATCAGTACGGTTAGACATCCGATTTCTTTTAACCCAGGATTGGAACCCGACGGAATTTATATATATATATATATATATATATATATATATATATATATAGCAAGATGATAACAATATATATATATATATATATATTGTCATCTTGCTCCCTTTTTTCTCAAATTTCATTAACTTGGTTGCTAAATCTAAAGATAAGAATTGATTATATTTATTATATATTAGTAGTTTCTTTCTGTGAATGCTGTTTGTTAGAGTATTACCCGTGGAAACTATACTCTTTGAGAAACCCAAAGCCCTGTTAAACAGAGAACCTTACTTTCGTGCCCGATAAATTACAACTTTAAAATCATTCTATTTGTGCTTCAATTAAGTTAAAAGATCTACCAATATTTTAAAAATATCATAAATTTTTTGCCAATATTTTTATCATCTTGCTTCTTTTTTCTCAAATTTCATTAACTTGGTTTATAAATCTACATATAAGAATCACCTTTGGCCATCTTTCGTTTTAATCTTACATATCAATTTTTACAAACGCTGTCTTTATCTCATATATATATATATATATATATATAATAACGTAGTAACGGTAAACAATTCGTGGTAAGAAAATTTTTCTTCGTGAATAATTCAAGTGGATCCCAGTAATAATGATCCAGAAAAAATGTATTTAATTACGGAGCAAACATTTATCAAATAAATTTCGAACCATATGGTGAAGATGGCAGTAGTCTGTCTTGTCAACCCCGGTGTGGGCTGAGTTTGTAGCAGAAGTATAAATTCTGGTTAGACGTAAAGTTCGAGACAAGGTACTAAGGAGGGTTGATGGATGTGTCTTAAAGGGAAGAAGTTATATAAAAATAAAACCCAAAAAATAACACACACGCACACGCGGATATATATATATATATATATATATATATATATATATATGGTGTGTTTGTGTGTGTGAGCTTGTATTAATAGAAATGGGTTCTTTTTGAGATCTACCTTAAGATTTAAAATTTATTTTTAAATTTTTATGTACAAATTTTCCTATAACATTTATTCCAGTCATTATTTATTTAAACTAAAATCCCTTGGTAAATTTTCCAATCGTGTTTTTTTTCTTCAACATTGATGTCAGCATTTTCTTTTTGTTTTTGTTTTTTTGTTTCTAAGCGAAAGTTGTTAATCTCACCCCATTTTATTTTCCTGTGCATAGAATTTTTTTTTGGGGGGGGAGGGGCTTCTTCCAGTGAAAAAATCTTTTAAAACATTTGAATTTGAATAAATAGAGTTTTGGTTTCAGCTGTTGCTGAAGAAGCGAGGAATTCCTCGTAGAAATGGCTATCCAACGAAATTAGATATCGAAACTTTTGTTTTATTCATTTATATTTGATATTGTAAATAGAATGTAATATCTGTATCAAGCCCTCCACCTTGATCAATTCTAATATTAACGAAATGAATATTAATAGGATCGGGTTTTTGGGATTTGCCTATCTGATCATCTTTTTGGATTTAAAAATATATATTTATATTTGTATATTGTATATGTGTTTGTGAGTGAGTGAGTGAATGAGTGTGAATGTGTTTGTGAGTGAGTGAGTGAGTGAGTGAATGAATGTGTGTGAATGTGTTTGTGTGCGTGTGTGTGTGTGCGCGCGTGTGTGTGAAAATGTTTACTTTATATGAGATTATTATAGAAAATGTTAAGGTATTTATAGTTTTCTTTCAAACTTGGATTAACGAATTAACGAACAATTTTTACGGCTGTAATAATCTCAGGAATTATACAAAGTTTGGGGATTCGATAAAAAGATCGACTTGTTAACAATCGCATTACGTTAGGCAACAAAATATCGCTGAACTTTAATTTTGTCTGTTGATGTCACAAAATGATTATGTTTTACACGTCTTACAAAATATTAGGTCCTTTTATTCTGTTTTCTTTATAATCATTTTCTCCCATGCAAGGCTACAGTGAGAGATGAAAAAGTGTACGTTGGATGGTGAAGAAAGGATAAGAGATAAATGGGAATCAAGTGGATAGAAGATGGCAACTGAGGCTGCAGTTAAGCTTTTAGAGATTGTAGCTATCAGAGAAGCAACCAAATTGAATTGAGTTCTACGAACAAAAATTACGAGAAAAGAAACTATTAGAGTAGAAAAGACGGTTATATTTAATAATTTTGACGGTAAAATATGATACGTTAATGTCTCTCTAATAGATATAGTCAGAGTAGTTGCCATGAAAGTACTTTTAGAAAATATAGGAGGAAGCCACATCACAAAGATGAGAAAGACATTTAATGAGAGCTGCCATGTCAGGATCATTTGCTATTAAAAAATTAATATTAATTCTTACATAACAGAGTTTATGTTCAAATACTTGATCAGCGGCAACAGTAAATTAAAACACAGCTACCTCACCCATTAAGTAGACCTTGGATTAAAACATTGATAGAAAATAAATCTGAGCCAAATTTGCTTAAAAAAAGAATCATGCTATATAATTCCAAGGTTGGTATTCGTTTTACCAGGCACCGATATACGAATTGGTCATGGAGTGAAGCAAGGTAGGCATTAATTTCTCAGTGCACGTCTTTTGGATAACAAGTCACGTTCTGCGTATTATATAACGAATGGGTACTCATGGGATTTTGTTCAACCTGGAAGACACGCCCACTCAGGATGACGCTGAAATTTCTACGCGCAGCATCAAAGCGAATAGAGGGAACGCCTTGATTTAAGGAGGAAAATCTCTCGACTGACATCGACCTGAGAACTGACAGTTTCAATATTTCACCATTAAATTCAAGTAAAGGCGGGGAAAACTAAAATAAAGGATGAATTGTGATACATTTTTATGTATATTATTCACTAGAACAAGTAGATATCTACAAGAATTAACAAAGTCTGGCACAAGACATTTTAGTGGTATAATTGATAATTTTCTTAATTTGGGCAATTTGATTATCTCCCTTTAAGAGTAAAGACGATAGATGTTTTCTTTTGCTTAGTTTTGTGCTTTATTATTTGAAATTTTTAAAATGTCAATATGTTTACATTTAAATATGTAAACTTATTTACATTTTCAAACACAAATCAAGTTCATCAAATTACACGATTAATAAATACACCATTCGTTTGTGCTTAGAATGCTCTTGCAAGATCTGGTTGGGTGATTCTGCTCTCCATCTCAATATTCTCGATATTATCAATAAAATCCAAAGAAGAATCTGCTATATAATCAGTCCTAACTTGGCATCTCGACTTCAGTTACTTTCTTTCGGACGGGACGTAGCTTCCATCTGTCTTTTCTAGAAATATTTTCGTGGAAACTGAACTGACGAGTTTTTTTCCTGGTGTCCCGACCGCGTAAATTTAAGCATTCTACTAGATTGGCATCCAGGTTTAACTCTTAACGTTTAAATGGTTAAATGGAACCACTAATTCTACTCCAATAGTTTCTTTTCTCGCCTGTTAAAATCCCTTCCGTTTACATGTTTCCCTGATAGTTAGACTCACCCAATATGATAGCTAGAGTAACCAGTCGTTTATTTCATTGTAAACCGCAGCGCACTAGTGGCAGTCCTGCATTACTTGCAATAAAGTGATTAAAAAATCGCGATCATATAATAAAAATATATGCGTGGATAATTGTTAACTGAACACATAAATAAGTACTTTTCAATGCACACACACACACACAGACATACACAGATATATATGTTGTGTACTTGGGTAACAATCTCTCTTTTATGCAGGATTCATTAAAAATGACAGACAATGTACTGTCATTAAATTTTTCATGTGTTCTTATGATATTTTTCATTTCAGACCTCCGTTTTGTATTTTCGAGTGCTTTCGACTATGCTTTTATTCATTATCAAGAATTAGTTCTGTTTAACTTGAAAATAAATATGTGTAAAGAGTAATCATGGAGGTAAGCTAATAAAGAAAAGAATTCCTACATTTAATAACATTAATTATGAACACAGTAACAATGTGCTGACCCTGTTCGGAACTAAGCATACACATGACTATATACATCAGATTTACATAGAGATAGAGCGTATCTAAATAGAAATGTGTAAGTGCACACGAAGGTCAACACCAAGAGGCAATAATCGTAAATTTTGTGAAATCATCATTAATAATGTTTGAACGCAATCTCAGTCATGGCTTGAAGATTATATTCAAGCATCAAAGAACTGTCACCGTTTTGTTTGCCCTTACACACAAACTCATATACACATACACACATACACCCACACACGCAGGCTCATATATATATATATATATATATATATATATATATAAGTCAAATGATAGCTTTAAATAACGCTTTTTTTAAAAAAAAAACATACTTTACTTTCAAAACATGATAAAATAGCAACATTATAAATATCTTTGAAAATGGCCCGTGAAGTGATTAAAAGCGCTTAGAAAGTAGGAATTATTTCAATTTGTTACTCTTATTATCTCCACCTAAAGGAATGATATAACAATGCTAGAAAAATTAAATACTAAAAAGTAAATTCTAGAAAAACTAAATTAAAAATTACGAAAAACTTCCTTTTCGCTCGTCTTTAACAACACACACACGTATATATATATGAGAGTTAATGGCTAGCCCGTAAAGACAGAGAAGATAATCTAAAGATTTACTAACTAATCTAGAAATATTAAATTAATAATAAAGAGCTCAATGGATATTACCCAAAGCAATACGAAATATTGAGTGAAAAACCCAACATATAATTAAATGTGTTTAAATTTTAGCCGTAATTATCTCAATTTTAAGAATGCATACATCAAATTATACATACACACAATACAAACACACGGACTTCAAATGCATACATCATATTACACAAACGAAAAAAAAAATTACACAATAATCCTTTCACCTAACTTTTTCCCATTGTGTTAAAAACTT